>JZKD02S1616413.1:46465-104041 GCA_000966675.3 Picea glauca
ATTCTAACTTATCATCCTTGGAAGCTAGCACAACAAGCTTTATGTATCTAGTCTCTACTACATCCCAAACATCAACACCTAAGGCCATTAGGTATGTTCTCATTCTAACCTTCCATAAGGAAAAATTTGTTCCATCAAATAGAGGAGGCTTAGTGGTTGAAGTCCTTTCATGACTTGTCATGTTTAAGCTTATAGATCTACCTTTAGATAAAAGGAACCGGCTCTAATACCAATTGTTGGACAACTAAGAGGGGGGGGGGGCTGAATCAATTATTATCGTGCTTAAACAATTATGCTTATTTTATACTCTTTACAAAGAACTCAATGAAAATCACAATAATGCAGGGAGATAAGCAATAGAACATTCGACATCAGTCACATATATGAAATATGTAGAGACAAATATTTCTTGAGGAAACCCATAAAGGGTAAAAACCTCTTCTTCTTGGTATGATAAGTAATATTTACATTCTGTACATTATCATACTTATGAGCTCCAACTCATTCTGAGGCTACAACCTCTGTTTTGCAAGCTGCAAGTTGTTGAGAGCACCAACTCTTTGTTTTCTCTATCACCTACTAGAAGGAAGCACCAACTCCCTGGTTTCTCTAGCACCCACTAGAAGGAAGCACCAACTCCTTGGTTTCTCTAGCACCCACTAGAAGGAAGCACCAACTCCCTGGTTTCTCTAGCACCCACTAGAAGGAAGCACCAACTCCCTGGTTTCTCTAGCACCCACTAGAAGGAAGCACTTCCTTCCTTTGACTTCTTAGTCAGCAAAATGTTGATCTGTGACCATGTGTCCTACCTAAATATGAACGGTCCTCCTTCTTTCGGGATTTTGAAAGCCCGCTTTACCTTGCACTTTAAAGATCATACAGGTTCTCCTAGATATAACGACTGTCGATCCCCATGCTCAGATCTAACGCCTAATATCTGTCCTCCATTTGCGCGCTTCTCTTATTTGGACTTACGATATCTTCTGAGCCTATTTTCCATCAATTTCCAAGTGCCTTTACACTATCTCTTCCGATCTTATTGAGCTTTCTCTGCTGCATCTTCCCAAAATACTTCTGGTGCCCGCCTGGCACATTCTTCCTGTACTTAAACCTCTGCACTATCTCTTCTGATTTTATCGAGCTTGCTCTGCTACGTCTTCCCAAAATACTTCTGGTGCCTGCCTGGCACATTCTTCCTGTACTTAATCCATTGTCGTTGTTGTACTTGCCATCAATGACAAGAATACGCTGCCTGTAAAACATGCCAATAGGTCAGTGTGGTCGGAGCTAGAAAGTCACAGATAAATTGGATATTATCTAGATCAACATGTACCCCATGCTCATCAACAATTTATCCTAGGTATTGGACCTTGTTCATGCCAAAAGAGCATTTTTCCAAGTTTTCATAAAGCTGGTGTTGTCGCAGAGTGCTCAAAACCTGTTGAATATGCTGCATGTGCTCCTCCCATGATCTGTTGAATATGAGGATGTCATACAAATATACTACCACAAATGAGTTCATGAAGGGTCTCAATACATCATCCATCAATCTCATGAAAGTGGCTGGTGCATTTCCTAAGCCAAAGGGCATGACTATCCATTCGTAGAGACCTTCTTTAGATTTGAAGGTTGTCTTCTAGACATCAATTGGTTCGATGGGAACTTGGTGATAGCCAGACTTCATATCAATCTTGCTGAAGAAATTTTCCCCCTTGAGTTGGTCAATAAGGTCAGCAATCCCAGGGATCAGGTAGTGGTTCCTGACTGTGATCTTGTTTAAGGCTCTATAATCAATGCAGAGTCGCCAAGTCCTGTCCTTCTTCTACATGAGTACAATCGGGCTTCCGCAAGGGGAAGAGTTGCGTCTGATGTGCCCGTTTTGAGGAAGCTCTTGGATCTGATGCCTCATTTCATCATTCTCCATCAGTGAACGCTAATAGACTAATCCATTAGGAAGAGTTCTACCGGGGGTCAGATCAATTGGATGCTTGACTTGGCCGTGTGTCGATACCCCTATAGCTGAGGTGAATATTTCTCTATATTATTCCATGATCCTATCCACTTGCTTCTTCTCTGAAGAGAGGCATTGTGTAGAGTCCAAGGATCTGGTGGTGACCTTCTTCTTAATATGAGAATGGATCACAAAGAAGAAGAACTTCCCGGTATGTGAAATGACCTTACTGCATTTCTTAGAAGAGATTAAAGAAATAGCAGTATGCGGTTGTTGGCACAGGGGCAGACCTAGGGTTCAATGCTCAAGAACACACCAACAAAGCCCTAACTATTGGCCCTTTTGGCAACACATGTAAATCAGATGAAGTCTCACCCGAGGTAGAGGCAGGCATGGTTGCAAGACTCAGGTGTCTGCAACATTAGCTGGGACACAGATCTATGATTATATCCTTTACTGAGCACTTAGCATCATTCATTCATCACTATTCACCCTTATTGTATTTCACAGGTGAGACAGAACATCGCAGTACTTGCTCAGATATAAGATATTTCAGTGCTTAGCAACAACAAAATATATTGTATCCTATAGATCAACACTAAGAATTCTCATACTCATCAGATATACTATTCATATACAACTAGAGAATCACAAGGCATAAGAAAATCTATCTAATCATTGTATAGCATTTAGAAAGATAGTGAAAACACAAGGAAGCAATAACACAAAACATGACACACAGGTTTGCGTGGTTCACCCCCACCCTGGGGCTATGTCCACAAAGTCTTCTTCTTCTTTATTAGATTTGGTCAATCTGATTACAACACATAGCTCAACTTGTACTCCACATAGAACAGGAGATCTATGCACACCTCGCCAGATCCCCCTTCCATGAGTATATCTAACAAAAATCCTTCTTACATTCTATGCATTCAGTGCTTACAGCACTTGCACTCAACTCTGCAAGCCTCTTACAATCATGCAAAGAGCATTTACATTTGATCACACAGATATAATTACTAGCACTTAGCCATCGACTCCTCTTACATTGCCTAGCTACTTATTTATACTTTACAACATAGGCCTAAAAATGGGTAAACCCATAGGCCGACATCCATTTCCCATTACATTAACCCAAAAACCCTAAAAGGGCCCCAAATGTGGGCCAAGATCCCATGATATCTACCTCACCTGGCTCTCCATCTTTGATAGGGTGTCGATGTCCAAAAATGGTCAAATATGACCAAGTATTCCACAAAACTTGGTCAAGGGCCAACAAGCCCCAAACACTCACCTATGACTCATCCCAAGTCACTCTAGTCTGATCAACTCCTTTTTGAATGTATCGAGCTTGGCCCGAGCTACTTCAACCTATTGGGACAACCTCTTTCTTAGTGAACTCTTGGATCACTGTGTCATTTACTGGTTCTTCCATGCGTTGTTCTGCAGTGATGACAACCTGTTCAAGATCGGCTTCCTGGCTCTCAACTTCAGTGAACAGTTGGAATTCTTTCTCTTGGAGTGGTTGATGTCATTGAGATACTTCCATCACTTTACTTTGCAGCATGTGTACCTATTGTTGGGTGGTGCGTTGTTCTAGAAATCGCTTCATTATCTCGACTGGGGTCAAGACCTTCAGCTGCGCCTGTAGCATATTTGCATGCTACTTTGCTTCTTGGAGTTCTCTATGAGGTTCTCATAGGTCTAGGAACTTCTAGCACTTAGCTGCTTACATTCCAAAGCCAAGATTTTTAATCAGCCAACTGCGCTACGGGTAAGTGCTTCCCTCAAATCTCTTACTTCTTGTGGAGTCTCGAGCACGGTACGAAGTTATAGATCTGTGATACATTGCTGAAGTTGTTGGATTACTTATTCAATGTGTGCCACCTACTATGGTACAAGTTATTCAATTTTCACTTCAATGACCGTCACAGAGCGAAGTGTTCTGTGAACTCTTTCTTGTACTTCAAGTTGCTCTGCTAGCAAGTGGTCCTTGCTCTACTGTAACTATGCTTTTTCCTCCTCCCACTTCTCTTGTAAGGAAATATGTTCCTATTCTACCTTCCTCTGTTGTACTATATGTGTGCTTTGTACTTGTGCCAAAGCCTGGGTGGCTTGCGCTATGTATTGTTGAGCTCGTCGAAGGTGAGCTTCAACTTTCTCGACGATTTGGTGTAATTGGGTGGGCTCATCACCTATTCCTTTTGTTTCAATTGTCAAGGGTGTCGTAGAAATTGCTCTGCTGGACTGGAGTGCCTGTTTCACTTCTTGAAATTCACCCTTGAGTTGGTTGAATATCTCCCCCTACTTCGCTTCTTGTCTGTCTGTGATCTCTAGTGAAGTATCATTCAACGCAGCGATCAATAAGTTGAATTCATCCTGTGTAAGGGTAGTCTTGAACGTAGTCCATGTGGCCTTAGATTTATTTTAGAACCAGGGCTTCAGTGGGGTAATCTTCCTTTTCTTGGAAGGATCCTCCTCCTCTCCAGGTAGAGTAACCTCACCTTTGTTTTTCTCAACTTCTATGCCACCTAGTTCTTCATCATCACCTCCCTTTGTAGGTGAGATCAAAGTGGTATTCGTGGATGTGCTATGGACATCTTGAATTTCCACATCCTTCTTAGTCTTGCGCAGTCCAGGTGTATCCAACATAGCTTCAGGGCTATCCATGTCGGACATCTCTGCGGGGTCTGCTGCAACAAGGAGGTTCACCAACCATTCCTTGGTAATATGCTCAAAGTCTTCTTCTGTCAAATTATAGTACGACTAGAGTTATTATTTCTTCTCATCAGTGCATGGTGTGATATAGGTGAAGTGGTGTTCTATGCTGAATTTGATCAAAGGTCTAAACCTATGAAGTGTGTTTGGTGTGAGGTGCGATGTAGACTGGATTGCATTCTTCAATTGATTGTATTAAGCATGGAATATGGCATTGGACTACCACTGCTTGTTCATGTCACTGGAGTACCATAACATACATAACTTCGTGGCCAATGGTTCAAAGGGTTCGATATCCGGAAAAGTGGCACCTTCTGGTAGCTCCCAAGTGATGAAAGTGATGAATATGAGCAACCAACTAAAGTGGAAGTCATACCCTTGGTCTTGCACTTGTATGCAGTGAATCTCTAGCTGATTTACAACATACTTTGCCCAGTTCATTTGTAGTCCCTCCGCACACTTCCCTGTGAGGTCAACTACCAATCCAGTCACCTGTGTAGGTATGTTTTTGCAGACTAACTTCCCTGTGATCATATGGAAACCAAGGTGCAGTACTGCATTCTCAATGGAGTCTACCTTGTAACCTCATGTTCCCTTCTCTATATCTCCATACATGTCTTTTATTTGCTGGGCGAGAGAACAATCTGCAGTCTTTTCAGGGTAAAAATCATGCGGGTTAGGGCTCTGCATGCTTAGCCTTGCGGTCTGATTGATCAAAATAGGATCCACAGTGATGCGGAGGTCCAACCATAAGTATCCTCCGTGGTAGCAAGACAACAACAATATGACGCATGCATTCACTTCTTGATGCGTCCCAAAATGTAGAATCTTCATTACATTGAGGAGGGTTGACTATGCAAGTTTATGGGTCCAATGATGAGGGACAATATTCAGGTTCCTTCCTTTTGTGATAGTTAAGTACTTGTGTGGGGCTAGCACACTGTAAACCTTGTGATCTCCATGGTTAAAATCATGAAATTTCAGCGCATCGAGCTTATCCTGGTTAGCACGAACTACGCGCACTCCTTTCGAGAGGTACGCAGTGACCACAACATAGTCGAAGTATTTGGGTACAGTGTCTCGATTCACTATGCCTCTTAGTGGTGGGATATACTTAGGCAAGATACTTGGGATCATATTCACAGTGGCAAATTCGTTTCCGATCTTAGATCATCTTTCCGAAGGAAGTCAGGATGGTCTTGCTCGAACAGTGGAGGGGGAAGTTGGAAATGCTCCCGAGGATGATGCTTATACACCCATAGACACTCCTCGCTCTGACATGAATCTCTCAGTCATTAAGTCAATTAGAACTTCTTCAACGATTTTCTTAGCAGCATTGAGCTCGTCCAACATACAAGCTTGGGTCAGCTAGCTCGGATGCAAGAGGAATTCAGAGACTACAGTGAATAGTATGGGAACAAGGCAATGATCTCAGGGTGAATTAATCTTAGGTTTCATGTTCAAATTATTACTTAGCAAAAATTATTCTCGGTGCATGGCGCAATGGACTAAGTAGGGAAACTTAGTAACAGTCTGCTTGCAACGGGCATGATCCTTCATTAACTCTTGTTTGACCTATTATGGTGTTTTTCAATGGTTGGATGACGAACCTTTATTTAATTTCTTCTTGTTCGGAGTGGAAGTCGAACATATATATTGGCCCCAATAGCTATATTGCTTCATCATGGCGAAGTACTCTATGTCATTGTTCTGATATCTCGGTGAAGTTCCAATTCTGTAATTTTTCTTTCTGTGAAGTATCTTCTAGAACCTCTTGTGACCTTATAGTATTAGCCCTTTTCTTTCTTAAGTTTCTATCCTTCTTCCTAGTGAGCTTCATCTCAGTAATGTTTTTACCATATTGATGCTTATCTTTTGTTGTCTTAGTTACTTCGCACTGTTGAAATTCTTTCCTAGGGTTTCTGGATAATACTTCTTCTGTATCAAAAATAGGTAAGTCAATCTTCTGCAAGTCCTCTAGTGTTCTCTTATCCTCGACATCAGAGTTTATATATTTAAATATCTGTGATCTTCTCTTTTGTTCTTCAATCAAGTGCATGATCCTTCTGGTCATAAAGTCTTTTAACTCTTGCTTCTTCTGTTCCAAAACTTCTTCTTCCTATTTTCGTCTAGCTTGTTCTCTATCAATCCAAGGTTTTCCTATGAGCATGGTAAATGAGGTGTTGCATTCAATAAATTTAATGATCTCAAAGTATTCCTCAGTCTAATTTCCATTGACAGTCATAGGTATTCGAGCGAGCCTTCCACATAGGTTTACTAGCTTTCCTCTGAATAAACTTGTTCCTCCTAGGGAAGGGATCAAGGTAGGCTTCCCTATAGCTTCCCAAGTTCTTTCTAGCATAATGTTCACTTGTGTTTCTTCATCAATAATATAGTCAATGTCAAAGTACCTTATTATTTCTTTGACTTGCTCCTTTTCTTTGAAGATCTCTGATAGCCTAACATGTTGATGCTCATTCAACGTGTCTTTCATCTGTAGAAATATATTTTTTTACTCCTTCTGAGTTTCTACTATTTATGTATCTACTTTATGGTTTTCTTCATTTAGATTCATTCTTTCAATCTTAGCAATAATTCTAGGGAAATCCAACACTTCATGTTCCAAAGCTTTGCAACAGAGACAACTAGGTCTTCCACCAGGGAATTCCTTATCAAGATATCTCGGTCTTCTGCAACTGTAACAGAGAGTTAACCCTCTCTTTTGTTTAAATGTTCCCCAACTTCTTTTGTACTACGCACCAGGATCATGGTAGCTATCCTGCAGAAAACTCTTTCTAGGATCCTACATCCACTTGTTAGTCCATAAATTGTTTCTATGCATAGGTATGACATATCTATCATTATACTTATCAAATATGTTCATATCAAACTTTATTTCGTCGATTAATGCCCTAGGTTTTAAGATAAGACATAATCTATCAAACATACCTAGATCCATGCTTTAGAAACAAAAAATTTCACTTATATTACTTCTACAGAGCACAAATCTTTCAGATCTAATTTTTTTTTACTATTCTTACCTTTATTAGAGCACAGAGCTTACAGATCTTACCTCTTTTCTGCAGATTTGACTTCTTTCTTTCATAAATTTCCACTTTTACTTTTCTTAGAGGACAGAGTGTTAAGATATCGCTTCTTTTCTTTAGATATGATCTTCCTTTATTCATATCTGACATTATTCCTGGCACAAAGCTTCACGGGTCAAGTAAAAATCTATGCACTAGGGCAATAGGTCTACACATAGAGATTTATTTTGCACAAAGTTTCTTGTTCCTCAGTTCCTAGCAATCACAGTTTCAGGTCTCGACAATGGAACCATTTTTTGGCACAGGGGAAGACCTAGGGTTTAACTCTCAAGAATGCACCAACAAATCCCTAACTACTGACCCTTTCGGCAACACCTGCGAAGCAGATGAAGTCTCACCTGAGATGGAGGCAGGGGTGGTTGCAAGACTCAGGTGTCTGCAACCTTAGTTGGGACACAGATCTGTGATTATATCCTTTACATAGCACTTAGCATCGTTCATTCATCACTATTCACCCTTATTGTACTTCACAGATGAGACATAACATCACAGTACTTGCTCATATATAAGATATTTCAGTTTATATAAACAACAAAACATATTAGATCCTGTAGATCAACACTAAGCATTATCATACTCATCATATATACTATTCATATACATCTAGAGAATCACAAATCATAAGCAAATCTATCTAATCATGGCATAACACTTAGCAAGATAGTGAAAACACAAGGAAGCAACAACACAAAGCATGACACACAGGTTTATGTGGTTCACCCCCACCCTGGGGCTACGTCCGGAAAGTATTCTTCTTCTTTATTAGCTTTGGTCAATCTGATTACAACATAGAGCTCAACTTGTACTCCACATAGAACAAGAGATTTGAACACACCTCTCTAGATTCTCCTTCCCTGATTAGATCTAACATAGAGCCTTCTTACAATCTGTGCACTCAACACTTACAACACTTGCACTCATCTCTCCAAGCCTATTACAATCATGCACAGACCATTTACATTCGATCACACAAATCTAATTACTAGCACTAAGCCATTAACTCCTCTTACATTGCCTAGCTACTTATTTATACTTTACAACATAGGCCTAAACATGGGTAAACCCATGGGTCGACATCCCTTTCCCATTACATTAACCCAAAAACCCTAAAAGGGCCCCAAAAGTGGGCTGAGATCCCATGATCTCTACTTCGCCTGGTGCTCCATCTTTGACAGGGTGTCGATGTCCAAAAATAGTCAAATATGACCAATTATTCCACAAAACTTGGTCAAGGGCCAACAACGGTGCCATCTCTAGGATCCTGTACAATTTTCTACCCAAACTAATAATAACACTTCAGGGTCTTAACTCACACACAAAATGACGCTTCCACAAATATGGTTTTCCTAAAATAACATCACAAACTTCAAGGGGAGAAATATCACACATTACCTCATCTTTGAAAGGCTTGACGTCGTAGGGAATATGATAGTGTTAACTAACATGAATATCTCTTCCTTGACGAAGCCAATCGATGGTGTAGGGATACGGGTGTGATTTTATTGGAAGGTCCAACCGCTTGATGACCTTTTCTGAAATTAGTCTCTTCTGACTACCGTTGTTGACAAGGAAATGAATCATAGACCCCTAGACCCACATACGCAATTGAAAGAGGCATTCCCCTTCCTCTGGTTCTTCTAGTTCGCTTGGACAGACTTTGGTGGTAGCGACCATGGCACTGGTTTCAACATCAATAATCCACTTTCCTCCTTTAGAATTTGACTCAGAATCAGAATCGACCTCTGACCTGGAAGCCTTCATCTCGGCCACATGGGACAACTTGGAGCGACATTCACTGGTGTTGTGGCAAGGAATTTTATGGTACTCACACCATTTTCCTGTGTCCTTCTTCATATTCTCGTTTTCCTTCTTGTGTTGCAGTTTGGACGGATTTTCTTGAGGGAGACCATCTTGAATTGGTCCCTTGCTGTATGGGTTAGGGTTTCCTTTGACCTTCTTTGACTATGAGGGTTTTGCATATCCAAAATATCACCATTTCTGATTAAATTTCTCCTTGATCTTGACAACGTATATATAAGATGTGCCCAATGAGGTGATGTCCAAAGACTCCATTTATGTTTGAATATATCTATGAAAACAGCCGTGGTATTTGAGCACCAGATAACACTCAGAATATTTTTTACCTAATTTGGTGCATAGGGTATGGAAAATATTGCTGAAGTCTGGTACTCTTTGGTCCCTTTCTTGATGTAGGTTGGTCAATTTGGTGTACTGGTCCTTGTAGATTCCAACAAGGTAGTATTGTTCTTTAATGGCTTCCCGAAAGGAATCCCATGTAGGGGCCACAAAAAAAAATACAGATTCCTCCATATCCCTTTTCTCAGAGTAAGTATCCCACTAGTATTTAATATGGGGAATGACGTTGAGGGGTGAAAAAGTGTTATTTTCCCTATCGAAAAAATTGTGGACTGAAAAATATCCTTTGAGTAGATTCAACCATTTATCTACAACATTCGCATCAATTATTCCTTCAAATAATGGGATATAAAAATTTACCTATAACTTGAAGGGGGTTTCATGACCACTTGATGAAGATGCTTCTCCCGTAGGAAACCGTCGAAGGATGTACATGAAGTTGTCCATCATTTCATTCCTTTGTCACACGAGGTATTTCTTAAGAAACATTTTAATAGGATATCCTGCTCCATCATATTTCTTTTCATCTCCCATGTTTTTTTTTAGGATCGGTGCAACAGATATGGTAATGGCTCGATTGGTTCGAGTCCCAACTTCTTGTACCCAAACCTTGTAGGGGACATGCATGAAGAAAAATAAATGAAGAGCAGACTTCTTTGATACCACTGATCCGGATTTAGGAGTGGAATGAACTGATTAATAGACTAAATATCATAAACACAGAGATAAGAAGAATAATACAAATATCTAGTAAACAGTATATTCTATTAAATAATGAAATATGTTTAAACTGTAAAACTGCATAGCTAAAACTTACTCGAATGGTGGTAGTTATCTCTGAGAAGAGATGTGGCTTCTATGCGCGCCTGTCTGAGCAGAAAGGATTACCATTAGGCTCCATAGGCCCTTTTCATATTACTCATGAATGCCAAAACCCTAGACATCCAAGAACCTAACCCTAGAAGGTGAAACACCAAAATTCATGTGGGCCCTATGGGTAAGTTGGTGTAATTTGGTACCTCAACTTCCTAGAGTCATAAATTTTGCATACAACCTCCATTTTATGTGTGTGATAGCCCATTGGAAAGGTCTTTCATAGAAATACACATTCCTCCATTAGAATCTAACTCCATCTATAGTTTGACTGTAGTGAGTAAAAAAACAACGTTTAGGGCCCCAAAACAATCCTGGAAGTACAACAAGATGTGTTGACATGAAAACATACAAAATAAGCCAATTGGATTAGGCAAGAGGCCACCTGTATCCACTTGGAGAATGTGTGAGGCTTTAGATATCCCCAGAAGTGTAGAAATCACAATTATAAAGAAACACAGAAAGCCACGATGAATAAAAAATGAACACGAGGATCCAGCTGGAATAGGTGGGTGGCCACCAATATCCATCTGGATCAATCCTCCCCCCTTAGGAGGCAGTGGTCTCCATTGCGGTTAGTTCCCCCATCGGGTGAGGAAACTTCTATTGGATTTGGCTTTGGGTGAACCACTTTCCTTGGTGTAGGAGTTTCCCTACCTTGAAAACCCGATAAAGTTGGATCTGCTGCTGGTGGTTTCCCTTGAACATATCGGAGAATGTATTCCCATTTTAGGGGATGCTTAGAATTGTACATGTGTAGGATATGAAAAATAATCTGATTGAGGAACTCAGTTTGGCCATCGGTTTTATGGTGGAAAGAAATGGCATTTGTGAGCTTGGTGTCCAACAGAGACCAGAGACTTTACCAAAAGGTGTTGAGGAACCTATTGTCTCGGTCGAAGATGATGGTCTGTGGTGTCCCAAAGTGGACCCAAAATCATTTGAAGAAGA
Organism: Picea glauca; assembly: GCA_000966675.3. Lineage (NCBI taxonomy): Eukaryota > Viridiplantae > Streptophyta > Pinopsida > Pinales > Pinaceae > Picea > Picea glauca. Next base: position 58,223 of record JZKD02S1616413.1, read on the forward strand.
TCTTGGTAGTATCTTCCACTGTGAAATTCTTCTTATAGGCTGTGATGATGGCCATATTCGAAAACTAATCAATGACCATAAACACACAGTCATTTCCATTCTTGGTGGACGAAAAACTAGACATGTAATCCATGGAGATGGATTCCCATGGCTTCTCGAGAATCAGAAGAGGGGTGTATAATCCTTTCTTATTGATGGATGGATTGGAAATGGTGTAGGCAGTGCAAGACCTGATATACTTTCCGACATCCTGTCAAAATTTTTGCCAATAAAAATGTTTCTGAAGAACGACCATAGTTTTCTCTACGCCAAAATGTACTCCCACCCAACTGTAGTGGGCTTCCCAAATCATATTTTCACGCTCTCTTTTAGGAACACAGATATGGACCAGGTGGCATAAGATTATGTCTTGAATGTGAAAATCAGTGAAAGTGGCGCCTATACCCAAGAGGCGAAGTTCGGATATTGTTGGTAAAATTGGGGCCACTCCGATATTTGATGTCCACATAAATGGAGCACAGTGGTGAGTGCAGCCAAAAGAGGTCGACCGAGGCAATCAATGACATGATTGTAGATACCTATCTTATACTTGATTTTGAGATGGAACTGTTGCAGGTAGGTGGACCACTTCTAATGGCTATCATTCTAAAATTTCCCCTGCGTTTGTATGAACTGCAGAGGATTGTGATCAATGTGTATGATCGTCTCTTTCCCCAGAATGTAATGTTTCCATTTACAACAGGCTTGGACAATGGAATACATTTCCTTGGAATAGGTGGGGTATTTATAGACAGTATCATAGAGTGTTTCACTATGGTATTCCACAGGATGCCCGTGTTGAGTGAGGACTATGCCCACCGCATAGTCAGATGCATCAGTCTCTATCTCAAATGGTTGTTGGAGATCAGGTAAGGAGAGTACAGGAGATGAGAAAAAGTAATGTTTCATATCATCAAATACTCTTTGCTACTCCTTCCCCCACATGAACTTGGCCCTACCATTACCCTTGGTCACCTGGCTGTGGGCCCAGGAAATATGGGAGAATCCCAACATGAGCCGTCGGTATAAATTGGCAAGTCCCAAGAAGCTCCGAAGCTCGGTCACTATTGTCGAGGCTAGCCAGTCATGGATGACTTGGATATTATCTAGATCAACATGTACCCCATTCTAATAAAAAATATATCCCAGGTATTGTACCCCGTTTATGCCAGAAGATCATTTTTCCAAGTTGGCATAAAGCTAGTGTTTCTGCAAAGTGCTCAAACCCTGCTGAATATGCCACATATGCTCCTCCCACATTTTTCTAAATATGAGGATGTCATACAAATATAATACCATAAAGGAGTTGTTGAAGGGTCTCAATACATCATCCATCAACCTCATGAAAGTGGTTGGTTCATTTTTTAAGCCAAAGAGCATGACCAACCATTCGCAGAGACCTTCTTTAGACTTGAAGGTTGTCTTCTAGACATCAATTGGTTTGATGGGAACCTGGTGATAGACAAAATTCAGTTCAAACTTGTTGAATAACTTTTACCCCTTGAGTTGGTCAAGAAGGTCATCAATCCTAGGGATGGGGTAGCGGTTCCTAACTGTGATTTTTTTTAAGGCTCTGTAATCAATGCAGATTTTACAAGTCTCGTCCTTCTTCTAAACCAGTACAATCAGGCTTCCACAAGGGGAGGATATGGGTCTGATATTCCCCTTTTGAAGAATATCTTTGATATGATGCATGATTTCATCATTCTCCATCAACGAGCACATATACACTGTTCCATTAGGCAGAGGTGTGATGGGGTCAGATCAATTGTATGCTTGACTTGGTAGTGTGTCGGTACCCCTATAGGTGAGGCAAAGATGTCTATGTATTCTTCCATGATCCTGTCCACTTGATTTTGCTGCAAAGAGAGGCATTGTATAGAGGTCACGGATGTGGAGGCGACATTCTACTTATTGTGAGCACGGATCAAAAAGAAGACAAATTTCTTGGTATATGAAATGACCTTATTGTATTGCTTAGCAGAGATTAAATAAATAGTTTTAGGTGGTGCCACCTCTGAGATCCTGTACAATTGTCTACCCAAAGTAATAATAACACCGTAGGGTCTAGACTCATAAACAACATGATGCTTCCACAAATATGGTTGTCCTAAAAGAACATAAAAAAATTCAAGGGGATAAATATCACACAATACCTTTTCTTTTAAAGGTTGTATGTCGTAGAGAAGACAACACTGTTGACTAACACAGAGATGTCTTCCTTGATGAAGTCAGTTGATGGTGTAGGTCTACAGGTGCGTTGTCGTTCGTAGGTCCAACCGCTTGATGACCTCTGCTAAAATCAAGTTCTTCTAACTATCACTGTCAACAATGAAATGAATCAGATCCCCTTGACCCACATCTTTGAGTGAAAGAAGCATTTCTCTTCCTTTGGTTCTTCTGGTTTGCTTGGCTAGAATTTTTTGGTAGCGACCGTTGCACCGAGTTCAACATCGATAATTCGCTTCCCTCCTTCAGGATTTGACTTGGAATCAGAGTCGACCTCTGACCTAGAATTATTCATCTCGGCCATGAGGAACTGCTTGGAGCAACATTCATTGGTGTTGTGCCAAGGACTTTTATGGTACTCACACCATTTTCCCATGTCCTTCTTCATCTTCTCGTTTCCTTTCTTGTGTTGCAGTTTGGATGGATTGTCCTAAGGGTGACCATATTGACTTGTTCCCTTGCTGTATGGGTTGGGTTTTCCTTTTCCCTGCTTCGACTATGAGGGGTTTGCAGATCCAAACTCTTTCCCTTTCTTCTTAAATTTATGCTTGATCTTGATAGCATATCTATAAGCCTTTCCCAATGAGGTGATGTCTAGAAACTCCATTTGTGTTTGAATATATCTATTCAAACAACCATGGTATTTGAGCACCAGATGATGCTCAAAATATTTGATACCCAATTTGCTGCGTAGGGTATGGAAAATATTAGTGAAGTCTAGTACTGTCTGATCCCTTTCTTGACGTAGGGTGGTCCATCTAGTGTACAGGTCCTCATAGCTTCCAACAGGGTAGTACTATTCTTTAATGTCATCCTGGAAGGAATCCCATTTAGGGGCCACCAAAAAAATTGTATATTCCTCCACGACCCTTTGCTCAGAGTAAGTATCCCACCAGTATTTAACATGGGTAATGACCTTGAGGAGTGAAAAAGAGATCTTTTCCCTATCGAAAAAATTGTTGACTGAAAAATATCCTTCGAGTAGATTCAACCATTTATCTACAACATCCGCAACTATCAGTCCTTCAAATAATGGAATATCAAAATTTACCTGTACCTTGAAGGGGGTTGCATGGCCTCTTTATGAAGATGCTTCTCCCGTGGGAAATTGTCAAAGGATTTGTGCGAAGTTGTCCATCATTTCGTTCCTTTGTCACACGAGGGATTCCTAGAGAAATATTTTAATAGGATCTACTTCTCCATCATCTTTCTTTTCATCTCCCATGGATCATTGTTGGGCTCGGCATGATCGATATCATAATGGCTTGATTGGTTTGAGTCCCAACGTCTTGTACCCAGACCTTGTCGGGGACATGCACGAAGACAAATAAATGAAGAGCAGAGCGCTCTAATGCCACTGATCCAGATTTAGGAGCGGAACAAACTGATTAACATACTAAATATCATAAACACATATATAGGAATAATAATACCAATATCCAATGAAAAATATCTTCTATTAAATAATGAAATAGGTTGAAATTGTAAAACTACAAAACTAAAACTTGCTCGAATGGTGGTAGCTATCTCTGAGAAGAGATGTTTCTGCTACATGCATACGTCTGAGAAGAATGGATTACAATGATACTCCATAGGCCCTTTTCATATTATTCACGAATTCCAAAACCCTAACCCTAGAAGGTTAAACGCCAAAAGTCATGTGGGCCCTATGGGTAAGTTGGTGTAATTTTATACCTCAACTTCCTAGGGTCATAAATTTTGCATATGACCTCCATTTTAGGCATGTGATAGCCCGTTGGAAAGTTTTTTCAGAGAACTACACATTCCTCCATCAAACTATGACTCTAACTAGAATTTGACTATGGAGAGTATAAAAAACAACGTCCAGGGCCCCAAAACATTCTTGGAAGTACAACAAGATGTGATGACATGAAAACATACAAAATAAGCTAGTTGGTTCAGGTGAGAGTCCAACTGTATCCACTTGGAGAAAGCGTGAGGCTTTAGACAACCCCATAAGTGTAGAACTAACAATTATAAATAAGTACAGAAAGACATGCTGGATAAACAACAGACACGAGGAGCCAGTTGGAATAGGTGGGTGGCCACCAATATCCATCTGGATTAGATTTTCATGTGTTGTTTCAAGGAAATCAAGTGGATTATGGTCTCACAAATACAACAAAAATTGCAGGGGAGAATTTTTGGTTTTTTCATCAGCTGGAATTTTGTCATATTTTATATGATCCAGTAGACGTCTACATGGAGTCAGTGTTTCCAAAGGTTCAAAATTTTGCATCATTTGGAATTAAAGAAAATTGCAGTTGTAAGTATGGGATGACCATTCATTTTGTACTGAAAAATCTCATTTTTTATACATTTTCTTATTTACTTGCAAGGAAGAAGAGCATCTTGTCATTCAAATGCTTTCATGCCTGCATTGGAAGTTTGATGTGACCTAATCAAGGAATTCATTGGTTAGTTGTGTAGGAGTTGTACATAAATAAGTTTTATTTTTTATCATGTTGGTTTCAGTTTGAAGATCAATTTACATTTGAGAGTAGTGTCAAGTTTTCAGTATGTAAGAATAAGGACTCCATAGCCCAATGGAAAGACTACTTGCATATTTGTGGTTGTTATTTTTAGATTGCAAATAAAGGAATGGTTGGACAGGGAAATTGTTAGAGTAAAAGTTGATGATGATGAGGGATGTGAAGGCATTGGTAAACAAGTTCTTAAATATTCATCATGAAACTTTATCCCCAAAAGGAGCCAGTGTTAGTCCTTAACCTTGTTTTTGACTGATTGGGTGTCCTTAGTCCTTGTTATACCCATTTTCCATGATTTTTTTTGTTAAGCTTTGTTGTTCCCTCTTGGCTTGGAAGATTATTTTTCAATATTTTATACACATTTTAAATGATTTTGAGGTTTTTAAAGATTAGAATTTGATATGAAAATTTTCTTTCACATCACTTGTCCTTTGATCATTTGAATTTTCAATTTTTTTCAAAATGGAAAGGGTGCTACAAGAATAGTGCTATTCTTGCAACATCGGGAGTAATGATAGTTATGCATGTGCCACCTTACCCATATTGTTTTCTAACATTCAAAATCATTCCCAGAAGATATGCATACCTTTTATGATTTATATCAGGTTATATTCTTCAATGATGACACTCATTCAAAGGGATTGGGTTGTACTTGCTATCCTAATATCAAATCATAGTTTCCTGATTATGATTCTCTATGTATGAAGTTCTGATTTATCTATTTTTCTATGTGTATAAGTTCATGCATGCTCTGCAGGTGAAATATGACTTCTACAACTCCCAAAATTTGACAACTTCCAAATAATAAAACGCAAGAGATGACATAATTTTGGAAAACCTTTCAAATCATCTTAACAAATATTATAAGGAATGTTTGGAAATTAAGGGTCTGGTTACATATTTTTGGGGTAAACAAACAAATCATTCATAAGAAGCTGCAGCAGGAAATCACATTGGATATGAAATCATAGATCATTCAAAACAACACACTGTTGATCATGTGATATGTTTCCTATGGTTCAAGATATTGAAAAAATTGAAGGAATACATAGTAGTGAAGTGCAGAGAAGAAATGAAGATTTCTTTGAAAGTTTCTATCTTTTGATTGATGCAAAGTGACAAGAGTGGAGAGTGAAATTTATGACCAAGATCGTAGCATATAGAAACAAAGGAAAATATATCACTTAGATAATTTAATAGCAAATGTGGTCATGGAAGAGTGCCAATTTCATCAACAAGTCATATACCATTTTGATGTTGCACCACTATCATCGAGTTTGAAAATTAGTATTTTTTTCTTTCTACCATTAAGAAATGATATCAAATGCTAAATTTGAGAAGCTACTTAAATCATTGAAAGGGTTGGTACACGATATGGAGAAGTTGTTGTATTGTACAGAGCATTTTGACAATAGCAATGACATGGAATGCATTTCACCATCTGTCTTTCAAAATATTGTTGTTGGTACAAAAATGTTCTTGACTTCTCTTTCAAGGCATACTGGAAAGGTTATTGATCATAAGAGATGGAGAAAGTTGAATATTGAGGACTCAATAAAACATTGTTGTCCTTGAGGAAGCTCTACCACGAGGCTTCCATGTTGGGAGTCAACTGGGATGATAACATATGGTCATGTGATGTGATTTTTTCTAAAAGTGGTATGAAACTAGAACTATCAGTCCCCATGGATGTTGACTCTATGGATGGGAAATATAAAATGTTGCAAAGGAGTAGGCCTATTGCAAACATTTCAGGGTGTGGTTTGAGATAACTAGAAGAGTGTTGTGTGTCAAAGAAGCATGATATTCAAACTTCTCATATCAAAATTTCTGAAAACTATGTAAAGTAGAGACACAATTAAAGGAATATTTTCATGTCCCAAAATATGAACCTAAATATTCAAAGAACCTTAAAAATGAGACTACACCAATTGCAATGAATAAGGCCAGTGTAAGAAAAGTAGGAAAACACAAAGAAAATATCAAAAGAAGAAAAACAGAAATCAATACAACAATACTCTATTTATTTTTCCCTGTTTAGTCTTCATATTCAAGAGAAGTTTATGAAAATATGGAGATGAGTTATTTGAAACCAATTTTTTTTTTGTTGGTAACAATAATATTCAAAAAAAACTCTCTCAGTTTTTACAAAGCTATCACATTTTAAGATATTCAAATATATCTTTGAGGTCTATTTCTCAGAGATTTCACAATAAATAATTTTTTGTTTTAGTCACTAATTTTGGGTGAGTTTTAAGAACATTTGGAAATGAATTTTTGGAAACAAAAAGAGGTTTGTGTTGGTAATGGTCCCCTTCACAAAAACCTCTCTCGGTTTTTACACAAATATCACATTTTGGGAGATACAAAGATATTTCTAGACCCTATTTTTCAGGAATTTTCTAGATTTATCTTCCAAAAACATCTCATGGACAACAGTTGACAAGCCACTTCATCAATTCGAATTGGAGATCAGATATGATATTATACTTGATTATTTGAAACAATAAACTAAATATATATGAGGAGGTTTCCAGATCCATTTCTTTTGGATCTTGATAAATATGTATTATTTCTATATAAACAGTGTAGAAGGAGAAGTTAAAGGTCAATAAGTTGGGCATTCAGGGACCTATTTTGAAAAAATCCACCGTAAGAAAGTTTATATTCCATATTGATACTAAATGGAAAAGGCATGTTGATGGCCAGATCTTATTTCATATCTTATTCTATTTCTTTTCTTACTTGAAGTCATTTTTTCTGTTGCAATGCATTTGATTTCTTGATCTTAAGTAAAAACAATGAATACTTTGTTGTTTTTGTTTATTATCAAGATTTCCTTCAAGTATATGTTCTTGTTTCTCAATGATATTTTGAAATAATAATTTTAAATGGGGTTGACAAATTGAATAATCTCATATATTCCTTTCTTTATTTACCTTATTGTTTGATCTATTAATGTGGCTACCATTTACTAAATCAGTGGAATGTTTTATGGATTTACTTTGAGTTATATGTTTATTTGAATGAATCATTGAACAAACTTTCAACCATCTTCTAAAAACCTATTCAGAAAATCCTTAAAAATACCATTGCAATAACCTGATGATGCCCTAGCTTTCCCTCTCACAGTCAAGCACAACTTTAGGGACTAACAGTAAGCATCCACTCAAATTAATACAGATGTAATCTACTTCCATGTATTCGATAGTGTAGCATGAGTTCAAATTCCTAATGAGAAAAGGAAAGAATTATAGACTAAAAATGAGAAGTTCATTTTTGTTGGATATTCTATGTTAAGCCCTAGAGAAATCCCCATGTTAAGTACACAACCCCTTATTAAGCCCTGTATCTTGAATTGCTACATTTCTAGTGGTATATTTGTATATGGGATACAACCCTTCGTTGTAACCTTTCATTATAATTGTACCCTTTGTCACACACACACACACACACACCCTAAGGAGACCTAGTCTTAGGATCATCTTATCTAATCTCATCTCATCTTATCTTTTGAATTGAATATATTGTAAAATGAGCTCCCCCCTCGAAGTGGACTATATTCATTTAATTTTTATCATTTTTAAGGAGTTGTATCATAACATCTAGTTTTAGAGCATCAATCCTAAGGTTTTTCTCCTTCAAACAAGTCATCTTGGAATTTTTTCTATAACATTTTTTTTTTTTGGGGGGGGGGATTTAGATAGAAAAATTTGGATATTAATTAAGAAATATATCCAAGCACTTATGGTAAAAATTTAGGTTCTTTTGCGTTATACTTTCAAAGATATATCCTATGGAAGATATATTTTTTGACTCATCTTGAAATCATTTTTAAATGAGTCATCTTGGTATTTTTTCTATAACCTTTTTATGCATAGTTTCATATAGTGAAATTTTTATTATACTAAGGAACAATAGAAGATAACAAGTGGTAAAAATTTTAGGATGTGGTTCATTATATTTTCATAGATATCTCTTGTGGAAGTTAGAGTTTGTGACTAGTCCTAGAATTAGTCTAAAATAGGACATTTTTAATTTTTTTTATTAAAACATTTAAGTGAAGTTTCATAATTCGAAGGATACATAGAAAATTAACTATGATTTTTTTTTATATAATTTGAATAATTATGATTTATGATATATATCCAAAGTAATTTGGGGTTGTTTACTAATCTTGAAATCAGGCTTAAACAAGACATTTTGGTATTTTTTCTATAATTTTTTTATCAATTAAGGTTTCGAATGCGAAATTATTCAGGATTTTAAGAAGCTATATTAGAGTACTACAGGAGAAAATTTTATACTCATAAGGGTTTAAATTTTAGATATGTAACAAAAAAGTTAAAACATACAAAAATACTGCAAATTAGGGTTTCAAGGGTATGTTACTTATGATTGACAAAAATTTTAATTGGAAGATCTAATTTTGGTGATTCAAAATTTCTGAAAAAAAAAAAAAAAAAAGGAAAAAGAGGAGAATTATTATTTTCTTATATGGCTCCAAATATCCCTCCAAAATTTCCTTCAGCAAATAAACTTCCAGAATGTTAAACCATGACTCAAGAAAAAATAGATGATTTTTTTCACCAAATTGAAGAGGTGGAAAAGAAGATAAATTAAAATAGTGCACATATGGAAAATAATATGGATGAAAATAGGTATCAAATGGAAAAAACTATCATTGAATATCGGTAACATATGGAAAATAATATGGAAGAATTGAAAAATTCCATGTATGACATGTTATTAAATACCCTAGATGAGACACTTCCTAAAGGAATTAACAACATGTAAGGAAATCATGAAAATGTAGTAGAAATAAATATTGAGTCCCAAAATAATTATTATTCATCACTTCAAGATCCAAATAATCGAGGTTTCAATGCGAAACCAAGGAACTACTTCATTCTAAAGATCGATATGAGGAACTTTCATGGTAAATATACTATAACATGGATATTCTATATGGAGTAATACTTTTACCTACACCAAGTTCCAAGATTAGAAAAGGTACCTACTACATCCTTGTATTTATAAAATGATCAATTTGTTTGATATCAATGGATTTTTGAAAGAGAAAATATCTCTATTATCTCTTGGTCCAATTTTATGGATGAATTGATATCACATTATGGGTATATTAAGAGAAATACATGATTTAGTCAATTGATAAATCTCCAGGAAAAAGGTCCAATTATAGAGCACATTCAACAATTCCAAAATATCAGTGTTAGGGTAAAGAACATTCCCGAGAAAATTTATTTGAATATCAAGTACCATAGTTTTACGTAATGATTGTAGATGGAGGTACTATAAATTTCTCTAGTAAGTGCAATGGTATTAATCTCAATATGGGGGAGTATATTTTGGAGAGTCTGATTATTTCGATCCAAATGGGTGGTGATAATGTTTTATTAGTGGTCCAGTGGTTACAATCATTGGGAACAATGGACCTTAATTTTCAAGATCTTTTCATGATATTTTTCTCAGATGATAAGGAAATTGAGCTTAGAAGTATCCAATGGAAATCCTCTAATGTGATAAGCTCTAATAGAATGACAAAATTACTAAAAAAGGGACAGCATGGTGTAATTTCACAATTGTGCTCACTAGCTATTAAAACATATATATCCTCTGCTCTAGTGGATTTTTTTTTTTGTAAGTAAGAAGAAAATATATTAAGTACCTTCAAAAAACTGGTGAAAGTGCCAGATTACAGCCGTAGACAGTATGGCCTCACTGGACTGCCCCAACAGAGGGGAAACCAGTCCAGCTAGCCTATAAAGTTTGCTAAACAGTTCTAGGACTAAGAAGACAGTATGTAGGAGCTTTATTTCATAAGATAACTAACTAAGACTGACAGAGTTTGCCTTTAAAACACAATTAGACACCTGACTGGTAATCCTGGTTCATGGCGGTGAGGTCGCCCGACCACGGCTTTTCCTCTATGTAGGTGGGCTCCGAGTCCCAAAGCATCTCATTATTCGCGTTGTCCACCACTCGCTCAGCTGCTGGCACCTCCATCTGTTGTTGCCGACTCGATGAAGCACCTCTTGCCCTCTCACTATGAGTGCACTCCATCCCAGCATTGTCTGCCCGTTGTTGAGTGGTGTTTCCATCCGGAGTAGCGGCGCTGGGCATTTCCACTGAGGATCCTTCACCCAGGTGAGAGGGAAAGGTCGCGCTCATGGAGGCCAGGAGATGGAGGAGGGTCGTCACCTTGGTGTTGGTAGAGTGCACCCGGAAGTGGAGGTCGTCTACCTCCTTACGTAACTCGAACACCAGGTCGTAAATATTGTCAAGCTTGTCCCTTAGCTGCACGCCCGTGCTGGAAATGGGATCCTGATGCGCGTAATTGCCTGGTCTGCGGGGAGGAGGGGGTCTTCTGCGGAGCTCCGGGGTGGATTCGTTGGGAGGAGGAGGCCAGGTAGTTGTTCTGCAGAAGCAGGGTCCGGATGCTGAGAGGGATTTTCCATCCAGGGGACCAAAGTCATAGAATGTGGCTGCAGAGCAGGAGGCGAGAGGGAGGGATTTCGTGGCCTCCAGGGAGAGCCCCTTCGCGGCTTCCCTCGTTCGTGAGGAATTAAAATAGTATTAGGGAAGAGGTGAGGCAAATTGCAGGAAACGTGGAGTCTGTGAGAACGAACGAGGAGCCACCGGAAGAAAATGAGGTCCGCCCAAGAGCATGCAGGGGGACGCTCACCACCTCTAGACCGGAGACGATAGGTCGAACAAACAAATGAGAATGCCATCGGCGCAAGAGCCATGTTATGGACAACCAAAAGAAGAGGGAGCACACAAACCTTTATTGCGCGCATACAGACCTTAATTGCTCGCTGCATCAAGTTAATATTGGAGGGCGGTGACAGGATCCGGCACGAGCCCATCACCTGGCTTCGTGCCTGATGGGCTGGTGCATGTCTCCTCCAAGTGCCCCGTGGCCACCAATAACACCCCATCCGGGGGGCTGTCTGCCTCAGCAGCCCTGCTAATACACCGTTGGAGGATGGGGTGATCTGAGTCCCTGCTTGAGTCACAGAGAAGCTCTGGTCCATTCCATGTGGTGCCTAAGTTAGCTAGATCATCCACCACTTGATTCACTTTCCTTCTGATGTGGGAGGGGATGATGGCTTGATTTGGCTGCAATAAATCCGAGAGAATTTGAAGCCCAAGGGAGAGTCTCCAACTAGGCGCCAGTCTATCCAGATGCACCCCATTGAGCATTCGACACAAGATGTTGATTATGATTTGAGAGTCCCCTTCGACTATAAGCTTATTGAATCCATTGTCACGGGCTAGGCGAAGTCCATTGAGGAGACCCCAAAGCTCTCCATTGTTTTTTGTTGAGTGCCCCAGGGAGCCTGCGCTTATAATCAGGATGTGCCCTCGATGGTCGTGGAAGACTATTCCGTAGCTTGCATCTCTAGGGTTTCCTTTTGAGGCCTCGTCGAAGTTAAGCTTGATGTAGCCTTCCAAAGGAGGAGACAAATAAGATGGACTTCTGAACGTGGGTTGGATAGTAGTGATTTCCGTTTGGGGGGAATGTAGCACCCATTATTGAAAGATGGGGTATTCAGAGGGCGCAACATTTATATCAGCCTCAGGCCATCGTTGGATGTTGATCGTTTCCCGAACATTACTGCAACAGAGGTGCCAACATTGCTGCCACTGAAGGGAATGGCCCTTGAAGATTCTTCTGTTCCTCTTTCCAGGTCTGCCAAAGGATAAAATCTGGAATGAGTTGCCAGATGTGGTTTAAGATGGGTGAATGGAAGGCCTCATCCCTCTAGTTCATTATCATTCCCTAGATGTTGTCCCTAATTCGATCGGAAGTGCGCATGATTTGTGCTGCCTGGTCCCAAATCTGAGCTGTAAAGGGGCATGTGTTGAGGAGATGATTTAGAGTTTCCTCTGCTTCGCCACAAAGAATGCATAGTGAGGGTCCCACAAAGCCACGTTTCATTAGATTATCCCATGTCAGAATGCTAGAATGGAGAACTAGCCAGAAGAAAAGAGTAACTTTTGGCCAGTGCTTGAGATTCCACAGTTTTTGCCAGGCTGGCGAGTTTGGGATGGGGTCCGTTATTGTTTTGAGCAGGTAGGCCTCCTGTGTACTGAAAGTGCCCTGCAGTCGGTGTCCCCATATGAGGATATTGTCCCCCTCATGTTTGGGTATTTTCCTTTTTTCTATCTCCTTTTGCCAGGGTTCTAGGTCCACGTGTGCCCCTAAACTGAGGCGCTCCCTATTCAGGTGCCAGCGTCGCCAAGTGTCCTCTAGGGTGGAGTCCTGCTAGTAGTCAGCGACAATTGTGAGGCCCACTCACAGAGCCTGGGTGTAGATGTCTTGGGACCAATCCTCCTTAGCCAAGACTGACCATTGCTTCCAAGATTCATGCCAGAAAAGCGTTGTCCTACCATTCCTAATCTCCCAGAAGGCATGTCGGGTTATGAGATGTATGTTCTGCTTGGTCGCAATCCAAATTAGGGAGCCTGGGTCATCCCCATTCCATATGATAAGGTCCCTCTCAGCTACATTTGGGGTGTATTTCTTCCTCTAGAGCTTGGCCCAGAGATCCCTGGGATGTTTTAGCCAACGCTACTAGATTTTGGCACTGAGGACCTTATTCATTACGAAGGGATCCTTTAATCCCAGGGCACCTTGTTTCTTTGGGAAGCACAGTTTGTCCCATCTAACCAACGCCATCTTCTTCCTTGAGTTGATGCTGTGCCAAAAGAAGTTTCTTTGAATATTTTTTATGGCGGATAGGATGAATCTCAGAGCGGCCAAAGCTGAGAACTGGTAGATCGGTAGGGCCTAGAGAATAGCTCGGAGCAAAGTGAGACGACTTGGGAGGTTTAAGACTCTGAAGGTCCAGGAAGAAATCCTTTTGGAGAAGGAGGCGAGAAGGTTTTCCCAGGATGAATTTCGAAGGGCATTATCAATAAGGGGAATGCCCAAATATTTGGACGGAAGGGAGCTTCGACTAAAACCTAAGATCGCAGAGATATGACGTTGAACAGGAGGGGGTGTGTTGAAAAAGAAGATTTGGGATTTTCCCTTGTTGCAGTCCAGGCCCGAGGCTGCTGAGTAGGAGCTGAGAATTTCCTGTATAGAATTGGCCTCGCGGGCCGTTGGGCTTCCCATCAGGAGAGTATCGTCCACGAATTGTCCGTGCGAGATAGGTGGGGTAATACCGTGCAGGGGAAGACCAGTCAACTGGTTGTTTTCCACTACGGCGTGTATTGAGCAGCTGAGACCTTCGGCAAGGATGATGAACAGGAAGGGGGAGAGAGGATCTCCTTGTCTGATTCCTCTAGAGGGGGAAAAAGGACGGGAGGGGACACCATTGACTAGCAATGAGAAGAAGGTCGTAGAGGTAAGGCTCATGATCCATTTTACCTAGCTCTGATCAAAGCCAAAGGCTAAGAGCATTTCTTGCATGAAGTTCCATCTTATCTTGTCAAAAGCTTTAGAAAGGTCTAGTTTGAGAAGCATACCTGGAGTCTTGGTCTTTTGTAGGGAGTGGATTACTTCATGAGCCAAGATGACGTTGTCCAAGATTTGTCTACCCTCTACATACCCTGATTGTTCCGGGGATATGATTGTTGGTAAAATAGACTTGAGCCTACGGGCGATGACTTTTGTAAGAAGCTTGTAGATGACATTACACAAGGCTATTGGTCTAAATTGTTGAGGATGGTGTGCATTCCCTTCCTTGGGGACTAAAGTGAGGAAAGTAGCATTGAGGGCCTGGAGGACCTGACCAGTAGCCCTGGAGTCTTCTAGAATTTCCCAAACTTCAGTCCTTATCATTGGCCAGCAATGATGAAAGAAGTCACTTGTAAATCCATCTGGACCCGGTGCTTTGCATTCAGGCCTATGCTGAAGCGCCTCATCCACCTCCTCAATCGTAATAGGTCGGAGCAGCGCTGAGTTCTGTTCCTAAGTGACTAAGGAGGGCATGTTCCTTCTGATTTTGTTTATGGCCTCACTTCTATCCGGGAGGGGTTCGCTGAGGAGGCTTTGAAAGTAGTCTATCAAAGTTGTCTCCATGTCCTCATGGGAAGTAATGGATTCTCCCTCATCTGAGATAAGATGCGTAATATTATTGGAGTGCCTTCTCTGGATGACAGTTCTGTGAAATAATTTTGTATTACGTTCTCACTCCTTGAGCCACTGGATGCACGATTTCTTCTTCCAAAGAATTTCCTCTTGTTTCTTCCTGGCCTCGAGTTGTTGGGTTATTTCCAGCTCCTGGTTTTTAAGCTCAGTAGTTAACCTGTGCTGCTTGATTTGATGTTGAACCTTGCCTAATTGTTCCCTCATCTTTTTCTGGGATTCGAATATGTTGCCAAAGGTGTGCTTGTTCCAGAGCTTAAGGGTGTGCTTGAGGTTTTTTAATTTCTGCTGAAATCTGAACATTTTGGATCCACGTGGGACTTCAGCCTCCCTCCACCAGTTCTGTATGTTATCCTGGAAATCTGGATGATCGAGCCAGAACTGCTAGAATCTGAATGGTTTCTTACCAGGGGTTGTCGGGACATCCACCCATAGCTGTATGGGCCAGTGGTCTGAGCCGGAGAGGTTGAGAATGGATGCTTCCATGGTTGTTCCCTCCATCATAAGGGAATCAGAAATGAGGAAGCGGTCCAGCTTGCGGGCGATTTGATGTGTCCCTGTTCTTTTGTTTGTCCAAGTATAAGTGTCATTGCTAGATTCCATATCAACGAGGTGAAGGTCATCAATGAGGTTATTGAAGATATCAGAGTCTTTTTCCAGTCGTCTGGAGCCCCCTTTCTTCTCTTCCAGATTGCGAATGAGGTTAAAATTTCCCCCAATCACCCAGTTGTTGTGTTTTTTTAGAATGTCAGTGTTATGCAAGCTGCGAAGGAAGTCTGGGTTGTCCCTCGAATTGGCTGGACCGTATACATTGTTTAGGCATCCAGGCTTGTTTGAGCCTATGCATCTATAATCCGCTGTGATGGACCACTTGGTGGCAAAGAAGTTTTCCATAATCACCTCACTGGTGTTCCATAGGACAGTCAGGCCCCCGGCGGTGCCAGAGGCGTCTATAGAGGCAGCCCACCCTTGCCTCCAGCAAAAGGGAAGGAGTCGATCTATGTCTTTTGACGAGCATTTTGTTTCCTGCAACATGACTATGTCCGATTTTTCTGTCATGATCATATCCCGTAGCACTTTCTGCTTGCTACGTCCATTGAGACCTCTGATATTCCAAGAGATGATATTCATAATGACGGGGGGGTAGGGAGCGGGGGAAATCTATCCGATATCAAGTGGATTTGTCCCGAATTCACCATATAGTTGCCTATTTCCTGTATGAGCTTATTAGTGGATTTTCGTCCTCTTTTTTTCTCCTCCTTCTGCGCTTTACCTGGGTTTTTTTGTTGTGTGCTCTAGATTCCTAAGGCTTTACTGGCTCGGGCTGATGATCCGGCTAAAGAGTTGAGAAAAACCTTGTGTACCTTTCTTAGTTGGTCTCTGGGAATGGTATAGAGTTTTTGGTGTCTGTACGCGTGCTCTAGGTGCTCCAGATCCACTCCATCTAGGTCGTTTTCTTCCAGCTCCATCTCAGCATCTCCGTCCTCTATATCTTGTATCTCCTGGGTATTCTGAACTCCACCTGGGTGCATGGGATCGGGGTCCTTTCTCTACTGGGGGGTGCCAATCTCTGTACCCGGATCGTGAAGCCCCGGGTTCAGGGGGGGTGCGCTCGGGGTCACGGTGGTGGGAGTGTGCTCTGGATGGTCTTGCAATATGGAAAACTTATTGCTTGTAGAGGGATCTTTACTCACTTGGGTGGGTTGTTTCTTTCCTCCTGGGCGCCTTTTCCCTACTGGCTATACAAAGCCATCTTTATCTTTCCCTTCCTTGTCCTTGCCATTTTCTGAGAGTCCATCTTTCTGGACCGCATTGAGGGGGCATTCCCAGAAAAGATGACCGTGTTCATGAAATTTCCTGCACCAAAACGGAATATGTTCGTAATCAATGGTCTGGATCTAATCTTCATCTTGATATTCCAGTACGATGGAGCCTGGGAGTGGTTTAGCAATGTTCAGGTAGACACATATTCGTGCATAGGAGGTGTAGCGTCTCTGCTTGGTGGCTTCTGACGATTTGACATAAATGCCAATGGTATTGCCTATGCCTGCTAGGACTTCTTCCAGCCAGAACTCTTGTGGAAGAGAGTATAGTCGGATCCATACCGGTGCATGTGCAAAGTCCTCTTTCTCTGGGCTGAAATTTTTAGTCCAGAACCTCAGGAAGAGACCCGCGGAGTTGAAAAAGTACGGTCCCCCATCAAAGATACGATTACGATCCTCAAGGTTGTGGAATATGATTGTTAAAAACCCCTTGGAACCCAGTTGCAACTCATAATGGCCTTTTGGCCTCCACCAGTACTGGATCCATCTAATCAGATCTCTCTCGGCAGGCCAGAGCCCCAGAAATTTCCCAACTAAGGCATAATCCCTCATGTACTACTTTTGTTCTTCTATGCGTGGTGAGCTAATAACATATTTTGGAGCTTGTGGTGCTTGTGGAATGCACTTACCTGGTAACCAAGGAGCCATCATAGAAGAGGGGCTAGTCTCCTTCGTTGAGTCGATATCCATGTCACGATCCTTGAAAGTGTCGTCCTCCATCAGTTTTGAGCGCAGGTCGGCCGATGGCTCGAAAGATGGTCATTTGATTTCCTCTGCTGTATTTCCATTTGCCGTGACTCAGTTGTAGGAGGCACCCATTGTCCCTCCCTCCTTGCGCGAAATGAGCCCCAGCGGGGCTATGGAAGGAAGCCGCGTGGCGCTGGGCAGCTGCAGAAACCCCAGGTCATGATTCAGAAAGCTGCGGAAACCCTATTTGCTTATATATTAATTTGAAGCGATGATTTTCTCTGCTCTAGTGGATTATCAAAAACCTTTTCAAGGTATTTTGGAGAAATTCCTAAGGGTCTTCCACCTACTAGAGATTATGACCATGATATTCATTTGAAACCTGGAAGTGTACCACCTAAAACTAGGCCTTACATGTATCCATATGCATAGAAGAGTGATATTGAGTGTATGATCCAATAAATATTAGAGGTTGGCATTATTCAAGAAGATTATAGACAACTCAACAAAATTACCACCAAAGATAAGTTTCCTATTCTTGTCATTGATGAATTATTTGATGAATTGCATAGAGAAAATTTATTTACTAAGTTGAATCTTTGTTTGGGATATCATAAAATCATAATGAGGTAGGAGATACATTCACAAAACATAGTTTAGAAAACATGAAGGTCATTATGAGTTTTTGGTTATTCCATTTAGACTTAATAGTTCACCTTCAACATTTCAAAGCTTTATGAATTCTTTTTTCAAACCCTTCCTTAGAAAATTTGTAGTAGTATTTTTTAATGACATATTATCTACAACAAATCACAGGAAGAGCATGCATAACATGTTCACATATTATTACAACATTTGTAAGAGAAGCAAATTTATGCAAATCCTTCCAAGGGTGTCTTTAGAGTTAAAGAAGTGGAATATTTGGGTAATATTGTATCTCATGAAGGTGTGAAAGTGGACCCTAAAAACATTAAAGCTATGAGGGAATGACCAATTCTCAAAACCTTGAATAAAATTAAAGGATTCTTAGGATTGACAGACTAATACAACAAGTTTTTCAAGAAATGAGGTCAAATAGCGACACCTCTTATATAATTGTTAAATAAGGGAGCATTTTATAGGATGCAAGAAGAAACCAAATATTTTGATAAACTTAAGGAGGATATGTGTGCAACTCATGTCCTAGCCACACTTGACTTCACAATTTTTTTTATTGTGGAATGTGATGCCTTAGGCCATGGAATTGGTGCAATTTAATGCAAGAAGGAAGTCCCCTTTCTTTTGAAAGAAACCAAATTAAAGGAAAAAAAACTTACTCAACCCCATTTATGAAAATGAAATGTTGGCTATACTACATGCAATTAATAAATGACAACCTTACCTAATAGGAAGACACTTCAACGTAAAAAAATATCATGATAGTTTGAATTACTTCTTAGAGAAATGATTATATTTAGAAGAGAAATAAAAATGGGTTATGAAGATTCTAGGTTAGGAATTTGAAATTATCTGAAAAGAAAGTAAAACATAATATTGTTTCAGATGCACTTTCAAGGAAAGAAGAATAAATATAGGGTTCACCATGTGTTATTTCTATTTTGCAATTTGATTGGGTGGAATAACCAAGGATAGAATGGAAGCAAGATCAACAAGTATGCAAGGTCATTCAACAACTATAAGAGGACTTGAGTGAATTAGATAAATTTGTATGGAAGAATGATTTTATATGGTATCATGATCATATATATTTATGTAGGAATTCCCAACTCAAATACAAGGTCCTTCTATAATTGCACAATTTTCTCATATAGGAGGACATCCAAGGTTCTTGAAAACTTACCATAGAATCAAGAAGGATTTTCTATGGGAAGGTATTAAAAATGATGTTCAAATTTTTGTGTCTGAATGTGTGATCTACAAAAAAAATAAGGGAGAGACAATCACGACACCATGCGTCCGAGAATCATTAGCTATACCAAGTCAATGTTGGGAAGAAGTTTCAATGGATTTATTACAAGTTTACTCAAATCTGAAGGAAAACTTGTCATCATGGTATTAGTGGATCGACTGAAAACGTATACCCAATTTTTCTCTCTTTCTCATGCTTTTAGATAAATTATGGTAGCCACAACATTCATGGAAAAAGTTCAATATCTACATGGATTCTCCAAGATTATTGTAGTGATAGAGATCCAATTTTCATTGGAAATTGTTGATCGGGACTAGGCGTAAACTGACATGAAGGTGGATATATAACAAGGAAACAAATAGAGATATTGCAAGAAACATAATAATACAATTAAACTCAGATTCTATTAATGAATGGAATACAAAATATTGTAAAATGCAAAGCACACAAACTCACTAGAATGGTGGTAGCTTATCGCTGAAGAGAGAGGTGTGCCCATATTGTATTCGCAAGAATTTTATTACAAAGAGGTTGAAAAGTAATTTTAACATAAATCATCAATGATAAAACCATAAACATCCAAAAACCTAACCATAAAAGATGAAACACAAAAATGGTTTATGGGCCTTGATGTGGTTAGTTGATATGCCAACTTCTCGAGGGCATAATTTTTGCATACAATCTCTTTTTGGGGTGCTCGGTATCCTGTCAGAAAGGTATAGATAATAATTACACATTATGAATGACCAAGTAAGTTCCTTTGTCTACTTAATGGTTGTTTTCATGCCAAAAAATATCGTTTAGGGTCTCAAAATGACCCCAAAAGTTTGGGACCCGAAAAACTGTAGAAAAACTGCCAAGATGTGGAACCATTTTGAATTAGTGGAACAAGTGGGTGGCCACCAATATCCACTTGGATCATTTTTGAAATGAATTGTTTTCTTGTTTGGGTACTCAATTGGATCATAAATCATCTTACCATCCTCAACATCATGGGAAAACTAAGATTGTGAATAAATGTCTAGAAGGATATCTTTATTGCTTTGCATCTGATAAACATACACAAAGTGGTTTCCCTTGGAACAATGGTGGTATAACACATCCTTTCATAATCCATAAAATATTTCCCCATTTTTGGCACTTTATGGGTATCATACTCCATCCATCACATCTCCCTTGAAAGGGACATCAAGGTTCAGGAAGTGGAGGACCACATAGGGAACCAATAAGAGGTTCTAAAACTATTGAAGGAAAACTTGGTTATGGAACAAAATAGGATGAAACAAGAAGTAGATCAACATCACTGTGAAAGGGAATTTGAAGTAGGATATTGGGTATTTTTTAGGCTACAACCATATAAAAAAATGTCCCTCAAGAAACAAAAGAAGGACAACAAATTATCACCCAAATATTAGGGCCCATATAAGGTGTTGCAAAGGACTGGAAGTATGGCTTACAAATTGGAGTTTCCTCCATATTCATGTGTACACACAATATTCCATGTTTCTTTCTTAAAGAAGGTAATCGGTGACAAGATCCTAGTCCAAAATATTTTACCATATATTAACAATGAATTAAAAATCATACTAGAACAAAAAACAATCCTCTAAAGAAGGATTATGATCCAGGTGGATATCGGTGGCTACCCACCTTTTCCAGCTGGCTCAAAACAACTTTCTAGCAATTTTGATAATTTACTATTTTTAGCATTTTTTCAGGTCTTGAAATTCTGGAGCCATTTTGAGGCCCTAAAAAATGTTTTTAGATAGATATTTTCAATGGGCTATCATACGCCTAAAATGAAGATCGTATGCAAAAGTTACGACCATGGGAAGTTGATGTACTAACTTACCCAAATGGGGCACACATGACTTTTGGTGCTTCATCTCCTAGGGTTAGGTTTTTGGATGTTTAAGGTTTTTGAAACTCCTGTTTATTGTAAAAATGCCTTGAGATCCTCATTGTAATAATATTTTGGCAAATGAGCATAGCAGTCACATCTCTTCTCATAGATAAGCCACCACCATTCCAGCAAGCTTGTTTTCCATTACATTTTACAGTTTCAGCTTATTTCCTTATTGAATAGAAAACCAGTTTTACTATATCTCTGTTATTCCATGTTAAGCATATGATAATAATATGTAGTCATTTCTTTCTTCTCAAAAAATATGGATCAGTGGTATCAAAGCGATCTACTCCTTGTCGTCTTAATACATGTCCCCAACGAGGTCGAAGTACAAAGAGTTGGGTCTCGAGATTGTTTCTCTTGAGGACAAAATCTCTCGCACACCCAAGCGACCTCTCATGGAAGGAGAAAATAAAGATGTTGAGACACAAGATCCTTTCAAACTGTTGATTGAGGAATCCCTCACGCAACAGAGGAACGAGATGATGGATAATTTCTCACAAATCCTTTGGCGACTACCAACAGGTGACACATATTCTTTGAGCAGAGGCACCACCCCCTTCAAAGTACAAATAAA
The DNA here is from genome assembly GCA_000966675.3 of Picea glauca. NCBI lineage: Eukaryota > Viridiplantae > Streptophyta > Pinopsida > Pinales > Pinaceae > Picea > Picea glauca. The sequence continues at coordinate 80,026 of JZKD02S1616413.1, forward strand.
CTTTGATATTCCTATATTTGAAGCTCATATAGATGCATATGTTGTAGACAAGTGGTTGAATATACTAGAAGGGTATTTTGTTTGTCCATAACTTTTCGAATAGAGAAAATATTACTTTTTCACTCCTTAAAGCCATTCCCCATGTCAAAAATTGGTGTGAAACATTCTGTGAGAAAAAGGAAACATAGGAACCCTCATTATTTATAGTCACGACCACCTAGGAATCCTTTAGGGATGTTATTTAGGAACAATACTACCCTATTGGAAGTTATGATGACTTGTATACCAAATGGACCACATTGCGGCAAGAAAGAGACCAAGCAGTGCTAGATTTCAAAAATATCTTCCATACATTGCGCACCAAGTTGGGTATCAAAGATTTGGTAAGAAATCTAGTGCTCAAGTATTGTGGTGCTCTACATAGATACATCCAGACCAAAATGGAATTTTTGGACATCTCATCCTTGGGCACGGCCTACCGATATGCCATCAAAATTGGGTAGAATCTCAAACAAAAGACGCGACAATTTGGGTCGGGGAGCCCCTCACAACAAAAACAAGGAAAGGGCAGCCCCAACCCATAGAAAAAAGGACAGAGAAAATATGGACAGTATCAGGACAACCAGTCCAAGCCAAAAGCAAAGAAGGACATTGGAAAGACAAAGAAAGATACCGGGAAGTGATGCGACTTCCATAAGAGCCCTTGGCATAACATTGCTGACTGCCGCTCAAAGAATATGTTGGTGGCCAAAGTGAAAGCCTCTGAACTAGATGTGGGTTCTGAATCTGAGTCAAAACTAGAAAAGGGAAGACAGTTCATTGATGCAGAACCCAATGCCACTATTACTACCACCAAGCTCCAGCATGGTGAAACAGACAAGCCAAACGAAGGAGAGCACCTCTTCCATTCACAAATGTGGGTAAAAGGCACCCCACTGCACTTCATTGTTGATAGTGGTAGCTAGAAGAACCTCATCTCAGTAGAGGTCATCAAGCAGCTAGCCCTACCGACAATGCCGCACCCACAACCCTACACCATTGGATGGCTCTACCAAGGAAGCGTTCTCCACGTCAACAAACAATGTCGACTGTCGTACGACATCAAGCCCTTCAAAGATGAGGTATTGTGTGATGTTTCTCCTCTCAAAGATTGTGATGTTCTTTTGGGCCAACCTTATTTATGGAAACGCCATGTTGTATATGAGTCTAGGCCTTGTAGTGTTATTATTACTTTGAGGAGGAAATTGTACGGGATACTTGAGGATGTCCCACCTAGTGCTATTTCCTTGATCTCTGCTAAGAAATGCAGGAAGGTCATCTCTCAGATGGGGAAGTTTGTCTTTTTCATGATTTTCTCTTAGAATGAGAGAAAAATCGCAGCCACATCCAAGGTCTCTACGGCCGACCTCCCCACACAACAAAAGAAAGTAGATAAGGTCGTATAAGAATACTTGGATATCTTCTCCTCACCTACCAGGGTACCTCTACACTGCCAGGTCAAGCACCCCATCGATCTGATCCCCAACACATCGCTTCCCAATGGGCCAGTCTATTTCCACTCTCTATTAGAGAATGAGGAGATCAAGCGACAGATCCAAGAATTTCTCCACAAGGGGTACATCCATCCTAGCTCATCACCTTGCGGAAGCCCCATCATGGTGGTACAAAAGAAAGATGGAACTTGACATCTTTTCATTGATTATCGGGCTATGAATAAAATCACAGTCAGAAACTGGTACATGATTCCCCGAATTGATGACCTCTTTGATTAACTCATGTGGGTTAAATACTTAAGTAAGATTGATCTGAAGTCTAGCTACCACCAGGTCTTGATAGAAAAGACAGATGTATGGAAGACTGCCTTCAAGTCAAAGGAAGGCCTTTTTTAATGGTTGGGCATGCCCTTTGGTTTGAAAAATTCTCCAGCCACTTTCATGAGGATGATGGATGATATCCTGTGACCATTCACCAATAATTTTGTAGTGGTTTATCTAGATGACATTCTCATTCAAAGAAAGACTTGGGCCGAACACTTGCAGCATATTCAATAGGTTCTGCACACCCTGCGGCAACAAAATCTATATGAAAACTTGGAAAAATGCTACTTAGGCATGGACAAGGTCCATTACCTAGGCTATATCATTAATCAACACGGTGTACATGTGGATCTAGACAAGATCCAAGTCATTCATGACTGGCCAGCCCTAACCACACTCACTGAGCTTTAGAGCTTCTCGGGCCTTGCCAATTTCTACTGCAGGTTTGTGTTGGGATTCTCCCATATTGCATGGGCCCTTAGCCAAATAACCAGGGGTGGTGGTAAGGAGAAATTTGCATGGGGCCAGCCCCAACAATAAGCGCTCAATGATTTGAAGCAACTCTTGTGCTCAGCCCTAGTCCTTTCACTACCAAATCTGCAACAGCCCTTTGAGATTAAGACTGATGCTTCAGACTATGTTGTGGGTGCCATTCTCACGCAGCATGGCCACCCCATGGCCTATCATATTGCGACACTATCAGATGTTGTCTGTAAGTACCCTACTTACGATAAAGAAATGTACTCCATTGTGAAAGACTATTTCTAGTGGAGACATTACATTCTTGGGAGGGAGACAGTCATCCACATTGATCATAAGCCACTGCAGTTCATGCAGACACAAGTCAAATTGCAAAATGACTACCATCAAAAGTGGTCCACATACTTGCAACAATTCCACCTCAACATCAAGTATAAAACATGAAGCACCAACTGTGTCGCTGATTGCCTCAGCAGACCACCAGTCGTGACACTCGCCATAGTGCTAGACTCCTATGGCCATGAGACCTCTGGATGGCCCCAACTCTATGAGACAGACCCAGACTTTGCCACCACCTACCAAATGTTGGGTGAAAAGTTAGTTGTCGATAATTTCCATCTTCAGGATGGGTTGTTGTGTTGTCTGGGCCATATATGTGTTCCATCAAGTGAGTGAGTGAAGTTGATCTAGGAAGCCCACTACAGCCGGGTGGCAGGACACTTCGGTGTTGAAAAGACAATGGTGATGCTACAAAAAAAATTCTACTGGCCGAAACTTCGACAAGAGGTCAATAAGTATATCAGGTCTTGCATTACGTGTGCTATTACCAAACCAACCACTAAGAAATAGGGCATGTACACCCCTCTTCCTACTCTTGACAGACCATGGGAATCCATCTCAATGGACTACATGTCAGCCCCCCCATCCATCAAGCAGGGAAATGATTGTATTTTTTTGGTTGTTGATCACTTTTCTAAGATGGTGATTATGGTTTCTTGCAAGAAGAGCATCATAGAAAAATCCACTGCCAAGCTCTTCTTTGAACGAGTCTGGGTACATTTTTGAATCCGACAAACCATTGTCTCATATCAGGATAGTCAATTTCTCATCACATTCTGGTTGAGCCTCTGGTCACAGCTAGACACCAAGCTCACCAAATCCATGGCCTTCCACCCCCAGACAGATGGACAAACCGAGGTCATAAATCGAATGATCGTGCATATCCTGCGCATGTATAATTCCAATCACCCTCGCACATGGGATGGGATTCTTCCCTATTTCCATCATAGCTACAACTGAGCCCTGCATAGCTCAACCAACCACAACCCCTTTCAGGTGGGGTTGGGATTCCAACCATTGGGTCCCATAGATGTTTCACTTCCCCTTGCGGTCACGTCGACCAACTCCTCTTCTACTCCAAATGAGGCTGACAAAGCCACTCGATTCATTGAGAGGATATACCAATAGGTTCAGGATATCCTACAGAAGTCCAATGACAATTACAAGTAGCGCCATGATCAACATTGGGTTCCACATAAGTTTCAGGTGGGTGAAAAAGTTTGGTTGCACTTTTAAGAAAGAACGCCTTATAGGACCCCATCGAAAGATTCTCCCACTCCATTATGGGTTGTACACCATCACCAAGGCTATGGGGGATAATGATTTTATTCTCAACATTCCTCCTTTCCTTGGCCTACACCCAGTTTTCAATGTGGACCTCCTTCGACCTTATTTCCCACCATTATTGGACACCTCAAACGTTGCAGAACAAATGACACCAAAAGAGCTCAACCCCAACTGCATACAATAGGCATCCAGTGATCATATTGTGGACTCACAGATCAAGGGAACTTGACAACAAAGTCTCCAACTTTATCGAGTCGTCAAAGCAGGGCATCTCCTGCACCAAGGCAAGTGGCTCACCCGAGGCCAAATTCAGTAGAAATTTCCTCATTTGATGGGGGAACTCAACGCAATGGAGAAATTTTCTTCCTAAGGATGGAGGATTGATCCAGGTGGATATCGGTGGCCACCCACCTTTTTCAGCTGGCTCAAAACAACTTTCTAGCAATTTTGATAATTTACTATTTTTAGCAGTTTTTCGGATCCTGAACTTTCAGAACCGTTTTGAGGCCCTAAACGATGTTTTTTGGGGTATGTATTTTGTGCAACTGTTGTAGTACTCAGATAGATATTTCCAATGGGATGTCATACGCCTAAAACAGAGATATTATGAAAACGTTATGACCCCGGGAAGTTGATGTACTGACTTACCCAAACGAGGCCCACATGACTTTTGGTGCTTCATCTTCTAGGGTTAGGTTTTTTGATGTTTAAGGTGTTTTAAACTCCTATTTATTGTAAAAATTCCTTGAGAGCCTCATTGTAATTATCTTCTGGTGAATGAGCACAACCGTCACATATTTTCTTAGAGATAAGTTGCCACCATTCCAGCAAGCTTGTTTTCCGCTGCATTTTACAGTTCCAACTTATTTCCTTATTCAATAGAAAACCAGTTTTACTATATCTTTGTTATTCTATGTTAAGCATCTGGTAATAATCTGTAGTCATTTCATTATTATCATAAAATACAGATCAGTGGTATCAGAGCAGTCTTCTCCTTGTTGTCTTAATGCATGTCCCCAATGAGGTCAGAGTACAAAGAATTGGGTCTCAAGATTGTTTTTCTTGAGGAAAAAATCTCTCGCACACCCAAGTGACCTCTCATGGAAGGAGAAAAGAAAGATGATGAGATAGGAGATCCTTTCAAACTATTGATTGAGGAATCCCTCATGCAATAGAGGAATGAGATGATGGATAATTTCACACAAATCCTTCGGCGACTACCAACAGGCGACGCATCTTCTTCGAGTGGAGGCACTGCCCCCTTCAAGGTATAAATAAACTTCGATATTCCTATATTTGAAGGTCATATAGATGTATATGTTGTAGACAAGTGGTTGAATCTACTATAAGGTTATATTTTCTTCCATAACTTTTCGAATAGAGAAAATATTACTTTTGCGCTCCTCAAAGCCATTCCCCATGTCAAAAATTGGTGGGAAACTTTCTGTGAGAAAAAGGAAACAGAGGAACCCTCTTTATTTACAGTCACGACCACCTCAGAATCCTTCAAGGATGATATTAAAGAACAATACTACCCTGTTGGAAGTTATGACGACTTGTATACCAAATGGACCACACTGCGGCAAGAAAGAGACCAAGCAGTGCCATATTTCACAAATATCTTCCATACCTTGCCCACCAAGATGGGTATCAAAGATTCAGAGTGACATCTAGTGCTCAAGTATCGTGGTGCTCTGCATAGATACATCCATACCGAAATGGAATTTTTGGACATCTCATCCTTGGGCGCGACTTACCGATATGCCGTCAAAATCGAGCAGAAGCTCAGAAAAAAGATGAGACAATTTGGCTCAGGGAACCCCTCACAACAAAATCCAGGAAAGGGTAGCCCCAACCCATAGAACAAAGGACAGAGAAAATATGGACAGTATCAGGACAACCGGTCCAAGCCACAAGAAAAGAAGGACACCGAAAAGACAAAGAAAGATACTGGGAAGTGATGCAACTTCCATAAGATCCCTTGGCATAACACTGCTGACTGTCGCTCAATAAAGACGCTGGTGGCCAAAGTGAACGCCTCTGAATCAGATGCGGATTCTGACTCTGAGTCAGAACTAGAAATGGGAAGATGGATCATTGACGTGGAACCCAGTGCCACCGTTGCTACCACCAAGCTTCAACATGGTGAGCCAGACGAGCCAAAAGAAGGAGAGCGCCTCTTACATTCACAGATGTTGGTAAAAGGCACCCTGTGATGTAGGAGCATTGCCCACATCAAGCGAGCCAGCGTGGAAGTAAAGGATAGCTGGAAAAACCCAGCACAAATTTTGAAATTGTCTCGAAGATAATGCGCTAACCTTAAATGTGATAGTAAAGAGAGGCATACTTTTATATTGTAATCAGAACTTGAGCATCCCGCTCTCGTCTGAAGTAGATAGAGGCATTTATGTTAAGATGAAATAGGTAGGTAGAATTGAATATTAGATTAGACAGTTTTAGAAAGAAAGAGGGAAACGGGATATAGACACCCTCATTGTGTATTGTAACATTAGCATGACTACAGAGGAAGAAGAGAAGCCCAGAGCTATGTAGAAGACTCCATGTACAAAAGTTCTAAATTTATATAAAGAAAGCTATGATTCAGACTCATGGTGTTTACTTATTCTCTATGTATGCATCTCTGAATGTTAGGTTCATGAATGGTTTATTCTTTCTGTCATGCAATTGCTTTTATGCTATGTATGAATGATTTCTTGTTGAGTGTTTGAAATCTGAGAGAGGAAGAGTAAGAGGAATGAGCTTCAATTGTTTCTCTATCTGAGAAAGAGATTCCTGCAAGGAGTGTAGTTGAAGTCATCCGCAAGGAGTGCGTTGACGAAGGGCTCAGGTAGTTTAACTCTTGTTCTCATTCACCCAGAGTGCATTTGGGCACAGGAGCCATGCAAGGATTGCGTAGGCCGAGTGAGGTCTCAGGGTTGCAAACCTGAGCAAAATATCTAAAGACTGCTACTGCAGGTGTGCGTAGAGTCGAAGGGTTCTCAGATATTTGAAAGTATCTGAAGGTTGCCGCAAGGAGTGCATGCAAGGAACCTCTTTGAGGCTCGAAGTTGTGAGAAGCTCTGGAGGAGTAAGGCCTTTGAAAACATTGAGGGACATTAGAAGTTTGTAGTGCAAGTGGATAAGTCCAGGGAGGAGTTCTTGGTTTTCCTTCGTAGAAATAATCAAAGGGAAGAAATCAACAGTCAGGAATATATGGGGAGGATTAGCGAAACCCCGCCAGCCATCAGATCTGCCAGAGAAGCGAGGAGGTTACAGTTGCATCCGAATTTCAAGATCAGGAGATTGTGGACCGTTGGATCTACACATAGATACCTGTCAACCGTTGGATTGACTGGGAGTTGCATGAAGGTTAAGCTTCGTGGATGGGAGGAGGAAAGTTCCGACGAGTGGTGTGGTCATCGGGATTTCATCATTCTCAAAATCGAGAATCACGAGGACGAGTGATCGATAATTTTCATAGAGAAAATCCAAGAATCAATCGGGGTCATCCATCACTTGGGACGTGTGTCAGAAATCAGAAGAGAGTCGGGGATCAACATTTCGTGAGTTCTGGAGATGAGGAAAACTTTCATTTTAGAATCGCAAAGTCTGATTTACCGAAAAAATGAGAGCTCCGTGTGGGACCCAGCTGACGTCATCTCGTTAGAACGAGGCATCGGGAATTTGAAGTCGCAGAGACCCTGAGAGAAAATCAGGGCCGTTCATCTCTAGAGGACGCATGGCGACAATAGAGGCTATCGGGGGAAATCTTGACAGGGAAGCCAAATCGGCATATCCGGATTCAGCATTTTGCGAATCCTGAAGACAAGGCAACTGGAGCATTTGAAATTGTGAATCATGAAATAGCGAGGAGCAGCGAGGACCATCAATCCTTGAGGATGCGTGGCCAAGATCGAAACCTTTGGGAAATTCCCCGAAAGGAAAATTCAATTGTCGGGAAATTGAGAGTCGAGAAATCGGGGATCCCGTGGACAAGAGGCCCAATACATATTGACACTCCAAACCCCGAATCCCGATAAGAGATAGGATTGTGGTCATATAAAGCAGGGTTGTTTGGACTGGGAGCATAGCCAAGAGGGGCTGAAGAAAAAAGGAAGCACATCGGGATATCGGAGATTGGGGATTCGAGGAAGCAAGTGTTGGTGACATCGGGGATTGGAAAACTCCAAAACCCAATTGTTATTTTCTATTGAGAACGAAGAAGCGCTCAGGCCTAAGGGTTGTAACGAGCAGGACAGACCTGTGGGTCAAATCTTAATAAGGATTCCAGGGGAGAATCAAAGGATCCACTCCGGCTAGAGGCTAATTTAGAACGATCCTTAAGACCATGAGGTTAGGCACAGGACCTGCTGAGGTAGGTTCCTGGGGTGACACCATCAAGTGGTATCAGAGCACAGAAAAGTTTCTTTTCTTTCTGTAGTAGGGAAAAGGAGAATTCACCATGCCACCGAGGAGAAGAGATAGACAACCACCCGATCCGGAAGAGGAAAGGGAGATGTCCAGAGGAAGGGGTAGGCAAGTGCAGAATCCAGAAGTAGAAAGAGATTTGCATAACATACACGCCAAACTTGTGGACGTGGAGACAAAACAGAGGTGCACAGCTGATGTAGGAGATATCAATGAGTCCGAAAATGAATATGATACTAGGTATGAAGAAGAAGAAGTTGCAGCCGAAGATGCCACAAACGAACGTTTGATAAAATCTATTTCTAGAATGGGTGCAAAAGAGAAGATGGACATTCCAGTTTATGAAGGAAACTTGGATGCAGAGGAGCTTCTAGACTGGATTAGAGCTCTGGACACATACTTCGACTATGATGATGTCGAAGAAGACAAGAAGATAAAGCATGTTGTCACAAGATTGAAGGGACACGCAGCATTGTGGTGGGATGAACTAGAAGCTGACAGACGCTGCAAAGGCAAGCAAAAGATCAAGAGCTGGGACAGAATGATCGCAAAGCTGAAAGCGAAATTCATCCCGAGAGATTACCAAATTACTCTGCTCAAGAGAATGAAGAAACTGATATAGAAGCTGATGACGGTGAAAGAATACACTGAGGAATTTTACAAGCTGAACATTAGGGTAGGTCATCAAGAGAGCGATATTGAAAAGGTTTCCAGGTACATGAATGGCCTGAGGTATGACATTCAGGATGAGATGAGAATGGTAACCATCCAAATGGTGGAAGATGCTTATCAGATGGCTCTGAAAGCAGAAGAGAAGCTGAGCCGAAAGAAAAGTCAAAGAGGTCGAGGCAGAAGTCAGCCCACAGGCAAATATGTTGTCCAAGATAAGAATCAGAAGCCCAAGGAAGACTAGAAGAAACCTCAGACTCAAACTGAGAGAGGTGGAAGCTCACAGTGAGGGAAACATACTGAGTAGAGAGGGGGGTATGCTGATAATAATATGTTTCCTCGTACCAGAGGTAGGGGAAGAGGAAGAGGTGGAGTAATAACATGATTCACATGTGGAAAGAATGGGCACAAGTCTTATGAGTGTCCTGATAAAAAGAAATAAGGAGGAGAGACTCACATCGCCGAAGCACAAAGGTGAGATGTTGAGGCAGAAGACGTTGAAGGCGGAAGATCGCTAATGATGTGAAAAGTTCTTTTGACACCTGAAAAGGAGGTGGAGAGTTCAGTCCAAAGGACTAGAATTTTTTGGACTGCTTGCAAAACCAAGGACAGAGTGTGCAAGGTCTATGTGGATAGTGGTAGCACAGATAATCTCATTTCAACCGATATGGTAGAAAATCTGGAGCTGGAGACGATTGAACATCCGAGCCCATACAATGTTTCATGGCTACAAAAAGTACATCAGGTAAATGTCACTAAACAATGTTTAGTTGAATTTAAGATACAAGGATATAATGATAAGATCTTGTGTGATGTTAATATCATGGATGTTTGTCATCTATTGTTGGGTAGACCATGGCAATATGATAGAAATGTGATTCATGATGGGAGAATGAACACATACACCCTAGAGAAGAATGGGAGGACACACATGTTGCTTCCAATCAAGGATAAAGAAGTAAAGCCGGAGGTAAGCAACACTGTACTTCTCATGAGTGGGAAGGAACTTCTTACCGAGGTTAAGAAGAAAGAAGAACCGCAATTCATTTTGGTCAGAAAACCGAAGATTGTTTTGACCAGCACAAGAGTGGATGATTTACCAGAATAGGTTCAGAAACTGCTGGGAGAGTTCGTTGATATAGTAGTGGATGAACTACCTCGTTCGTTGCCACCTATCAGAAATGTGAGTCACCATATTGATCTCATACCAGGAGCCAGTCTGCCAAACAAAGCCATGTACAGATTGACGCCGCAAGAGAATGAAGAGGTCAAAAGACAAGTCCAAGATTTGTTGGACAAGGGTTTGGTCAGGGAAAGCTTGAGCCCATGTGTTGTTTCGACAGTACTCAGTTCGAAGAAAGATGGAGGCTGGAGGATGTGTACTGATTCAAGGGAGATTAACAAGATAACCATCAGGTACATATTTCCATTGCCGAGGATGGATGATTTGATGGATTGTTTAAGTGGAGCAATTTTTTTTTCGAAGATTGACCTGAAGAGTGGATATCATCAGATTCGTATGAGGGAAGGCGATGAATGGAAAAAAACATTCAAGACAAATGAAGGGTTGTATGAATGGATTGTTATGCCATTTGTCTTAACAAATGCGCAAAGTACCTTTATGAGGTTGATGAATGAAGTCTTGAAGGATTTCATCAGAAAATTTGTTATCGTATATCTGGATGATATAACGATTTTCATTAAACGAAGGCTGAACATCTGAAGCATTTGGCCATTGTGATGAAGAGATTAAAGTAAGAGAAGTTGATGATAAACATGAAGAAGTCCTCATTCATGAAGACAGAGATCATTTACTTGGGATTTGTTATTTCTGCAGATGAGTTGAGGATGGATCCAGATAAGGTGGAGGTAATAAAAAATTGGCCATCACCGAGGAACATATTTGAGGTGAGAAGTTTTCACAGGTTGGCTAGTTTCTACTGGAAGTTCATTAGGATTTTTTTTGGAATCAGTGCAACAATGATGGATACAATGAAGAAAAGACATAAATATTTTCACTGGACAGAAGAAGCTGAAAAGAGTTTCAATTTGTTGAATAGGAAGATCACGGAACAACCTGTTCTGGTGTTGCCGAATTTTTGAAAAACATTTCAAGTGAAATGCGATGCAAGCGGGTTTGCAATTGGGGCGGTCTTGATTTAGGAAGACAGGCCAATAGTGTACTTCAGTGAGAAGCTGAATGAAGCAAAGGTGAAGTATTCCACATATGATAAGGAGTTTTATGCCATCATATAGGCATTAAAGAAATGGAGGCATTACTTGATTCCCAAGGAGTTTGTTTTATACAGTGACAATCATGCACTGCAGTTTGTGACTCAGCAGGAAAAGTTGAACCAGAGACATGTTAAATGGGTTGAATATATGCAAAATTTCACTTTTGTGATTAAACACATTTCTGGTACTGCTAACAAGGTTGTTGATGCTTTGAGTAGGAAGTGTTTACTATTGCAGGAGTTCAAAGTCAAAACATTGGGTTTTGATGATCTCAGGGATATGTACGTAGATGATCCAGATTTTCAGGAGGCGTATGAAGTAGCTGAGAATCCACTTCTCAGAGACATAAGCCAATGGATAGAATACATGATCCAGGAAGGATTTTTGCTTAAGGGCAATCAACTATGTATTCCGAATTTCTCCATGAGGGAGAATCTGCTGAAGGAGAAACACAGTGGAGGATTGGCCGGACACCTCGGTCATGAAAAAACATTCGCAAAGCTAAGAGACTCATAATTTTGGCTAGGGATTTGATCAGAGGTCAAGATATTTGTAGACATATGCAGCATTTGCCAGCATTCGAAGGGATGGAAGCAAAATGCAGGTTTTTATCAACTATTACACATACCTGAGAAGCCGTGGGATGAAATTAGCATGGATTTCATATTGGGGTTTCCCAGGACGCAAATAGGATTTGATTCGATCTTTTTGGTGGTGGATATATTTTCCAATATGGCACACTATATCCCATGTCTGAAAACTAGTGACGCGACTGACATCGTGAACCTGTTTTTCAAAGAAGTCATTCGACTTCAGGGCTTGCCAAGGAGCATAGTTTCGAACATAGATACGAAGTTCATAGGGAATTTCTGGAGAACCTTATGGAAGAAGCTAGGAACTAACTTGTTATTTAGTTCAGCTTATCATCCTCAGACAGATGGACAGACAGAAGTGGTAAACAAAATTCTGGGAGATTTGCTGAGAAGCTTGGTGACAGAGCACCACAACAGTTGGGACAATATATTGTCGTAGGCAGAGTTTGCGTATATCAACTCAGTGAATAGAAGTATAGGACATAGTCCATTTCAGATTGTTTATGGCATACAGCCGAGGGGAATTTCTGAATTGAGGTATTCAGAACAGAATGCAACTAGGAGCGCTAGTGCAGAAGATTTCGCAGAAGCGATGAAGGAACTTCACAGCCGAGTGAAAAAACGGTTGCAGAATTCAAGTCAGAAGTATAAGCGGAGAGCAGATCAACATAGAAGACAACTTCAATTCGAAGTTGGTGACTTGATTTTGGCACATCTGAGAAAGGAAAGGTTCCCGAGAGGAACATATAATAAATTGAATATGAAGAAGATCAGACCATGTAGGGTCTTGAAGAAAATTGGAGAAAATTCTTATGAGATTGAATTACCCGATGGGATCGGAATTTCTCCGATATCCAATGTCTCAGATTTATACCCATACAAAGTTGAGGAAGCAGGAACAAATGATGAACAATCAGAGGTTCAGTGGAGAAAGAAAATGCCAGTTGTAGATAAGCCACAGATGGAGCAGATACTGGATAAACGAGTGGGTAAGAAGACCAGAAGAAAGCAGTAATTTGAATATTTGGTCAAGTAGAAGGACCATCCAGTTGAAGATGCCAGCTGGGAGAACGAAGCAGAGATACAGAAGCATGGAAAAACCATGCGCGATCTCATGGACAGGAGCCCATGAAGATTTTCAAGTGAGGGAGTATGATGCAGGAGCATCGCCCACATCAAGCGAGCCAATGCGGAAGTGAAGGACAACTGGACAAGCCCAGCACAAATTTTGAAATTGTCTCGAAGATAATGCGCCAACCTTAAATGTGATAGTAAAGAGAAGCGTACTTTTATATTGTAATCATACCTTGAGAATATCGCTCTCATCTGAAGTAGATAGAGGCATTTATGTTAAGATGAAATCGGTAGGTAGAATTGAATATTAGATTAGACAGTTTTAGAAAGAAAGAAGGAAACGAGATATAGACACCCTCATTGTGTATTGTAACATTAGCATGAATGCAGAGGAAGAAGAGAAGCCGAGAGTTGTGTAACAAAATCCATGTACAAAAGTTATGAATTTATATAAAGAAAGTTGTGATTCAGACTCATGGTGTTTACTTATTCTCTGTGTATGCATCTTTGAATGTTACGTTCATGAATGGTTTATTCTTTCTGTCATGCAATTGATTTTATGCTATGTATGAATGATTTCTTGTTGAGTGTTTGAAATCTGAGAGAGGAAGAGTAAGAGGAATGAGTTTCAATTGTTTCTCTATCTGAGCAAGAGATTCCTGCAAGGAGTGCAGTTGAAGTTGTCTGCAAGGAGTGCGTTGACGAAGGGCTCAGGTAGTTTAACTCTTGTTCTCGTTCACCCAGAGTGCATTTCGGCACAGGAGCCATGCAAGGAGTGTGCAGGATGAGTGAGGTCTCAGGGTTGCGAACCTGAGCAAAATATAGAAAGATTGTTGCTGCAGGTGTGCACAGAGTCGAAGGGTTCTCAGATATTTGAAAGTATCTGAAGGTTGTCGTAAGGAGTGCATGCAAGGACCCTCTTTGAGGCTCGAAGTTGTGAGAATATCTGGTGGAGTAAGGCCTTTGAAAAAATTGAGGGACATTAGAAGTTTGTAGTGCAAGAGGATAAGTCCAGGGAGGAGTTCTTGGTTTTCCTTCGTAGAAATCATCAAAGGGAAGAAATCGACGGTCAAGAATCTGTGTGGAGGATTAGTGAAACCTTGCCAGCGGTCATATCTACCAGAGAAGTGAGGAGGTTATAGTTGCATTCGGAGTTCAATCTTAGGAGATTGTGGACCACCATATCTGCACATAGATACCCGTCAGCCGTTGGATTGATCGGGAGTTGCATGAAGGTTAATCTTTGTGGATGGGAGGAGGAAATTTTCGACAAGAGGTGTGGTCATCGGGATTTCAGCATTCGCGAAATCGGGAATCACGAGGATGAGTGATCGGGAATTTTCATAGTGAAAATCCTGGAATCAATCGGGGTCATCCATCACTTGGGACGCGTGTCAGAAATCAGAAGAGACTCAAGGATCGACATTTCGTGAGTTCTGGAGACGAGGAAAACTTGCATTTCAGAATCGCGAAGTCCAATTTACCAAAAAAGGAGAGGTCCATGTGGGACCCAACTGACGTCATCTCGTCAGAACGAGGCATCGGGAATTTGAAGTCGTAGATACCCTGAGAGAAAATCAGGGTCATTCATCTTTAGAGGACGTGTGGTGACAATCGAGGCTATCGAGGGAAATCCCAACAGGGAAGCCAAATCGACATATTGGGATTCGACATTTCGTGAATCCTGAAGACAAGGCAATCAGAGCATTTGAAATCATGAATCGTGAAGTAGCGAGGAGCAATGAGGACCTTCCATCCTTGAGGACATGTGGTCGATATCGAAGCCTTCAGGAAATTCCCCGAAAGGAAAAGTCAATTGTCGGGAAATCGAGAGTCGGGAAATCAGGGATCCCGTGGACAAGAGGCCCAATACATATTGACACTCGAAACCTTGAATCCCGATAAGATATAGGATTGTGGTCATATAAGGCAGGGTCGTGTGGACTGGGAGCATAGCCAGAAGGGGATAAAGAAAAAAGGAAGCGCATCAGGATATCGAAGATTGGGGATTCAAGGAAGAAAGTGTTGGTGACATCGGGGATTGGAAAACCCCAAAACCCGATTGTTATTTTCTGTTGAGAACGGAGAAGAGTTTAGGCCTAAGGGTTATAACGAGCAGGACAGGCCTATGGGTGAAATATTAATAAGGATTCTAGGGGAGAATCAAAGGAGCCACTCCAGCTTAAGGGTAATTTAGAATGATCCTTAAGACTGGGAGGTCAGGCACAGGACCTGTTGAGGTAGGTGCCTGGGGTGATGCCATCACCCTGTTGCACTTCATCATTGATAGTGGTATACATAAGAACCTCATCTTAGCAGAGTTTGTCAAGCGGCCGGCCCTACCGACAACACTGCACCCACAACCCTACACCATTGGATGGCTCTGCCAAGCAAGAAATCTCTGCATCAGCCAACAATGCTGACTGTCATACAACATCAAGCCCTTCAAAGATGAGGTAGTGTGTGATGTTTCTCCTCTCAAAGATTGTGATGTTCTTTTGGGACAACCTTATTTATGGAAACATCATGTTGTATATGAGTCTAGGCCTCGTAGTGTTATTATTACTTTGAGTAGGAAATTGTACAGGATACCCGAGGTTGTCCCACCTAGTTCTATTTCCTTGATCTCTTCTAATAAAAGAAGGAAGGTCATCTCTCAGATGGGGAAGTTTGTCATCATTGTGATTCACTCTCAGAATGAGACAAAAATCACAGCCACATCCAGGATCTCTACGAACAACCTCTCCTCACAACAGAAGCAAGTAGATAAGGTCATGGAAGAATACTCAAATATCTTCTCCTCACCTACCGAGGTACCTCTACATTACCAAGTCAAGAACCCCATCGATTTGAACCCCGACGCACAGCTTCCCAGTGAGCCATTCTATCGTCACTCTCTATTAGAGAATGAGGAGATCAAGTGACAGATTTAAGAATTACTCCACAAGGGGCACATCCGTCCCAGCTTATCACCTTGCGGGAGTCCAATCATGCTGGTACAAAAGAAAGATGGAACCTAGCGACTTTGCATTGATTATCAGGCTCTGAATAAAATCACAGTCAGAAACGGGTACCCGATTCCCCAAATCGATGACCTCCTTGATCAACTCATGGGGGCCAAATACTTCAGTAAGATTGATCTGAATTCTGGCTACCACCAGGTCCCGGTAGAATAGATAGATGTATGGAAGACCACCTTCAAATCAAAGGAAGGCCTTTTCTAATGGTTGGTCATGCCCTTTGGTTTGACAAATTCTCCAGCCACTTTCATGAGGATGATGGACAATATTCTGTGACCATTTACCAATGCTTTTGTAGTGCTTTATCTGGATGACATTCTCATTTAAAGAAAGACTTGGGCCAAACACTTGCAACATACTCGGTAGGTCCTGCACACCTTGCGGCAACACAAGCTATACACCAACTTAGAAAAATGATCCTTCGGAATAGACAAGGTCCATTACCTAGGCTACATCATTGATCAACATGGCATACATGTGGATCCGGCCAATATCCAATTCATTCATGACTAGACAGCCCAAACCACACTCACTGAGCTTCGGAGCTTCTTGGGCCTTGCTAATTTCTACCGTAAGTTTGTGTTGGGATTCTCCCATATTGCATGGGCCCTTAGCCAAATAGCCACGGGTGGTGGTAAGATGAAATTTGTGTGGGGTCGGCACCAACAACAAGCATTCAATGATTTGAAGCAATGCTTGTGATCAACTCTAGTACTTTCACTACCAGATCTACAACAACCCTTTGAGATTGAGACTGATGCTTCAAAATATGTTGTGGGTGTTTTTCTCATGTAGCATGGCCACCCCGTGGCCTATCATAGTGCGACATTATCAGATGTTGTATGTAAGTACCCTACTTATGACAAAGAAATGTACTCCATTGTGCAAGCCTACCGCTAGTGGAGACATTACATTCTTGGGAGGGAGATAGTCATCCACACTGATCATAAGCCACTGCAGTTCATGCAGACACAAGGCAAATTGCAGAATGACTACCATCAAAAGTGGTTCACATACTTGAAACAATTCCACCTCAACATAAAGTATAAAATAGGAAGCACCAACCACATCGTTGATTTCCTCGGTAGACCACCAGCCACGACACTCACCACAGTGCTAGAATCCTATGGCCATGAGACCTATGGATGGCCCCAACTCTATGAGACAGACCCAGACTTCGCCACCACCTACTAAATGTTGGGTGCAAAGGAAGTTGTCGATAATTTCCATCTTCAGGATGGGTTGTTGTGTTGTCTAGGCCATATATGTATTCCATCAAGTGAGCGAGTGAAGCTGATCTGGGAAGCCCACTACAGCCGAGTGGCAGGACACTTCAGCGTCAAAAAGACAGTGGCAATGCTACAAAAACATTTCAACTGGCCGAAACTTCGACAAGAGGTCAACAAGTATATCAGGTCTTGCATTACCTGCGCTATTGCCAAACCAACCACTAAGAAACAGGGCATCTACACCCCTCTTCCTACTCCTGACAGACCATGGGAATCCATCTCAATGGAGTACATGTTGGGACTCCCATCCACAAAGCAGGGAAATGACTGTGTTTTTGTGGTTGTTGATTGCTTTTCTAAGATGGCGATTTTGGTTGCTTGAAAGAAGAGAATCGGAACATAAGACAGTGCCAAGCTCTTCTTTGAACGAGTC
The DNA here is from genome assembly GCA_000966675.3 of Picea glauca. Taxonomy (NCBI): domain Eukaryota; kingdom Viridiplantae; phylum Streptophyta; class Pinopsida; order Pinales; family Pinaceae; genus Picea; species Picea glauca. Next base: position 97,630 of record JZKD02S1616413.1, read on the forward strand.
TGGGTACATTTTAGACACCCACAAACCATTGTCTCATATTGGGACAGTTGATTTCTCATCACATTCTGGTCGAGCCTCAGGTCACTGTTGGACACCAAGCTCACGAAATCCACGGCCTTCCACCCCCAGACAGATGGCCAAATTGAGGTCATAAATCGAATGATCGTGCATATCTTGTGCATGTATATTTCCAAGCACCCTCGTACATGGGATGAGAGTCTTCCCTATGTCCAACATAGCTACAACCGAGCCCTCCATAGCTCAACCAGCCACAATCCCTTTCAGGTGGGGTTGGGATTCCAACCATTGGATCCCATAAATGTTGCAGTTCCCCTTGCGATCACCTCGACCGACTCCTCTCCTGCTCCAACTGAGGTTAAAAAATCCACCTGGTTCATTTAAAGGATCCAACACATCCACCAATAGGTTCAGGATATCCTATAGAAGTCCAATGACAAGTACAAGCAACACCATGATCAACATCGGGTTCCACATAAGTTTCAGGTGGGTGACAAAGTTTGGTTGCACTTGCAAAAAGAACGCCTTATAGGACCCCATAGGAAGCTTCACCCAATCCATTATGGGCCATACACCATCACCAAGGTCGTGGGAGATAATTCTTTTGTGCTCAACATTCTTCCTTTCCTTGGCCTACACCCAGTGTTCAACGTGGACCTCCTTCAACCTTATTTCCCACCATTATTGGACACCTCAAATGTAGAAGAAGAACTTACACCAATAGATCTCAACCCCAACTGCATAAAATCGGCATCCAGTGATTATATTGTGGACACACAGATCAAGGGAACTCGACAACAAAGGCTCCAGCTTTATCGAGTCGTCAAAGCAGGGCATCTCCTGCACCAAGGCAAGTGGTTCACCTGGGGTCAAATTCAGCAGAAATTTTCTCATCTGATGGGGGAACTCAACACAATGGAGACAATTTCTTCCTAAGGATGGAGGATTGATCTAGGTGGATATCTATGGTCATCCACCTTTTCCAGCTGGCTCAAAATAACTTTCTAGTAATTTTGATAGTTTACTATTTTTAGCAGTTTTTCGGGTCCTGAACTTCTAGAGCCGTTTTGGGGCCCTAAACGATGTTTTTTGGGGTATGTTTTTTGTGCAACTGTTGTAGTTCTTGGATATATCTTTCCAATGGGCTATCATACACCTAAAATGGAGGGCGTATGCAAAATTTATGACCCTGGAAAGTTGATGTACTAACTTACCCAAACAGGGCCCACATGACTTTTGGTGCTTCATCTCCTAGGGTTAGGTTTTTGGATGTTTAGGGTTTTTGAAACTCCTGTTTATTGTAAAAAGGCCTTGAGAGCCTCATTGTAATGATATTCTGGTGAATGAGTGTAGCCTTCACATCTCTTCTCAGAGATAAGCCGCCACCATTCCAGCAAGCTTGTTTTCCGCTGCATTTTAGAGTTTCAGCCTATTTCCTTATTCAATAGAAAACCAATTTTACTATATCTTTGTTATTCTGTGTTAAGAATATGGTAATAATATTTATTCATTTTTTTTTTCTCATAAAATCCAGATCATATTAAGAAACTACAAAATTGAGTAATTATTGAGTACCTCATCAAATTAAAGAACCTACTAGTGGAAAAGGGAACATGGGAAGATGAGTTATTCATGTAGAAACACTTGAAATTAGTCAAGTGTTGATGAAAAAAATTATTTTAATGGGAGGGGCATGTTAATACCTATACTTTTAGGAAATAAACATCCACACTAAACCACTAGGACAAAGAAGATAGATTTAAACAAGAAAAATGGAAATCACACAATACATAGAGATTTTACCCTGGAAACCCAAATGGGAAAACCAACATTCCTTGAACATATTTATATCCTGTTTTATGATTCATTCAATGAGTAAAAGGTTACATGACCAACTTTTGTATACACATAATATACAATCACCATCATACCCTCTTTATTTATGCAAGAAAAACCTTGCAACCAATCTAGCTTACATCTACATGACCATCAACCTTCATCTAAATATTAGCTTTTACAATATTACAACATGCATTATTTATAGGATTTACAACATAAAAAACCCTAAATAATGGAACATAAAAATATTTATAGATCCATGCACATGATTGGATGCAATCCCACAAATATTGAGATTCTATTAGAGTTGACTGCTAGTAAGTTTACTAGTTTACTTACCAATTGACCTCCAATCAGTCTTCAATCGATTTCCACTCGACATCATGTTGACCTCCTATTGGTTTATCATTGTCTTTCCCATTCATCACTTCAACTTCTTGGTTGACCACTTTGACCTTCGACTTGACCATCAACTCTACTTGACTCGTTGGTCAATTCTTCACCCAATTGATACACCTCGACTAGATAGTGAAATGATTGTTCTTTCACTACAAAGAATATAACAACCTAAAATTCTCCCAATTCTTGTCTTACTCACTGATACACAAGAAATTGATTTTTTTTTCTTGGATCCAGGGTAGCAATGCCCATTTCCTCTCTACACTAATATAACTTCACAACAGTTGAAAACTTGGTCAAAGAGTCTTCTATGTTTTGCAATGTCTCTACCTTCTCCAACAACACCTTGCTTCTTTCTACCATGTCTCTCATGAAATGGTATTGTACATCAATATGATTCATCCTAGAACGGTAATATGGGTTCTTTACTAGGAATATGATGCTTTGGTTGTCACAATTTATATTCATAGCTCTATTCTCAACCCCAATATCTAAATACAATCGATGTAGCCCTATTGCTTCTTTTCTTCCATGAGTGAATGGCATGTATTCAAATTTTTTTGTCGACAGGGATATGATAGCCTATCACTTACTCATCCAGCTGATTGCTCCTCCAAACATCTGGAGCACATATCCATTGGTCGACCTATTAGAAAAAAAATATTGCGAAGAAATAAAATAAAATAAATGTGGAAATAAACACAGAATATACACAATACAATAGAGACAAATATATACGTGGTTCACCCAGTGTGGGCTACATCCACCAGAAAAATTGTTAGGTCCTTCCTTTATTATTATCCAACAAATGAGAGGATACAACCTACAACACACCTGTTGTAGCTTACTCTTATTTCTCTAATAGTATCCTCTCTCAAAATACAATATTCATAATAATACATAGCTGCAATACATTTCCCTCATGAAACAGGGTTTCTTTCTAGGGAAAAAAACTCTAACATAACTTCTATTGTAAGATCCGAGACATTATAATGAACGGTCCATATTTAATATGAAATTACAATATACATTTACAAGGCAATTTTTCCTTCCGGGGCTTCGCCCCTAAACCCCCATCAGGGAACGTTGTCCCTCGAACCCCCTTTGGGAGCCCACTATCCCCTGCCCCCTCAGCTGAGGGGATATCCCCCCTGGACCCCGCAGGGGGGGTAAACACCCCTTATACTCCCCCACATGGATGAGTGTACATTCTTCTGGGGTGTAAAATCTTCATGGGGTATAAACATGGCTAAAAACAAAGACCTCTGAATCAAGAAGATAATCAAGCTCCACAACCAACAATATCCCAATTGCAGACTAATCTCAAAAAATCCATTGTTTTTGTATATGCTAGACTATGAGCCTTCTTAGACCTGGAAAATTTCTCATCTTCATATTCATTCTTGAAGACAAAATGAAACTGAATAGGAACTTAGTTTCTCCCCGGTTACTCCCTTAATTAACATGTCTGTAAGATTCTAGCTAGTGTGTATCTTTTCCAACTTCAAATGTCCATCTTCTAAGACGGATCATATAAAATGTTAAATGAGTTTTATATGCTTAGTATTTGAATGGAAGGTTGATTTATTTGCAAGATCAATGACACTCTCACTACCACAATACAACCTATTATTCTCTTGCTTCTTTCCCAATTCCTTCATAAACCTCTATAACCAAATCATGTCTTTACTAGCCTCTGTAGCGGCAACATACTCTTCCTTTGTTGTTGAAAGTGCAACAAACTTTTGTAGTTTCAAAATCCAACTTGTTTTTGTTCCACCTACAGTGAAAACATACCCTGTGGTGCTCCTCCTACTCTCTTTATCACCTGCCATATTTGAATCAACATATCCCTATAGAAACATTTTTGAACCTTGAAAACATAATGCATCAGTAGAAGTACCTCTCAAATACCTGAGAATCCACTTTACTACCTCCCAATTTTATTTACCTGGATTGTTCATATAACTGCTCGCAACTCCCACTACATGTGCAATATCTAGTCTTGTGCAAACCATCACATACATCAAGCTACCAACTACTAATGAATAAGGAACCCTGGACATGTATTCTATTTTCTTCTATTTCTTGGGACACATTTCCTTATTTAATTTGAAATGGTTGGCCAAAGGTACTAACTGTTTTTTAATTATGCATTCTAAACCTCTCCAACACCTTCTCTATGTACTCACCCTAAGACAATGTCAATTTGTGATTTTTCCTATCTCTTGTTATTCTCATACCAAGGATTTTCTTTGCAGCACCCAAATCCTTCATAAAAAATGAGTTAGATAATTTCTTCTTGAGAACATTTATATTCTCATATTAGACCCTGCGACAAGCATGGCATCTACATACAATATCAAGATAATATAGCTTCCATTTTGTAGCCTTTTAAAATAAACACAATGATCATAATGACATCTACTATAACCTTGTTCTATCGTAAACCTGTCAAAATTCGAATACCACTGCCTTGGAGCTTTCTTTACGCCATACAAGCTCTTCTTCAACTTGCATACCAAATTCTCCTTCCTTTTGACCTCATACCCATGTGGTTTCTTCATATAAATCTCTTCCTCCAAATCCCCATGGAGAAAAGTTGGTTTTACATCTAATTGTTCAAGATTTAAATCTTTTATTGCCATAGGACTTAAAATAGTCCTAATTGAATTCATTTTAACAACAGGAGAAAATATTTCATCAAAATCTATACCTTTCTTTTGTGCAAACACCTTTACAACAAGTCTAGTCTTGTACCACTTTTTTCCTCCGTCTTCTTCCTTCAAATTGTAAACAATGTTTTTCTGTAGTGCTATTTTTCCTACAGGAAACTGAACCAAATCCCAAGTCTGGTTATTTACCAAGGAATTCATTTCCTCTTTCATTCCTTGCTCCCACTTCTTTTTGGTGTCTACCTACATTGCGTCTTCATAACATTCTGGTTCATCAAAATCAGTCAACAATAAATAATACAATTAAGGAGAGTATCATTTAGGGGGTCTACTTAACCTAGTAGATCTTCTAACAACACTTGCAAGAGTTTAAGGTACCTGTTTCTCTTGTTGTTGTACATTTTGATTTTTTGGTGCCTTTGGAATTTCTTTTTTAGTGATCTCATCAAGCACTGTGTATTCTAGTTTTTCTTTTTCCTGTTTCTTTCCCTGCAACTGATCTTTGTACATGACCTTCTAATTGAATATGACATCTCTACTCCTAATGATTTTTTTTTTCATAATCCCATAAGCGATAACCAAAATCATTAACATCATATCCAATAAGGGTACACTTCTTGGATTTTTGCTCAAGCTTTGTTCTATTTTCTTTATCAATATGAAAAAATGCTTCACAACAGAAAGTCTTCAAAAAAGAATAGTTTACCTTTTCACCTATACATACCTCCTATGGAATTCCACCATCCAAAGAGCTTGAAGTTCCTATGTTTATTCATTAAACAACAATATATATAACATCTTCCCAAAGCTGTAAGGGCAGACCAACATGCAATCTCATACTCCTTGCGCACTCCATGATTGTCCTGTTCATCCTTTTTGACAAACAATTTTCTTGTGGTGTTCCTAGAACTTCTTTCTCTCTATGAATCCCATGATATGAACAATAATCATCAAACTCCTTGCTACAATATTCACCTCCATTTTCTAATTTGAAACACTTCAACCTTTTTCTTGTCTCATTCTCAACCAAAGCTTTCCATTTCTTAAAAGTATCAAAAATATTAGATTTTTGTCGAATTCAATAAACCCAAGTTTTTCTAGTTGCATCATCAATAAAAGTAACATAATAATGAGATCCACCAAGAGATGATACCTAAGTTGGTCCCCATACATATGTATGCACAAGCTCTGAACTTTTACTCTTCTTTTCTTTTCTGACTCTGAGAAATCTAACACTCTTCTATTTTCCATAAACATAATGCTCATAGAAATCCAAATCAATTCGTTTAAGATATGGAAACAAATTTATTTTGTGAAGTATCTACATTCCCTTCTCACTCATATGTCCAATCCTATGATGTCACAATGTTGTATCCAGTCATGTAGAAGCTAAATAGATAGAAGAGTTAGTATTACCAGTACATAAATACAATGTACCTACCTTCTCTCCTTTTTCTATCACCAATGATCCTTTGGTGACC
>JZKD02S1616413.1:104103-124801 GCA_000966675.3 Picea glauca
ACATGTCTTACCTCTTTCAACAACCATTGGTTTCCATTGCTTTTCTTTATTTTTACCTTTCCCATTCCAACAATTTTACATGGTGCATCATCACCCAAATGAACCTATCCAAAATCACCTTGAACATAATCTAAAAAATGTTTCCTATGCGGTGTGGCATGAAATGAAGCCCCTGAATCTACTACCCAAGAATCAGAAATATTATCTACATAAACAATCAAAGAATCTTGTAACACATCACATGTTACATTTGCTTCATGTTTTTTCTCCTATTGTCGATCTATTTGTTTCTTTGGAGCTCTGCAGTCTTTCTTCAGATGTCTTTTCTTCCCAGAATTCCAACACTCTATCTTTTCAAGTATGTATTTGGATCTTCCCTTCCTAGAATTATCATAATTCCCTGAGCCCTTTACTCTATAATTTTTTCTTCCCTTGTTATCCATGTTTAACACATTACCGGATGTCTCACATGTGCTTTTCTGTCGCATTTACTCACTAAGGATAACAGCAACAACATCATCAAATTTTAAAGTATTTGAACCAGAGATAGAGTTACTTACATCCATGACCAAGCCATTCCATCTTTATGGCAATGAGAACAAGATTAGAAGATCCCTGACCTCATCATCAAAGTCCACTTTTAAATAACTTAGTTGATTAGTAACCATACTAAATTCACTTAAATGATGTGCAACAGACCCACCTTCTAACATATTCATATAAAATAATCTCTTCACTAGAAATACTTTATTGGACACAGAGGGTTTTTCATACAGTATCCAATGCATCCATCAACTCCTTCATTGTCTTTTCTTTCGAAATATTGAAAGCCACTAACACTGCCAGGCTCAGTCGTATCATTCTTAGTGCCTTTCTGTTAAGAACCTCCCATTCTTCATCCTTCATGTCCATCGACTTCTTTTCTATTCCACCCAATGCTAGGAATAGATCCTTCTGATATAAATAATCTTCCATCTATGTCTTCCATAACTGGTAGTTTTGGTCATTAAATTTTTTTACCATAAACTTTCTATATTCCTCCATTTCTCCCACTCGAACCAGGAACCCTTTTTTCCTATGAGTTATCTTTCTCTCTAATACCAGTTGTTAGAAAAACAAGATCGTGGAGCAATAAAATAAAACAAATTCGGAAATAAACATAGAATATACATAATACAATAGAGACACATATATACGTGGTTCACCTAGTGTGGGATATGTCCACCAAAGAAATTACCATGTCCTTACTTTATTATTATCTAGCAAATGAAGGGATAAAACCTACAACACACCCATTGTAACTTCCTCTTCTTTCTCTCACAATATTCTCTCTCAGAATACAATATTCACAATTATACATAGCCAGAATACACTTCCCTCATAAAAGAGGGTTTCTTTCAATGGAAAAAATCCCTAACATAACTTCTACCATCAAATTTGCGACCTTATAATGAATGGTCCAGATTTACTATGAAATTAGAATATATATTTACAAGGTAATTTTTATTTCAGGGGTTTCTCCCCTAAACCCCTGCTAGGGCCCACTTTCCTCCGGACCCCCCAGCTGGGGGATATCCCCCTTGGACCCCACAGGGGGTGTAACCTTCCTTGCACTCCCCCATGTGGAGGAGTGTACATTATTCGGGGGCGTAAAGTCTTCATGGGTTATAAACATGGATAAAAACAAAGACCTTTGAATCAAGAAGATAACCAGGATCCACAACCAACACGACCTTTGTCGATCCATATATCCATCCCATTCAACATGGAAAAATCCATGTACATGCATTTACTTCATTTTCGACTTCATGTTTCCACTGGTAGCATATAGTGTAATCTTTTGTGCCACACAAATACCTGAACACTCTCTTGACAATAGTCTAGTGCTCATTTCGAGGAGTCTATGTGTATCTTCTCAAGACTCTCATTGCATGAGAAATGTATGGTTGATTGTAGACCATCACATACATCAAACTACCAACATCACTTGCATAAGAAGTGCATGCCATGTCCTCTATTTCTTCATATGTCCTTGGAAACTATTCAATAGCTAGTTTTTCTCCCATGGAAATTGACACCTTGATGGTTTTCCAATCCTGCATCTTGAAATACTTCAAACAAATTTCAATATGCTTCCTCTGATTTAACCATATCTTTATAGCTACTCTATCTCTCTCGATATCAATTACTAGAATGAATTTTGTTGCATCGATATCCTTCATATCAAACTTAGAGGACAACTGCATATTCACCTACTTGATTGCATCCATGCAATTTTTGACCAACAACATGTAGTCGACATAAAAAGATATATATATGAAACAAACACCTTCTTCCTCAGAATATACATAATGATCAACATTACTTCTCACAAATCCCAAACTAAGGATGCATGCATCAAAATTTTGATACCACACACATGGTGATTTATTTAGACCATCAAGTGATCTTTTCAATTTGCACAACAAATATTTCTTCCCCTTTAATACAAATCATTCAGGCTATGTCATGTAGATTTCTTATTCTATATCCACATGCAGGAACATTTTATATTCATCCATTTAGTATATTTAAATATCAAATGTTGCAACTACAGACATTGTTACTCTAATGGAAGTTAATTTTGAAACAGGGGAAAGAAAACTCACCAATGTCGATTCACTCAACTTGAGAATATCCTCTCTAATAGTCAAGATTTAAACTTCTTGACTTGACTTGTTGCATTTATTTTTTTCTTGAATACCCACTTTCTATCGATGGGTTTCATGTCTCTATGTATCTCAACTAAATCCCATCTCTTATTCTTGTGTAAGGATTCCATATCTTCGTCCATTATGTTTTTCCATAGTTTTCCCTCTATCAAGTTGACTACCTCCCTAAATGACTTGGTTTCCTAGTCAATGGAAGATAACACAAATAAGGAACGAAAATTAGGTAGAGTATACCTTTCAACTGGTTTCCTTACTTGTTTAGACCTCCTTAAAACCAGAGTCATTTTTTCCACCTCTTCATATGATTTAGTCGACTAGTTTGAATCATGTTCATCATTCCTCACTTCAAACACTATCTTCTTTGGTTCTTTATTGATTTGAACCCTTTCTCATAATTAGAAGTTCCACTAACTTCCTTGTATACCACATCTCGACTGTACATTGTTTTCCTTGATGCAAGATCCTAGAGATTATATCCTTTCATTCCATCCTTGTGCCCAATGAAAATACACTTGACTTCCTTCGTGTCTAGCTTGTTACTCTTCTCCTTTGGAATATGCATAAATGCATCAGAGCTAAGAAATTTGAGATGTGAAAATGAAATATTATTACCAAACAATACCTCATGTTGAGTCAAGTTGACTAGTGTTGATGAAGGAGACATAATTACCAAATAGTTTGTTTTGTCAATTGCCTCTTCCCCGAATTCTTATGCAAGCCCTGGACCAATATTGGCCCTCAACCAAGTATTGAGGAAATGTTGGTTGTTTTTGACCATTTTTGGGACTTTGACAGGCTGGTCGAAGACAGAGCACCCAGGCAAAGCGAATATCGCAAGATCTCCCCCATTTTCTGGGATTTTTTGGTTTTAGAGTTTATGTAACGGGTATGGGATGCCATCCCGTGGGTTTACCCATTTTTAGGCCCTTTGTGTAATGTATAAATAAGTAGCTAGGCAATGTAATAACTGGCCTGTGGCTTTGTGCAAGGAAGAACAAGTTAGTTCTGATCAGATTTGTGCAAGAACCTATGAAGGTAGCTAAGTGTGAATAGTTGTGAATGATTTTTGCATACTGTATGTTGAGACTTGTAGAGCTAAGTGAAAGTGATTGTAAGAGGCTTTGTGCCCTGAACTGATTTTGAGGAAGGTGGATCTAGTGCGCTATGCACAGATCACCTGTCTAGTGTTGAGTTGCACTCTGTGTCTTTGTGCACAAGAACCAAAGAATGTAGAAGGATTGAATATCAATAAAGAGAAGAAGAAGTTGGTGGATGTAGCCCCACACTAGGGTGAACCACATATATCCTGCGTCGATGTGCTTTGTGCAATGTTGCTCATGTTATTTATGTATCTATTTTCTTAGTGCACAGATCTTGATGTATGATAGGTAAATCCATTGATTCTTAGTTCTCTATATATTAATGAATTCTAGAACTTCTTTGATGCTATGTGATAAATGATTAGATGTGATTAATCTTGATTACTATTGTGTTGATCTGTAATAAGGGTTAATCTACGATGTGAATAAGACTCATAACTTAATGCATACTTTTGACTAAGTGCTTTGTTAAGTGTTGTGATCACAGATCTATGTCCCATATAGGTTGTATACACGTGATTTCTACAACCCCCCCTACCTCTACCTCGAGTGAGAATTCATCTGCTTCGCAGGTGTTGCCGAAAGGACCGATAGTTAGGGTTTTTTTGGTGGACTATTGAAGCGTTGAACCCTAGATCTTCCCCTGTGCCAAAAAATGGTTTTGTTGTTGGGACCTGAAATTGTGATTGATGGGAACTAAAGAAAAAAGAAAAGCTCTGTGCATAGATTTTTTGATGTAGTGCGCAGTATTCTACTTAAATATTTGTGCTAAGAAAGAAATAAATAAGTCTGATTTGAAGAAAAGAGGTAATATCTTAAAGCTTTGTGCTCTGGTAAAGGTAAGATAAGTGGAAATTTTTTCTTCGAAAGTATGAATCTAGGTATGTTTGATAGATTTTTTCCTAGTCTGAAAGCTAGGGAACAACTAGAAGAAGGAAGATTTGATCTGAATAAATTTGATAGAGATAGTGAAAGATATGTTATTCATATGCATAGAAAGAATTTTTGGACTAATAAGTGGATGTAGGAACCTAGAAAGAATTTTTGCAAATTGCAGGTCCATCATTGTGATTCCAGTGCACAGTACAAGAAAGGTTGGGGATCATTTAAAAGAAAGAGAGGATTGACATTGTGTTATAACTACAGAAGAGCGGGACATCTTGTTAAGGAATTCCCTGGTACAGGCCCTACTTGTCTTTGTTGTAAATTTGTTGGTCATGAGGTTATGGATTTCCCTAGAATGATTGCCAAAGTTGAAAAGATGAACATGAAACAAGACAACTATGAAGGTCATGAGACAAGGATATGTTAGAAAACCAGAAAGAATTAGAAACTTTGTTATTACAGATGAAAGGAACACTGAAGGGTCACAGGGACACCAGTTTACCAGAGATCTCAAAATAAAAGTTGTGCATAGAAGAAAGAATAAGAGACTTCGACATAGACTATGTCTTGGATGAGGAAACACATGTGAATATTATTCCAGAAAGCACTTGGGAAATTTTGGGAAATCCTGTTATGATTCCTTCATTGGGAAATATAGGATTGTTTAAAGGAAATATGATAACCCTATGTGGAAGAGTTACTCATGTACCTATGATTTCCCATGGACCATCGACCAAATAAGAATTTGAGGTCATTAAGTTTGTTGATAACAACACCCCTTTTTCACTTTTGCTAGGAGGACCTGGATTGAGAAAGATTGGATCTGAAGGAAAGAAGAGGAGGAAGATACATAACAGAAAAATAAATAACTAAGGGACTTCATGGCTAGAAAAATAGCGCGACTAATAGAAGAACAAGAGGATAAGTCGAAGCAACATATGGTAAGAGAATTACTTGTTGAAGTTGAACGAAAATAGGAAGTCTTCAAGAACATTTCCATGCATGAAAGAAGTGCATTTACCCCAGAAATAGTAAGAGAAGAGGTATTACACTTGAACCCTTTGAAAGACCCTCAGCAGTGCGAAGTTACTATGCTAAGAGAAAGTAAGAATAAGAATGGAAAGAGGAACCCAGAGACTCAGATCACAGGAAAGAAGGAAAGAAATCTCAGTAAGAAGAAAACAAAGTTAGAAAAATAGTAGGAAGTCCCATAGAAGACTTCGTAGAAGACAGGCTTGAAGAACTTGAACCTCGCCGGAATAGCAGAACAACGCAAAATGACACTTCACCACGATGAAGATATATGACCATTGGAGGTGTCTTGACCATGAGAATTATGCTCCAGAACGGATAGAAATGGATTTATTCCAGGCGTTGATCCACTCGATCACTGGATTGAGCATGCAAGGAAAATTCCCTCACCAGTTCTACCCAGGGACAGTTGCAGATCACTCCCTCGCACAATGGATCAAGGAGGCCTATGAAAATTTAGAGAAGGGGAAGTGAGGCTACAAGGTAGCCTCCATTTAGGATGGCGTAGTATGCCTTGATTTTGAGCTGATAGATGGCAAGCACATCCAAAATAAATGTTTGACATAGGTCACATGGTTCATAGTCGACCTCACAGGGAAGTGTGTCAAAGGAATGCAGATGATATGGGTGAGCTACCTCATCAATGAGTTGGATAAGGATTGTCACGAAGGACAGGACCAAGGCTATGAATTTCACTTTAGTTGGTTTTTTATTCTCATTTCATTTGTCGCTTGGGAGATGCTAGAAGGAGTGATATTCCCAAAAGTTGAACCATCGGAGCCATTGGCCTCAAGGTTCTCAACCTTGTAGTATACAAGTGATATGTCGAAGCAGTGGGAATGCAATGAGGTGTTCCACGCTTACTACCTACATCTAAAGAATTTCATTGAAGCATTTTTGTGGATGACCTTGAATGATTTGCACACGTATAGGCCGCTAGCGAAGTTCCACACAGAGTGACACTTCATCTACATCACCACGCGCAGGGATGAAAGAAAGGAGGAGTTGTAGTCCTACTATAAATTGACTGACAAAGATATGGAGGAGATAACCAAGGAATGGCCAGCCGAATTCCTTGTACTATTCGAAGATGCAGAACTCTCTGACCCCGACATCATCAGAAGCCCTTTGGTCACCCAGACCGAGTATGATGGATAGAGTAGTGCAAAGAAAAAGAATAAAAAGGAGGAAATGAAGGACATATAAAGTGATGAGAAGGATAACGCATCAGAGGAAACTGTAGTTGATTCGCCTACAGGAGGAGGAGGAGATGAAGTAAACCAAGAGGAGGAAGGGGAAGAAGATAAGAAATAAAGGGTGAAGTAACACCACCAAAGGATCCCCTCACCATAGCAAAAGAATCGCAGAAGAGAACGGTTTCCCCGGAGAAACCTTTGATGAGAAAGAAGGCCTAAGCCACTAAGCCTCAGAGATAGAACATGATCACAATGGATGATATCCAACTCATCATCACAACTATAAAATATGCCTCAGAGGATATCCTAGAGAGACACGATGCGAAGAAAGAAACATTGTATGAAAGAATCGAAAAAGAGCTAAAAGACATACAACAAGCCCTCCATTCAACAATCCCTCCATTCGAGACGTCTAGTGCCTACTGCACCCTGTTCATTAGGAAGTGTATAATTGGGGGATGATCCCACCCAATTAAGAAGGTTAGCAGATGTGACAGAAGCCCAAATTTGTCGATTCCAAGAAGAAACGGCACAGAACACAGAGGCCTTGAAGAAAGAAAAGGAGGAGGCCTTAGAGCAACTTCGGGTTTGAAATAAGAGAAAGATGACATTAGAGTGAAGTTCGAGGAGGACAAAAAAAAAATCCATAAATAGAAATACCAGTTGATCGTGGAGCAGATTGGGGTTAGAGAGGCAGTGACTAGAGCACTTCACTCTATGTCGAGCTTGGAACAGATGGAAGAAGAGAAAAACCAAGAGCCAAGTGGGGAAGCTTGTTGAGACCATTCAAAAGATTCAATAAAGAGTAGCAGAGTTAGAAATTCAAGTAGTTTAGAGCAATCCACAAGAAGTGTGCAATCAATGGGAAGAAGATGCCAGGAGAGAAGTAAAAAGAATCAGGGTGTTGGCTTCAGAATATAAGCAATTAAATGACCAATGTGCACAGACCTATCAACCCCTTGCAGAAGACTCGAATCTGTAGACATTGGAAGCACATATCTATGAGGAAAAGTAGTAGGCGTCAACTGTGCAAGCAAAGATGAAGTTGCTTACTGTAGTTGAGAAGATGAAGAGGTCGCAGGAGCAACACGTAGTTCAACAACAAGTCACTGCCATCTAGAGAAGAGTTATGGAAGTGACGCAGAGGCTCCAGCCAGTGCAGGACGAAGCCTACACACTTTTTGAAGAGATCAAGGGACAAGTATCACAGTTGGAACAAGTGGTTGCAACAGTAGAACATCTTCTGGAAGGGCCTATCATAGAACAAGTAATTTAGGATTTCGCCGAGCAGGAGGCTCTGGCAAAGTAGTAAGTCGAGGAAGCTTGAGCTAAGATAAAGGCATTAAAAGTGGTATTACCTAGATCATAGTGACTCAGGACAAGTCACGGGTGAGTTTTGGGGGCCTGTAGGCCCTCAACCAAGGTTTGAAGAAAAAATTGTCGTGTTTGACCATTTTTGGGACTTCGACAGGATGGTCAAAGAAGGATCACCCAGGTGAAGCAGAGATCGTGGGATCTCATCCATTTTGTGGGATTTTTGGGTTTTAGGGCTATGTAATGAGTATGGGATGTCGGCCCATGGGTTTACCCATGTTTATGCCCTTTGTGTAATGTATAAATAAGTAGCTAGGCAATGTAAGAAGTGGCCTATGGCTTTATACAAGGAAGAACAAGTTAGTTCTAATCGGCTTTGTGCAAGAACCTATGAAGGTTTACAAGTGATAATAGTTGTGAATTCTTTGTACATACTGTATGTTGAGATTTTCATAGGTAAGTGCAAGTGATTGTAAGAGGATTTTTGCCTTGACCTGGTTTTGAGGAAGGTGGATCTAGTGCGTTGTGCATAGATCACATGTCTAGTGTGGAGTTGCGCTCTATGGATTTGTGCACAGGATCTGAAGAATTTAGAAGGATTGAAGATCAATAAAGAGAAGAAGAAGTTGGTTGACGTAGCCCCACACTAGGGTGAACCACGTATATCTTGTATCAATGTTCTTTGTGTAATAATGCTCATGTTATTTATGTATCTATTTTCTTAGTGCACAGATCTTAATGTATGATAGGTAGATCCATTGATGATTAGTTCTCTATATATGAATGAGTGCTAGATATGCTCTGATGCTATGTGATAAATGATTATATGTGATTAATCTTGATTACTACTGCACTGATATGTAATAAGGGTTAATATGCGATGTGAATAAGAATCATAACTTAATGGATATTGTTGGCTAAGTGATTTGTTAAGTGTTGTGATCATAGATCTGTGTCCCAGCTAGGTTGTAGACACCTGAGTCCTGCAAACCCCTGCCTCTACCTCGAGTGAGACTTCATATACTTCATAGGTGTTGCAAAAGTGCTAGTAGTTAGGGTTTTGTTTGTGCATTGTTGAAGCATTGAACCCCGGGTCTGCCCCTGTGACAACAACCACTAAGCATGCTCCTTGTCTTATCCATCAATGTCCTGTTAATTCTTTCAACAAATCCATTTTTTTGTGGAGTATATGGTGTGGTATTTTGGTGTGCTATGCCACACTTCTTATAGAACTACTCAAATTCCTTTCGATATAATTCTCCTCCATTATCAATTCTCAACACCTTGATCTTATTATCTTTCTGGTTTTCCACAAGAGATTTAAACTCTTTGAATTTATTGAAAACCTATGATGTATTCCTCAAGAAATATATCCATGTCTTCTTGGAAAAATAATCTATGAAGGAAACATAGTAAAGGGTTCCACCAAGTGAAGATACCGGTATAGGCCCAAACACATCACTATGTATCAATTCTAGAATCCCTTATTCCCTTGTAGCTCCAGATGAAAATATAACCTGATTTTGTTTTCCATATATCTAATTTTCACAAAAATGAATTCCAAATTACTATAAAGAAAACCGTCAACCATACCTTTTTTGTGCATATATCGAAGTCCTTTTTCACCACTATGTCCCATCCTATGGTGCAATAACATGGGGAGGTTGACTTGACGAATAATAGTCAAGTTATTTTGTTTCGACTGAACTTGAGTTGAGTTTATTTGACTTCAGGAACAACAATGTTGTTGCATCCATTCAATTCGAAATTCCTTGACAATTTGTATTCCAATATAAACTCCTTTCATTAACACCATTTAATCCATGATCATTTTGCATATATCCTTATGAAATAGAGTGTGCACACTTGCATCACTCATTTTCCTGACAAATATCAGGTTTCTTGGAAAACAAGGAATATGTAGCACACCTGGAAGGGTCCTACTTCTCCCATATTGCAATATCAATTGAACTCTTCCTCATATGAAAATTTTGGTTGTCGAGTTGTACCCAAAGTATACATCTCCCACTTTGTATATTTCATACTCATAGAACCATTCTTTGTGGGGTTTCATGTGAACGGATGCACCTAAGTTGATCAACAAAACATCATGATACAACTATGTAATGGTCAATGCCAGATACACATTGCCTCCTTTATTCAGAGTATCATTTATCTCAACTGACTACTTCTCATTGGATCTTGTAATAAATTTGGTTTCCTTTGAATTCCATTCTCTTTTGTAATGCCTAACTATAATTCATTTCCAACATGTTCTCTCCAACTGGACCAGGGATTTAGATCTACCCTTCAACTTAGAATTTCCACGTAAGAATTTTCTTTTATCTCTGTCAATCAGTCGACCTCTCACCATCAAGGAATGTTTGGTCAATCCTTCCACATTATTTTGACAGTATATATGAAACCATGTATTCTAGTGCTAGTGTGGTCAAATTACTCTGTATAGCCAATACTAAGCTATCCCAGGATTCTGGAAAAGAACATATAGGATAATACATTTCTCCTCCTTGATGATTTTATTGTCCATAGACAATAACTAACTTATTACAATATTGAAAGCATTTAGTTTCTTTTTTACCAAGCTCTCCTCGCTCATCCTGAAAAGGTACAACTTCTTCCAAATGAACAACTTGTTTACTAGGGATTTAAATTGGTGAAAGCTTCCTAACTTGTTCCATAGTTTCTTAGTTGAGTCTTCTCTTGAGACATTCAACGACACCGAATATGCAAGACAAAGTCAAATTGTAATTGTTTCCCTCATTTTGAGTTCCTACCATTTTCCCCTCGACATAACTATAGGAATGGTTCCTAGGCTTACAACTTCACATTGTTCTTGATCTACAAGGAGAGATTCAATTTTAAGCTTCCAAAGCTCAAAATTATGGCCATTTAAATTTTCTATCTCTATTCTCGAACTTGTTTCCTTTCTTTCAAGAAAAAATTTAAAGATATTAGAATTACAAATACCACTAGATCTAGTTTTATCGTAGATCCAATATATGGTTATCCTTTCTCTAATACCTCTTGTTAGGAAATAAACATCCACACTAAATCACCAGGAAAGAGAAAACATTCTTAAAAAAGAAAACTGATAATCACACAATATATAGAGATTTAACCCTGGAAACCCAAATGGGAAAACTAGAATTCCTTGAGCATCTTGATATCTTGTTTTCTAATTAATTCAATGAATAAAAGGTTAAGTGACTAGCCTTGGTCTACACATAAGACACAATCACCATCATACCCTCTTACTTTACACAAGAACAACCATACAACCAATTTGGCTTACATCTACATGACCATCAACCTTTATCTAAAAAATATATTTTACAGTAATACAACATCAATTATTTATAGGCTTTACTAATCCAGGTGGATACTGGTGGCCACCCACCTATTCCACTATTTCAAAATGGTTCCACATCTTGGCAGTTTTCTATGTTTTTCGAGTCCCAAACTTATGGGGCCTTTTTGAGGTCCTAAATGAATTTTTTTCATGTGGAAACATTTAGAATATATTCAAAGGAAGATGTTAGGCCAAATGGAATGTGTACACATTAGTTAGACCTTTCTGACGAGGTATCGAGAGCCCCAAATGGACATTGTATGAAAAAATTGTAGCCCAGAGAAGTTGATGTATCAACTAACCACATTGGCGCCCACAAACATTTTGGAGTTTCAACTTTTGGGGTTAGGGTTTTGGATATTTATGGTTTTCTCATTGATGCTTTACATTAAAAGGAATTTTTTCCCCTTTTATAATCAACTTCTTGTGAATGAGCATAGTTGTCACATCTCTCTCTTTAGAGATAAGCTACCACCATTTTATCTATCTTGTGTGCTTTGCATTTTATAGTTTTTTGTATTTTACACAATCATTAATAGAATATAAGTTTAACTGTATTAATGTGTTTCTTGCAATATCTCTGTGTATATCCTTTTAATATCTATTCCTTCATTTTGTTCTCAATATAATATGGATTAATGCTATTAATAATTATGTTATTTGTCATTTCTTAGTGCATGTCCTCGACGAAGTTAGGGTATAGAGAGTTGGGTCTCAAGATAGTTTTTCTTGAGAAGAACTGCTCTCGCTAACCCAAGAGACCTCCCATGGTAGAAGAAAAGAGAGATGACAAAGAAATATATCCTATCAAACTATTTCTCAAGGAATCCCTCGTGCAATAGAGGAATGATATGATGGATAATTTCACCCAAATCCTTCGATGACTGCCAACAACAATAATGGAACATTAAACCAGAAATAACTTTGAAGGTGTGACACCCTTCAAGGTATAAGTTAACTTTTATATCCATTTATTTGAAGGTTAGATAGACGCTGACTCTTTGGAAAAATGGATAATTCTTCTATAGGGTTATTTCTCTATCCAAAAAAATTCCAACAGTGAAAATATCACCTTTGTGCTCCTTAAATACCTTCCCCATGTTAGATATTGGTGGAAAAATTACTATGAGAAACATGTTGGATATGCGTTTGCAATTTTTGGGCCAGAGCCCACTTGGGCAGGTGTTTTTGATGCCTTCAAGGAGAAGTACTACCATTTTGGAAAATACTATGACCAGTACATGAGATGGACAACTCCACATTAGGAGAGATACCATACGATGCTGAAGTACAACAACATATTCTAAAAATTGCACATAAATCTAGGTATTAAAGAATTTGACTGGCACTTGGTCCTGAAGTGATGTTGTAGAATAAACAAGTACATCCAAACATATATGGAGTTCCTGGACATCTCCTCACTCATATATGCTTGTCGATATGATGTCAAGATTGAGAAATATTTCAAGAAAAGTAATAAGTGTTATTTTATATCTACAAACCCATCGCAACAAAAGCACAATAAATGTGGCCCTGACTTCCAAAGAAAAGGATAGAGAAAGGATGGAAAATGAAAGGAAAACCAATCCAAGACACAAGTAAAGAAGGGTAACAAGAAGTCAAAGAAGGAAAGTGGAAAGTGTTGTTAGTTCCAAAAAATCCCTTGGCACAACACTGATGAATGTCTCTCCAAATAGTCATTTCTCCCTGAGACGAAATCCTCAGATTCATATGAAGAATCTGACTACAATTCAGAACCAGATAAGGGAAAATGGATCATTTATGCATAACCTACTATCACCACTTCTACCACACAAGTTTAGCTAGAGGAACCAGAGGATCCCAAAGAAGGGGAGAACCTCTTCCACTCACATATGTGAGTGAAGGGGACCCCCCTCCATTTCATTGTTGATAATGATAGCAAAAAATAACCTAATATTAGAATATGTCATCAAGAGGTTGAAACTAACAATAACACCACATCCTCAACCATACATCATCGGTTGGCTCAGCCAAGGATGAGACATCCATGTCAACCAACAATGCCTCCTACACTATGACATCAAACCCTTCAAAGAAGAGGTATTTTTTTATGTTTCCCCCATTAAAATTTATGATGTTCTTTTAGTAAAACCATATATGTGGAAGCATCATGTTGTTTATGAATCTAGTCCCCATAGTGTCATTATTATTTTGGGAGGTCAAATCCATAGGATACTAGAAGAAGTCCCAACTACCAAGGTCTCCTTGATCTCCACAAAGCAGTGCAGAAAGGTGGTATTTTACAATGAGATATTTTCCCTCTTTATGGTTCGGTCAGAAGGTTAATGGAAGGTCACTAGAACTGCCAAAACCTATGCACAAGGTCTCTCTACACAACAACAACACATGGAAAAGATAGTAGAAGAGAATAAAGACATATTTTCCTCACCTACTAGGGTTCCTTTGCACTATCATATAAAGAGCTCAATTAATTTAACACCCATTTCTCCTCTAAATAATGGTTCTATATACATGAATTCTATTATGGAGAATAAAGAAATCAAATTCCAGATCCAAGAACTAATTCTGAAGGGCCACATTATACCAAGCTCCTCACCTTATGTGAGACCGATTTTTTTGGTATAGAGGAAGGATGGGACATGGTGACTTTGTATTGATTATAGAGCCTTGAAAAAAATCACAGTCAAGAACCAATACCCAATCCATCAAATTGATGATCTTCTAAATCAACTCAAGGGAGCCAAAAAATTTCAGTAATATTGATTTTAAGTCAGGATTCCATCATGTAATGATTGAGCAAACTAATGTATGGATGATAACCTTCAACTCTAAAGAAGGTCTCTTCAAGTGGTTGGTCATGCATTTCATCTTGACTAATGCCCCGACCACATTCATGTGCATGATGGATTATATATTGTGACCATTCATGAAATCCTTTATTGTCATATATCTAGATCAAATCTTCATCTTTATCAAAACCTAAGAGGAACAATTGAAGCACATTCAACAAGTCTTGGGCACCCTGTGATAAAAAATGTTATATGTCAATTTGGAGAAGTGTTCCTTCATCATGCATAGAATTTGATATTTATGATACATCATGGATGAGCAGGGTGTGCATGTAGATCCAACCAAGATCCAAGTCATCAGTGATTGGTTAGCCCCAAATGCATTGTCTGAGCTCCACAATTTCTTAGGTCTTTCCAACTTCTATCATAGTTTTTTTTTGGGTTTCTCTCATATTTCTTGGGCCCTAAGCTAGGTGATCAAGGGTGGATATAAAGCCAAGTTTTTTTGGGCCACATCCCAATAGAAATAATTAAAGGATTTGAAAATTTTCCTCTGCTCAACACCAATCCTTATTATACCAAACATGTAATAACCATTTGAGATTCATACAGATGCGTGATATTATGCTATTGGTGCAGTCCTGAATCAACATGGGAATCTGATGGCCTATAGTAGTGAAACACTATATGATGTTGTTTTTAGATATCCAACCTATGAAAAAAGAGATGTACTCCATTATGCAAGCATTTCGACAGTGGAAGTATTACATTCTAGGGAATGAAATGATCATCCACACTGATCATAGGCCTCTGCAATTCATGTAGACAGAGGGAAAGTTATATAATCACCACCATCAGAAGTGGTGTATATACCTATCTAAATTCCACTTAAACATTTACTACAAGAATGGCAACACCAACCATGTCATAGACTACCCTAGTTGACCACCAGTTGTGGTGCTAACCATAGTTCTTAACTCCTATGGGAATGGAACATCTGTGTGGCTACAATTATACAATAGTGACTCTGACTTTGATGCTACCTATTAGGCATTGAGCACAAAAAACAAGTTCCATAATTTCATCTCTAGGATGGACTGTTATTCCATCGAAGTCATCTCTGTGTTCCTTCAAGTGAGCATGCAAATATGATTTTGGAAGCTCATTACAGTCCAATGACAAGACACTGTGGTGTGGAAAGAAATAGTAGAAGTACTGCAAGATAATTTTTATTGGCCAAAGATTCAACAAGATGTATACAAGTACATCATATCCTACACTTCTTGTGCCATTTCCAAACCCGTCATTAAGAAACATGGGCTATACAACCCTATGCCTACTCTAGATAGGTTGTAAAAGTCCATGTCCATGCATTACATGTCTAGTCTTCCTTCAACCAAGCATGGGAATGAACGTTTCTTTGTGGTCATTGATTAATTATCTAAGATGGTATTTTTGACACCTTGTAAGAAGAGAATCATAACCAATGCCACCACTAAGATATTTTTTAAAAGTGTTTGGGTTCATTTTGGGCTCCCATAGACCATTATTTCAAATCAAGATAATAGGTTCCTGAGTACTTTTTGGTCCTTCCTATGGTTGATTATGGAAACCAAGCTCACCAAATCACTTTCCTTCCAATCATAGACTCATGTGAAAATAGAGGTAGTCAATAGGATGTGTAACACACCTAAACCCCTAAATCTTATTAGGCTGGTGGGGTGTTATATTCTCTTTTTGGCACAGGGGCAGACCCAGGTTTCAACGCTTCAACAACGCACCAAAAAAACCCTAACTACCAACCCTTTCGACAACACATGCGAAGCAGATGAAGTCTCACCTGAGGTAGAGGCAGGGGGGGTTGCAGGACTCAAGTGTCTATGATTACAATACTTAACAAAATACTTAGCAGTTAACATTCATCAGTATTTAACCCTTAGCCACATCGCAGGAGAAACCCTAATTACAAAACAACGTAGTATTTAACAAGATCTAATACATCCAAGAACTTAGCATATAGAAATAGATCAGATCTAGCATGAATTCACATCACTAAGAATTAAGTGACTATATCAGATAAATTCAACATATATAAAGATGAAAACACTAAGCATAAATCACATCAATCACACAAAGACACCATAACACAGGATATATGTGGTTCACCCCCAGTGTGGGGCTACGTCCACCAACTCTTCATCTTTATTATCTTTTGTCAATATCCTTACATGCACATAGCATCAAAACCCACTCCGCATAGGACATGAGGTATGTGCACACCGCACCAGATCCTCCTTCCCTGAGTCAATTTGCAACACAAAGCCTCTTTACAGTCACTTGCACTTAGCTATGCAGGTTCTCAACACATAGTATTCACAAAGCTAACTCAATCTCATAGATCCAACTACTTACATCACTTGCACTCAGCATAATATAACACTTAACACCATGTCTCTCCTAGATCTCGTGTAGATCTAGTATATTTCTTACATCATCTAGATATCTATTTATACATTATAGAAGGGGCCAAGGCATGGGTAAACCCATGGTCCAAAATTCCTTACCCGTTACATAAACCCTAACCCAAAAATGCTCTAAGAATGGGCCAAGATCCCACAATTTCTACTTTGCCTTGCGCTCTACCTTCGACCAGCTTGTCGAATTCCTCAAATATGATCAAACATGACCAAGGTTCTCCAAAACTTGGTCAAGGGCCAACAAGCTCCCAACACTCACATTTGACTCATCCCAAGTCACTATGATTTGGGTAACTTTTCCTTAAATGCACCGATATTGGATCAAGCTGCCTCGACCTATTGCTTCGCCAGAGCCTCCTTCTTGGTGAAATATTGAATAAAATTCTCCATCACAGGTCCTTTCAAGAGATATTCCACTGTGGTGACCACTTGTTCTAGTTCTGCACCTCATCCTTCAATCTCCTCAAAAAGTATGCAAGCTGCATCTTGCATTGGTTGGAGTCGTTGAGTCACTTCCATGACCTTACTCTATATGGTATGGACATTTTTTTGAACTGTGCATTGTTCTTGGGATCATTTCATCCTTTCAACCACTGATAGTCGCTTCAACTATGCTTGCACCATTGTTGCTTGCTTCTTGGCCTCTTGAAGCTGTGACTCCAGTGTCCTTAGTTCAGGGTCCTTTGTAAGGTGCTCGTAAGTCTACGCACTTTGACTATTGAGTTGTTTACATTATAAGGCAAGTGCCTTGATTCTTTGGACTGTGATCCAAGCATTTTATTCTCTTTGGTCTCGCACTTCCTGCGAAGTTCTTGGCACTACTTGTAATTCCCATTCTACTACCCTTTGTTGGATCTGTTGAATGTCTTCGACGAGCTTCCCTACTTGGCTTTCCACTAGGTCTTCTTCCATCCATTCTAATACCATCATAGAGTGAAGCTCTCTAGTGACTGCTTCTTTAACTCTAATATGTTCTACGAGCAGTTGTTCTTTTTCTTTCTGGATTTGCGCTCTATCCTTTGCAAAATTGGCTTAGATGTCGTCTTTTTCCTATTGCACAACCCTATGTTTCTCTATGGGTTCCTCTTTTTCTTGCTTTAAGGCCTCTATGTCCTTTTCTTTTTATTCCTAAACATGACTAAGGTGAACTTCGGTCACATCTGCTATTCGACGTAGCTGGGTAGGATCATCTCCCAACTTTGTTTCTTCTGATGACAAGGATGCACTAGACACTGCGCGGCTGGAGTAGAGGGATTTTTGTACCCCTTTTAGATCTACTGTAATTATATCATACATGGTCTCTTGTTTGGCTTCACTGCACTGTAAGATATCTTCTAAGGTATCTGATTGATCTAAAAATGAAGAAGACTTGTATTCTTGCAAATATTTGCAAGTTAAATTTATGTGTTAAAAGAAAATGGATCAACTTTGCAACACAACTTTAATAGGATTTACTCATTCAAGATGCATATAAAAAGCATCATAATCAATGAACAGAAAAAACATAACACAACAAATGATAAAGGAGTTCACCCCTCTCTTGGGCTACATCTCCTGGTCCAGCTTCCAATGGATCATTTGTATTATTTTCTCAAAGTGATAAAAAATGTGCTTTACAATGCTCAAAATTCCAAATAGACTGCTGCAATGGCTTTAGAACATCCAAAAAACCCTAGCTGGGATTTTGTGGCACCTCGTTTGGCCAAAAAATGAAGTAGATAGGATTCCTAGAAGTCTCCCCTTCAATCTTGTTGTCTCTGCATCTACAAAACGCACCTCCTCTGGCTCAACCTAGCCCACACACAATTTAAAGCGTAAAAACTTGGCACCAGGTGCAACTGCACAACTGGTCCAAACTATCGAACCGTTACGTGTTGGCCCTAACTACTAAGGCCCATGGGCACATGGCAGTCACATGAACACACGCCAACACAACAGGGCTTAAGTTTAAACAATCGTTGGATAACCGTATGTCAAACCCGTGCGCACATGTATAGTGGTCACATGTTATGCCAAACCATGCATATAACAAATAGTTATAATATTGTTACAGTGGTAACCACGATAGCTCTGGTCGCATACAATACAACACATGACCACGGGCCGGGGCTTAGCCCTGGCCCGGTCCACGCCCAAACATACATTAAAAAAATGTTAAATACAATACTTTTCATATACATAATAAGGAAAAAGTGTGGGCACGCCAGTTGGGCGACGTTTCCCAAAGCTTTACCCTGCCCCGAAGGTCATGGGGTCGACTTCTGCTGAGTGCAAAGGTTTCAACCAACAAACAAGTGACACGTGGCGGCCTTTGATTGGGCCACGTGCTGCCTTCCCATTCGCTGCCAACAAAACATGTCATATGCCAACTACCCAATAACTATCTACCACATCAGCATATGTCCTGCCGCGTCATCTGTACGGTCTTCCATGTCATCGTCTGTATGGACTGTACGAACTGTACAGTCAGCATCCCTTTTTTGCATGTTTGCCATTTTGAACAGAACGCGATATCTCTCGCTCCCGACGTCTGTTTGAACCCAAACAAGTTGCATTGGGTTTGAAATTACAAGACCTACACTTTCGTTCGATTTGAAGCGATTCTGAGCACTTTGAATTTTTGAGCAAAATTTGATCCCCTGATCACACCTCCCCATTGGAAATCTTTTGGACCTCTAAAAGACTAATTTTCAGTCTATGTGAAGATGAGGGTATAGTTACCTCACTCTTCCAACCTCAATCCACTTGGATTTTCTTGGATTTGTACCTTTAAGACCAACTCGAAGATACTCCACATTTCCTCGTTTTGAAGTACACATTCTCCTGTCAAGAATGGTGTCTTCATGTAATTCTGTAAGATATTTTGGGGAAAAATCATCTATAGAAGGAATCCAAATATTATCCCCTTGATCATCAATCAACGGAGTCTCATACAATTTCAAATTCTCAACATTAACAACTGCATACATTTGCATATAAGGAGGCAAATCTAAACGAAAGGCATTGTTACCAATTTTGTCGATAATCTTGAAAGGACCATATCAAATTAGTTTCAATTTTTTACCTTCTCCTTTAAGACTCTCCTTACTGATGTAAAGCCAAACTTCATCTCCAACTTGGAAACTGTGATCAACATGATGCTTGTCATGTATCATCTTGTACTTGGATTGACTCTTTTCAAACTTCTCTTGCACCATTTGATGTATCGAATGAATTTGTTCAATGAACTTTTATGCCCTATCAATGTCATATTGACCATCGATAGCAATGTCCTTCCCGAAGATAAAATCTAATGGATATTTGGGCAAATAGCCAAAACATGCTTCAAATGGCGATGTTTGAGTTGAAGAGTGCTTAGCACGATTGTACGCATGTTGAATGTAATGTAAATGTTCATCCCAAAGTTTAGGATGCTTACTACAATAAGCACGAAGAAGATGCACCATTGTTCGATTTACTACTTCTGTCTGACCATCATTTTCCATAACTGACATTCTATACATACCAATGTTTGGAAGAGGACAATCTTGCTGCAATTGGATTTCATGTTGGATTCCCTTTTTCGGAGGTAATCCCTTTGGTTCTTTAAACATTTCATCATATTGATTAACAACCTCATATATATCGGATTTCAACTTTGTATCACAACCTTGAAATGCTTCGTTTTCAATATCATTTTTGGGTTTAATCATTAAGAGAACAAAAGTCTTACTAGCATTGACTAATCTCTTCATTTGTCTCGCATTTACAAGTGATAAATTCATCTTCTTTGTATGGGCTCTAACAATGTACTCAACTCCATTCTTAAACAAATGATACTT
>JZKD02S1616413.1:132423-143138 GCA_000966675.3 Picea glauca
AGTAATGGGAACCCTGTTATGATATTCCCTCTATGGTTTTCACTTGACTCCATGCCCAATGGACTTATTTCTTCTGTATCAGCCTCCAGATCTAACTAAACACCTTTCCTGATAAGAAGTCTGGCCTTCTTACTGTAATCATTGAATATTCCTGAGTAAAGAGCCCTTCGCTGTTTAAAGAACTGTCTCTGAGTGTATTAGGTCAGAAGTGCACTCAAAATTAAATTTTCAGGGTTTGGCTTGCTACAACCCAAGTCAAGTTCTGAACGATAAATAAATTTTTCATTTTAAAAATGTGCTAAGGCTTGGCTCTATTACAGCCTAGAGTCGACTCTTGCGACAACATCATTCATATGTTCAAGAGAAGTCCATCTGAAACCTATATTGAGTCGTCCATCTGCAGTTATCCATTCTCTCCGTGTCGACCTTCCCTGTGTCCAGTCCAATTCACATCATACTTTGTTTCACCTTCAAACTCTGTTACTCATTTCATGTCATTGATGGGGGATACATCAAGGCCCTCCTGTGACAAGTTTTGTTCGTCGAATTCAACTTATTATCTGAAATCAAGACTTAGAAATTATTCAGTGCCTTGGAGCTTGCATGCCGCAATGGAAAGTTTCCTATGTTTTGGCAGTGGGTTTACATCATTGACCCCTGATCAAAAGATTCCGTCGGATGTTCGACATCAACTCATTTATTCACAGTCGATGGATTTTACTGTAGTACCTTGGGAGTCATTGACATCAATGGTGATTTCCCTCGCACTTGTTAACGGTTACATCAATGATCGGTAATCAAGTGGTTTCTGCCATGTTCGACTTCAACACATGTAATCACATGGTTAGATTCATACTTTGGGAGACAAGATTGAAGACCCTGGATATTATATTTATGATCCACGTTGCGATGGAATATGTATAATTTGCGACACATAGATCCACTATGTATGTTTCGTGGCTATGTCGTATTGATTTAAACTTTGTTGCATAGATCCACAGTGTATCCAGGTGGCTATGCTATATTATGACGACATGGATCCACAGTGTATGATTAGTGGCCATGACCTTTGTTTATGATGTCATCAGTCTATGATCTGAGTATGGGAACGCCTACCTCAGAAATTGGTATATATGATATTCAGCGATGCTTGGATGTTTGCAGGTTTTCGATTAGATGTGCTCTCGGTTCTTGACACACACATGTAGCTTACAAAGTCTATCGACCGTCACTGGTTCCAATCTCAGACTTTGGGGGGCATTCTGTTATCCATAATTTTAGTCGTCATGATGATGTAATGATGATGGAGAAATCAGGCTCTTCACTAGAACACTTTCCTGAGAAAAGTTACCTTTGTCTCTTTCCAGAAATCATATTTTTAAGGGAAGTTCGCAGGCTACCTATATATTTTCCTGTGAGAATGTATGATTCTCACAGGTTGCATTAAGATAGGGTGCGAGGGATTCACACTATACCTAATTTCTAGGGTGATAACATATTCCAAATAAGGGAAAAAGATAAATTATCGAACCTTCTAGAAGGGAATCTTCTAGAAGGATGAGATGGCATTCGAATGGTTATCTAAGTACTGGCTTTCCTGATATGTTGGGATCATCCCTATCCAAGTAACTAATCTATTATCTCCTATATATTGAGGGGAATTCTCATGGTAAAGGTTAGAAGCAAACTAGCAAGAGATTTGTTGGAGAATTAGTGGAACATTGTATGAAGGACTGATGCTACAGTAGCTAGAGACACCAACAAGGTTATCAAAAGTGGTTGATTTTCTTCATGCATGAGCAAGTGTGCGTGTCAGAACTAGGAGCCATCGAAAGGAGGCTTACAACATCAAGGCTCAGGTTGTAATTATTTCTTTCTATCAATTTAATACAGTAAT
This sequence comes from Picea glauca, assembly GCA_000966675.3. NCBI lineage: Eukaryota > Viridiplantae > Streptophyta > Pinopsida > Pinales > Pinaceae > Picea > Picea glauca. Next base: position 134,321 of record JZKD02S1616413.1, read on the forward strand.
ATGTCCCTTTCCCATAAAGCTAATGTCATTTTATTGCATAACGCCTTGATCATATGCATAGATTAATTGTTGAATATATTAAGTTGTGTTCACTTCAATTGGTTTGAGTTGTCCTGGTCTTGATGGCACAAGAGAATTGGAGTGAAACTTGGAACAATAGAGACCCAAGGAAGTGATCATCAAGTATGTTCATGATTCTTGCCTCCTAGTTCATTCAATAGTCTAAATCTAGGGAAAGAGTATTATTCTGTCCTGTTTTGTTCTAGATCCATGTCGATCTAGGGAGATCGGTTTGTGTCCACACTTATGGATTAATCCTAAAACACCTTTTTAGGGAAAATTATAGCACTAGATGACAAACGTTGGCCTTCTCTGGGCCTCCAAACTCTGCCACACGTGCCAAACTACCCTGTAAAGCTACCACGCACTGGAGGTGATATCAAGGATATCTAGAGGATGTCCTGGGTCAACAGGGGGACATGTTCCACCTGCAGTGGGTCAACCCCCTAGGGTTGGGCTCAGCCAAGGTGTGCTAGATGAAAATGTCCTTCTTCTTCTCTCGTGCAAAGGCTCGACCAATCACTGTCCTGTCTCTTCTCCTGATGATATCCCAGAAACCATCTGATGGGCTCTTCAGCCCCATGGAGGTCCAAACTAATCATCTCCCCATGTGTATTGGTCCACTTGGTACCTATCCGTTGGGCATGGTCTTACACATCAAAAACTTCGCCCTCCATCGGCTCATTATTCCTTGGGATCATAGCAATGTCAATCATATTTCATCATTAATTTTATCAAATGCATGCATAAAACCCCTAACATATCATCTAATAGCTCAAAGACATTATAATGACCTACTATACAAAGCTGAAGAAAAAGACAAAGTTCCCTATTGGGCCAACATCCATAAGAAAATGAAAGTTCCCAAAGGATATCATCCAAGCCATGTAACACAAGGTGGTGTGGTAAAAGGATGTCTAGACATAGTGGAAGATAGGGGTGATATTATCTGTGGGTGCCTTTGTAGGAGGCGAGTTGTACCTGTCATGGATGTGATTTTTTCCAAGCCCTTTATTGGATTTATTCTTTCTTTTATTTATTTCAAAGTCTAACTAGAGGGAACTGCCTTGGCATGGTGACCAGAGATGACAGTGTTACCCATGAGTACTTTCACAGAGATTATAAGGCTGGCTCGTGATGAGATACCCTTTCCCTTGGCCATGCAAAAAAAGGTCACTTCCCTGGCATGGTAACCATATAATGGCAATGTCATAATGCTAGGTACCTATGAACATAATGGGCTGGCTCATGATGAGACCCCCCATCCTCTTGGTTAGGTCTTGTTTTATTATATTTTCTTTGTGTCCCTCTTGTTTCTTATTGAGAGGCCTTTTATGGTCTTCTTGGGGATCCCTGGGCTAGGCATCTCTAGGTTTTATTTTTATGGCTTTTATCTCTTACCAACTGCTTTTACCCCCTGGGCCTTTAGCCCCTTCTTCCCATAGGATAAAGTGTAGCCCCACAAATAGGTCATCCTAATGTCCGGACTAGGAGAATTGGATAGATGAATGGGAGATAAGATGTAAAAATGATAATATGATGGGAGCGAATGATGGCTCTTCGAAATCCCCCTCGGTAGTTAACAAAAACCCATGGATATAATCTTGCTAGGGTACCCCGTTAATCCCCCAACCATGTTCAAGCGGGTCAGTGTAAGATCCAAGTAGTTGTCAGAAATGAAAGGAATCTGATGCATATATCTGAAAATTATAATGATCAAATATGACACATACCATGATACCTAGACCAATTACCTTATGGAGAAAGAGTCTTCTCTGATACAAGTCCAAGCTGAAGGTGATGGATGCTATTGTTACTGATAGGACAAGTATGATGAAGAAGAAGAAAGATGGGCCCTCCAGGGCCATGCTCAGGTCAATCCTTCTCTCGGTACTCCACGTCTACGACCTGTGGGCCTCGAGACATGATCTCCTAGCTATCCCTAGAAATCAGGGATAACAAGACTCATTGGTCGTTTTGCCACCTTTTCACGGTAGTAACACTGCCTATATACACATAGCAGGAAAAGAGGCCTGATGGCCTCGTACCACTACTTGAGGACTAAATCTTGAAACTCTCTCAAAGAAGAAAGAGCATAGAACGGTCCCAAACTCAAAGTTCCTCTGTGTCCGTAGTCAACAATCTGTCAACTACCTCTTCATACACTCTAACAATGTGGTGCTCCAATCAAATATTTATGCATTTAAGCACTGGACTGCACAGTTCATCTATGCCTAGGACACCTGATGCAGAGCCTCAAAACCAGTGGTTCACCCAATAAGAAATACTATCGCCTGTAGCGATAAGTCAGTAATCTTGCTTATGGGCACCTATGAGCTCGAGCAGTCTGTGTCAGTCGCAAAGTAAATACCTATCAATTATACTATGCTATGTGGCCCCAAAGGAAAATTATGGAAGTTGACTGGTTCCCCTCTCCTAGAGAGGCCAGTCAAAAAATATATGTCCTCGGTTGTGGGCACTAGTGACTACCCCTCTAACATGAATGCCTCTACATACGGATGCAAATAGTAAACCAAGGCATTCAACAACTGAGGTTGTGCCCACATAAAAGGACATAAGAAGAACTTGAGCAACCCACATTGCATCAGGGAAGCCACAGCATTGGGGTCTTCCCCGACCAACTCACTGACCTCTTCATGCTCTCTTTCTCTCCAGTGGACATACATCCTGCAAAACATCAAGGTTCAGGAGGGTTAACCATTGTTTTTAATCTTTTTTCATTCAATAAGAGGGGTCCACACAGGTTGTAATGCTGACAGTCATGTGTACATGCATGCAGAGCTTACTATGCCCGAATGTACATGCGACCTGTTTTGAGACAACCCGTGTGGACCTAGGGCCGACCTTTTTAAGGTCTATGCCCCCCTAAAAAATGGAACCCGATGCAAAAATAAAGACTTAAAATTCAAGATAAGGGAGTCTGTACTTACTTGGTCCAGACTGATGGTTGTTTCATCCACTATAGCTCCCAGAATCACCACTTTTAGCAAAGGGTTTTTTTTGGCTCCAGAGTCAATTTCCAAATTAGCAATGGTGATAATGAGCTATCAGCTTCTATTTATAGACTTTTTGGCCTCTTTTTGTCACTTTTTTGGCCCCCCTTATCATGTTTTTCAAACCAAAAACTATTTAGAGTGATTTAGGAGTTGCATTGGGGGGGTATGATCGGGTATCTGGACAATTTTTTGGAGTTTTGGGTAATTTTTTATGGTCCATGGAAAAGAAATTCCGAGGATCAACTTGATCATATAGGTTAGGTTTCTACCTTGACTTTTGTATCTCGTTGTATTTTTCCTCTGCCATTGGATCGATCCCATCAGGTTGTGACACAGAACCATCATTGTTGCTTTATAAGTGTCACAAGTTAGTGGTAGAGCTTTCTGGAACATGGATGCCCTAGGTAGATGATGGTTGCATTATGGTGTCCATGCCGATTCGAATCATTGTAGGCTCGAGAGCCCTTGTTTTTTTTCCTGATTACGAGTTTGAGCCTCATTTGCATGATTATTTTTCACTCTTGACCTCACCCTTAGGACTCCCAAAAGATATAATGGGTCTTCTTTTAAGCCCTTTTCAGACCCTCTAAACATGAAAAGATTGTTGAGCAATCTTGTGGCCTTTCACGCTAGTTAAACTAAAATTTGAAGTCACGTTTGTTAGGTGGTAGTTTACCCCTTTTTCAGTCTGGACGGTCAACTGTACGAACAAAGGTATACTCTATGGAACTTCAGTTCTCTAGAAGATTACTCTTAGGTATCATTTTAACCCTTTTTCAGGCTTGAGGGACTAAATTTACGAAAAAGGAACCCCCACAGAGTCCATAGTTAAGCTCTTTTCAGACTCCCTAAAATTGAAAAGATCACCGAGTGACCTTATTCTCTCACACTCATTAAACTAGTCTAGAAAAACATTCCTGACGGAGTCCATAGTTAAGCTTTTTTTAGACTCCTTAAAAATGAAAAAATGGCCGAGTGATCTCGTCTTTCTCACACTCGTTAAAATGGTTTTGAATATACATCTTGTCGGTGCTAGTTTACCTCTTTTTCAAACTGACTAGACTATATTCGAAAAAGGTACCCCAATGGAGTCTCCTTTTACATTTTTTCAGACTCTCTAAATATGAAAAACCACCAATCTTACCTTCTCTAGGCTCGTTAAACTTACATTGAAGGACGTTACCATTGTGTGTTTTGTTAACCGCATTTGCATACCTGCATCTTTGGTATAAATGTTAGCTCCATGTTTCTCCCAACTGAACCATCTGAAGCATACCTTATACGCAAGCCTTGTAGCATGTTGCCTCTGTGTCTTAACACCCTTGGCCCCCAGAGGAGTTTTCCCGAGTATCATTATTCTGAACATCAGTCTTGTCCTTACGTCTTGAACTTGTATGTTTGTAACACTCATTCCTCCATTGTAATGTAACATTTCTTTATTCTTTTTTCCAAAATCATTGAAAAAGACAAAAAAATCAAATATACCCCAAAAAGAGGAAGGGAAAAGTATTTTCCTTATTGGAAGCACAATAAGTCACCCTTGGATAAAGCACATCTGTCTGTTTGTTCATCAAACTCTGGGATTTAATACGACCTTAGGAAGTTGTTCTTGCTACACAGAGTTGTGTCCTCCTCTGTTTGGTTATTCTTCCAAACATATGGAGAGTTTGTGTTGGCTCCTGCCTCGTGAACTTATGATTAATGCCATGCTGCCTAAATCTCATCATTTTTTTGTGCTATTGTCCAAGGGAAGTTTTTACCAAGCTTGAGTTAGCCCCTCTACAGTTTGTCTCTTTCCCTCATACCTAACCATCCTGAATGGCCAATCAAGTCCTTGTTCGAAATCAATGAAGCCTTCAGTCTAATCACCAAGATTCTCTAGTCCATGACCGACGAGTCATCAAAGACCTCTGGGTAGTGAAGGCGTACACTCATATTACACTCCTACTCGAGTTTTGAAGATTTTTAAGTTGTTGCTCGAGCTCTGAATACCTCATCTCCAGCCATCAGGACTTATCAACTTCTAAGAAGATGGATACTCTACATGTATATATTTTTGATTTTGAAATGTAGCTCCATTGTGTATTGTTCGTGGCTACACTTTATATATTTATATGACATGGATCTACAATGTATTTGATTGGTAGCCATGCATTTATTCTATCCTGAGCATGGGTATGCCCGCCTCGATGAGACAATTGTTATTTTTGCAGATGACACCTCCTGATTTCTGGTTCCTGGGCTCACTTGTTCTGCACATCAGTAAATATTGGTAATGCATTTCGTCCATCATATGCTCTTCTGACCTCACATATTAAGGGGAAACTATTATAACCCTAATTTTCACCATACAAGCTTACCTGGAAGCAAGCCATCTCAGATTCCTTCTTTGCCAATACATTGTTGAACAACTCTTCTTAAAAACACTTTTTACAAAGGCCCACGTGCCCTGGTCTATTACTACATGTGTGTACACACTCGCTGACCCAAAACAAACTGCATGTACCTACAAAAGCATGAAAAAAGGAAAGTTTCCTATGGAACACACAACTTTGGGTGAGTTAACTGAACCTTCCAGCCATGCATGGTCAAGGGTTCGCCCAAATACCTAGCTTCTCCTAGCCTATAAAATAAGGGTTAGGGGTCCCATTTGGAAGAGGAGAAACATAGTAAAGAAACTATACCCAATTGAATATTCCCTTTGTCCCAACCCTTTAGCCATCCTTGTGCAAGAAGAGATACAGAGCAAAGAAGTTGGAGGACAATAGAAGAGGATCCTAGGACTAGGTTCATGGAGCAGCAACCGACTTAATCATTGTAAGTTGATTTGTTGAAGTTAATAATAAAGAGATACTTTTCCATTCCCACCATATGAGGTTTTTATGATTTATTGTATACTTGTTTATTGAAATCTCTAACCCATTAATCTATAGATCAAATGCATGCAGAGTTTTTTGTTTGTTTTATATGAATGCAGGTTAGCCTTGGGAGGAGAGCTGCAATAAAAAAATGATCAAGCGTAAGGAGGGATCTACATAAAACGCCTATAATAAGGTATGCTCATTTAACTATGTATTTTCTTAAGAATAATGGGGATTAGGTCTGGGATGATGGTGGAAAGTAGAGATCTTTAGGTCTTTTCTACATGGATAATCTAATCCTAAGTGCTAGTCCGTAGAGGGATTTCCCACTCATGACAAGGTCACCAAACCATACGAGGATTTTTGTTCTTTTGACTCTAGCATGGTCAAATGTATAGGACTGATTAAATATTTATTCATCACCATGGATCAAATCCCATCAAAAAGTATGGTGATGGACATTGTGGTTGCATACATTCCCATGAAATATGGTATGTTACTATCAACATCCTAGGGAGCTAAGATGAAAGGAACCCTGCAACTAGATATGTCCTATGCCACCATCCTGGTATTCAGACAACAGAGAAGATTGTACAGAGAGAATCTGATGAAGTATATGGTCAATAGTCAGGAAAATGCACACAACTACCCACTATACTTTGCACACTTTGATCTAGATTCTTTCATTCTGTACAATGATGGTGACTTGGAAGAAAAAATCACTCAATTGGAAGATGATACACCTGATCCTAAAGAAGATAAAGAAATCATTGAGGTAAGAAATACTACAACTGTGGAAAGTGAGGAACTGCTAGCAGATTTTTGGAGCATGGATATTGATGGAGATGAGAGAAAGGAGGGAGTTGGAGTTGGAGTTTGGTTGCATAATCACAAATCAAGTTATTTAGAGAGTCATTCTTACAAACTGAATTTCCAATGCACTAACAACATAGCTGAGTATGAAGCTTTGATGCTCAGCCTAAAACTGTTGATGAAGGTTGGTGCCAAACAGATTATGGTAAGGGGTTATTTTGAATTGATTATCAAGAAAATTAAAGGTGAGTATGCAACTAAACATCCCAGACTTAGATATTACAGGAATGTTGTTTTGGATTCCCTTCAATGTTTTACTGAAATCGACTTCCAGGTAATGCCCAGGGGACAAAACATACTAGCAGACGGGTTGGCCACATCAGCAGTTACATGAAAAATACATTTTTGTCCCACTCGCCAATACACAGTGGAGGTGAAGTGCAGACCCACCATTCCAGATAACATCAAATACTGGCAGGTATTTTGGAATGACAATCAAATTGAAGACTTCATACAGTGTAAGAATGATTTTGAATGTACAAATATAGATTTAGAGAATGATGATGATAATGTAAATAAATCTATTTTTGAAAATGGTAGTGTAAATAAAGTAGACTCGAATGAATTGAAAGAAAACAAGGTAGATTCTAGTATTTTATAGTTGAAAAAGAATGTGTTACCTAGAGGTTTAGTTCCACTAGAATACTTGTTCGATTTTAACGATGTAGCAAAAAAACCAAAAATTGAAGCTAGTGGTAAAGAGGTCGAAGAGTGTAACATAGGAACAGAATAAAAATGCAAGATGATAAAACTTTCCAAATCTCTATCCCCTGAGAAAAAATGCAGATACATTGAACTGTTTAAGGAATATGTAGATGTGTTTGCTTGGGGTTATGACGACTTAAAATCTTATGACACAAGTATCATATAGCATTGGATCCCAATAAAAGAAGAACACAAACCTTTCAGGAAGAAACTTAGGAGAATCAATCCCAAGTTGCTTCCCCGATAGAAAAGGAAATCAAAAAAATGTATGATGTCAAAATTACAGTCCCCTTGAGATTTTCCAAATGGGTTTCTAACCTGTTTTCTACCAGGAAGAAAACTGGTGAAATCAAGCTTTGCATTGATTTATGAAATCTGAACAAGGTTTCCCTCAAAAACAATTACCCTTTGCCTAAAATGGACCACATCTTACAAAAGGTAGTTGGGGCCAGTAGGATCTCCTTACTAGATGGTTTCTCGGGTTACAACCAAGTCCTTATCCACCCAGATGACCAGGAGAAAGAAAAATTTACCACACCCTAGGGAAACTTCATGTATGTGAATATTCCCTTTGGTTTGATGAACGATGGTTCCACTTTCCAAAGAGCAATGGATATTTCTTTTTTGGACGAACTTGGAAGATTTATAGTCATATATCTGGATGATGTGAATGTATACTCTAAATCTTATGAGGAACACTTGCAGCATCTCAGAAGCTTGTTTGAGAAGTGCAGAAAGTTTGGGGTTTCATTGAATCTAAAGAAAATCCTTTTCGGTTTAGAGGAAGGCAAGTTGTTGGGACAAATAATCTTTAAATATGGAATTAAAATAGATTCCAGCAAGATAGAAGCCATCCAGAAGGTGGAACACCCTAGGAACATCAAAGAGCTACAATGATTCATTGGAAAAATAAATTTCCTCAGAAGATTCATACCCAACTTGGCCGAACTTCTTAGGAACATCACAAATATGTTGAAAAAAGACACCAAAATCAGATGGAACACTGAGTCCAAATAGTCATTTGAGTAGGTGAAACATGCACTCACCCAAGCCCCAGTTTTGATCAGCCCAGATTACACCAAATATTTCTTTCTTTTCTCTTTTTCTTCTGAACACACCATCGCAACAGTACTATTACAGAAAAACAATGAAGGGTACAAACAACCCTTAGAATTTTTTAGAAAATCTTTGAGAGATGTTGCATTGAATTACAACATAATGGAGAAACAAGCATTTTCCCTGGTAAAGGCCATAAAATATTTCAGAGTCTATATTCTCCATTCTCACACAATTTCATATGTT
>JZKD02S1616413.1:145337-163313 GCA_000966675.3 Picea glauca
CAGACCTCATTTTTGTACCTCATAACTTACAAGCTCCTCCTGGTTTGACTAAGACCAAATCCAGATTTATTAAACTGAAAGCATTGAAATTTTGTATTCTAGAAGGTAACCTTTATTGGAATGATCTTGGTGGTATCTTGCTTAATTTCCTGTTGAAAGACGAAGATGACAAGGTTCTTTAGGATTTCCATGCAGGAGATTGTGGTGGGGATCTAAGCTGGAGGACTACAACTAACAAGATTCTCAGAGCTAGTTTTTACTGGCCCACATTGTTCATTGATGTACATCAAAAAGTCACCTCATCCCATAAAATGCCAAGTTTTTGAAGGTAAAAAGAAGCTCTTTCCTTTTCCCCTGAAACCCATCTCATTTGAATCTCCATTCCAATAGTGGAGCTTAGATTTTATTAGAGATATACACCCTCCTTGTTCGGGCCAACACAGGTGGATCCTCACTACCGTAGACTATTTCACAAAGTGGATCAAAGATGTACCATGAAGGCAAGCCACTAACTCTGTCATCATCAAATTCTTGGAAAATAATATTTTATCTCATTTTGGATGTCCTAAAAAAATCATAACTGACAATGCAGTGGCCTTCAGATCTAAAAATCTTATAGAGTTTTGTAGTCAGTACCACATTACTTTAGGACACTCCACAACTTATTACCCTCAGGGAAATGGGCTAGATGAGTCCTCAAATAAAATTCTGGTGAACATTCCCAGGAAAACATTACAAGAAAATAATAAATCATGGCATAATAAGTTGGTTTTTTCGCTCCAGGATGACAAAATAAGCACCAAAAGATCAATTGGCATGTCTCCATACCAATTGGTGTATGGTACTAAAGAATATTTTCCCCTTTCCTTGGGAGTCCTTGTTATGAAACTATTGCAGGAAGCGCAAGCAGAGCCAAACGATGTACAAAGGAGAATAAATCAAATGATTCACTTAATGCAATCCAGGGAAGAAATATACAACAAGACTTGGGTCATTCAGGAAAACATCAAATATATTTTTGACAGAAGGACTAAAGAAGATGATTTTGAGTTAGGTGATTTGGTGCTGAAATGGGATTCTAGGAATGAGGATAAGGGTACACATGGAAATTTTTATAGCTTATGGAAAGGCCCTTACATAATTCAGGAATTCAGAGGAAATAATGCATTTTTCTCAAAGACAGTAATGGAACAGACCTGTCAGGTGGACCTGTGAATAGCAGGATGCTGAAGCATTATTTTCCACCCCAATAGAGATCTCATAAGTCCATTTCCAATATACATACCATTTATTTACATTTAGGTTGTGTATAGGTGATATTGATCAGATGGTTGAAGCTCGCAAAGAAGGCCCTAAGCCACTAACCAGTGCCACCCAATTCTCAAAATAAAAACAAAACATATAGCAGAAATAAGCAACGGAGAAAAATTTTACAGACATCAGGAAGTAGGTTCTTGGCACCTCGCAAGGAGAGCACCATCCCCAGGTGGAGCCACTGTTATAACCCTATGTTTCATAGGATCAACTGGTGACTGTAAATTTTTCACTCTTGGTATAATTTGGTTGTAAATAATATTTCATTTTGAAAATTATTTTCAAAAGAAAGAAAAGAAAAATAAAGAAAAGAATAAAAGAGGGCATAAAAGAAAAAGTGATAAGGCCCCATGCAATAATAATGAATTGATCCATACATTTTAATCATGGTCAAGTCTTTTTGAATTTATACTGATAGGATTAGTAAATAAAACCTGGCTAAATTGTTTAATCTTAGCCAAGTAGATAGGTTAGGTAGTGAATAAATTTGATCAAACTATTTAATCTTGGTCAAATAGCCCTAGGGTAGAGTAATTCTTAACCCAACAATCTAATCTGGGTTAAATGTGTTAGATAAATAGGATAGAACATAGGTTAATTGGTTTTATTTCAATCAAACAAGCCTAATTATGGTTGAGATTCTTGGTTTTGATGTTTGAATGATGTGTTCTAACCCCTTGGTGATCAAGATGATAGGAAACATCACAAAAAACCCACAAAAGGCCACTATCCTAAGTTTCAGTAATAAAATGTGTTGCACACTCCGTGATTAAAGGGTGCACTGAGATCAACGGTTGAGCAAACAATGCTCAAATCTACGGTTGACAAGAGATATTGGACCCCTTGAATGTTCTATCTTTAATGGTGGGGGGGTTCCAATATGGTTGTTTTTCCCAGCGGGCCCCATCCTAATGTGGCGCAAATCTGTTATGTCGGACCCCCCTTTCTCTAAACCAGTTACTACCTACACCCCACTTTAACATACCTCCATACCAGCCTTGCAATACCACCTCTAATGCATGACGACACACTCCACTATTGTCATTTGCAAGTCATGTGACTCTCTTCTATCAACATACCTTGTGTGCCACTCATCTACCACACATCACATCCCCTCCACATCACCCTCACACGCCCTTAACCCATCACTTTCTTGTCACCTCATCCCCAAATATCTATTGGCCATTCAAAGCAGCCAAGCATACCTGTTAGGTTACGAAATGGTCCACAGATCCCCAACGGTCACCCATTCCCTCGTTTTAAATATCGTTTCTCCACCATTATCGCATTGTTCACACTTCCTGCATAACATAAACTCACTTCCCTCACCATTTCAGTCAGTGATCGAGATAAAGCAATTTTCCCTTTAACATTTTTTGTTTCAGATTGCAAGTAACATTTGACTTCACGGTGCCAAAATCTAAGCAATCAGAGGTCAAGGAAAATCCATTCCTTCCACCTCTTTTCGATCTCGACCAAATTCCTCTGGTTAACAAAGACTACCTGATATTAGAGCCTAGATGAAAATTCAATTTTGTCGAAATGCATTCATGGTTCAGAGACACCTTCCTGGATCAAAGTGACGATATTGAACTCTGGGAGTCCAATCTCCCATTGTATCTTTTCCCCAAAATTCACCATTTTCCCGAGTTCTCCCTCAAGTTACAGGCATGTTATCTCCCCGATCAAAGAGCTATTGTTTCATCATTTGGAGAGACCCTCTTCACTATCAGACCTGAGGCCATTGACCAAATGATGAAAATACCCAGAGCCAAATCCCCCTCTACTTTCACCATTGATACTCTAACTGAAATGTACCAGAATTTGTCTTTTCTCCAGAGAGAGAAAATTTTTGAGTTTTTCCTCCTACAGAATGTCCAATTCCCCAATAAAAATCCCCCCTACCATTCTTCCATGTTTTCAAAAAAAGGTAACCAAGACATTTCATCGTTATGGTGTCTTCTCGGGTAATATTCATATGAATGGGTGGACAAGCCCATCCTGGGTTTCTTGTCCATTTTCTCTGTCGAAGAAAAAGCCACCACCCGGTTTGACTACAACAATTTTCTAGCTGAGAACATGCATGAGCATATTTTCAAATTTCCAATAGAGGGCATGTTTCTGTATTCTTCAATACTGGATTACATGTTCATGTTCTTTCAAGCAGATAAGTTCTTATTCCCTCTGCAGAAACTGGACTAGGACGACAAACCACAACCTGTCACCTCTTAGACTTCATTATTGAGGAAAAACTTGATAGAGTTTAATTTCAAGCAATTCATTGAGCAGTTTTACCACCTAGTGGTAAGCATGCTCAGTGGTAGACAATAACGAAGAATAAATGAGGAGATCCAAATAATTTTACACCTCTCGAACCTTGCCAAGACTGGAGACTGGTATCTGTATCAGAATCACATGGAAATCAAAATTTATGGATGTGAGATGGATCCTTATAAGCTTCCCAGATATATACCCATTAGGATATTTTCCCTGGAATACATCAGGAAAATGATTGATTCAGAAGACATACATTTTGTAGCTTTGAAGAAGAAACAACAGTCGATAATTAAAGGGAAGATAGGATCCTTTGTCTGTAACAATCGAGATGTTGGGGAAGAGGAAAACAAGCTACTAAAGGAAATGAATTTTGACATCAGTTTCCCTTGGCATTATGATCCATGTGGGATTATTGTAGAAATGAGATTGAGGAATAAAAGTTCCCCATATGCTCATGTGCCCAAACCACAGATCAAGAAATTTATGAACTAAACAAAGTGGGAGGTGAAAACTCTAGAAGACTCTGAACAACAATCTCCTCCAGCCATTTTTTCACAGAACACTACTCCACATATACCAAATGAGAAAATGATCAGAAAGGATGCCTCTCCTTCAATTACTGAAGTCTCAGCAGAGGATTTCCAGGTTTACAAGAAAATGCCCAAGACCAGTCATACAAATGATAGGTCGGGAGAGGAAGAGACCTAGTCTACCATAGTAGTTGAGGGAGAAAACTCACCATTGTTCTCAAGTAATCAATAGATGATGTCCACTTCTTCTTCAAAAATGAAGAATGATACCATTTTGACCACCTAGCCATAATGAGATGCTAACAAATAACACCTATGCTCAATTCTGGAAACAAACATCAACAACACAACATATATTTCTCTCTACTTTTGATACAGAAAAAGGGATAATGCACATGGAATTTCTATAGGCACAGGTGCCCCATCCAAAGGAAAACACTGATTACAAAAGGTCAACACTTGATTTTGATGCCAAGCAAGTACATCCAGCTGATCAGATGGATTTGCACATACATACTGGAGAAATCTTTTTCTCAACATTGGAAAACGCTTCCACAACCTCTGCAAAATTACAGGTTTCTCTGAACAATGTTCAGACTCAATTAAAGCTGGAGAAAGTGTCATCTTTTGCAAAATATAACAGGATCGAGTCTTTAGAATATATGGTACTTAAAGTTGGGTATGATCCATCGAATGTGAAAGTAGCTGAGGAACTACTGAAGAAAAATAACATTGACATACCCTCCTTGAGGAAGCAATTAAAATTGTCAGCTAATGAAGAATCACAAACCAAAGAGATGGCAAAGACAGAGGGTCAAAAAGAAGAAATACTAAAGTTGATCAAGGAACAGAACGCACAGATTGAAGAGATGGAGACTAAGATGGAAAGGACAGAGCCCATGGAGGTCATCCCATTGAGTGAATTTCCCATCACAGGAGTTAGCACAACGACAGCATCAGCAACCACCACCGCAAAACTTCCATCAACCACCCTAGTGACAATTCTAGAGACATCTAAAGCTCAATCAAAGTCAATGGAGGAAATGACTTTACAAGGAGCAGAAATTAAAAAATTGCAGCAAGAGATGGAGCATCTCCAGAAGCTTAAATCTTCTTTCCAGTCTAGTTACAACACTGAGAGGCACACATCATAAAAACTGAAGCAGGAGATACAACAGCTAAAAAAGAAAACAATTGTGGGCAAAACACTAGTAGAAGACAAGGAGAACATTTGGATGGATATCTCAAAATCCATGACAGAAATATGGCCCCTCGTGCAGATCATGTTTGAGCATGACGAATTGGTGTGAAGGAGAAAGAAGGCCATTAACAGGATCAAGGGAGAGTTGAGAGATGCCCACAGAAGCAAATGAAATCATCAAGTTTCTAAATTCAAAGACTAAGGATGAGATCGAAAGCCTAGAAATTGAGGATAGGAATCAGACTATCCTCGAAGTTAAGAAGGTCCTGACCAAAAGAGGATTAATGTTGCAATTGGAAGAGAGAGCCCAAAACAAGGATATCAGAGTTCATATATTCTTCAGCAAGATTGATGCTTTGTATAAGAAAGGCCTTCCCAGTTTTTTGGTCTTAAATGAAAAACTAATGACTCTGTCTGACTACAAGAAAAAGATTTCCATGGTGGCAAAGGATAGCTCCAAGTTTTCAGTGATATAGAGTAGCATAAAAGGTAAAGAATTTTTAGAGACTCTGCAACTGGACCTCAGCATCCAACATGAAATCAAGTATATCTTCATCACCAAGACAACTTTTGCAAAATACACAGAAATGGATGAAGTGTACTGAAGACTACTCAAATTCACCATTCCCAGTCACCAAAGATGGGGGGATCTGTGGGATTTGATCGAATAAGGGATGAGGAGTATAAACCAAGTCAACATGCGGAGCATTCAAAGTCAGGCGAATGACTCCCCAATGGCCTTCCCCAAAATCGGCATGAAGATTCTGACAGATCATCAACAGTTCCTACAATTTTTCATTTTGTTACTTAATTAGTTAGATTCAGATTCTACCACATCGTGATCATTAATGACAGGATCATTTGTAATTTTTCTTATAAATACTTCAATTTTCGAATTAGTCAGGGTTGATATTTATGCCCAAGAGAGTTGTAAGCACTGTAATCTTTCTCAAGAGATCTACTAGTAATAAAAAGGACGTTTCACAGGATTCATGTGTGTTAACTATTGGTGATGTTTACTCCTCTTCGTTAAATGGTTTTTCTGTCTTCGTAATCATTTATGTTTTCTATTTCTAATCATTTAAAAGAATTTATAGTTGCATAATTTGTCTTTGTATACTATGTTTCTGGCTTTTAAAGATATAAGTGTTTGTCTTCTAATGTTATGATAAAGAAATTCTTAAATGTTTCTTTATTTTAACTGATTATCTCATCTTTTCTGCTATCCATCATTTACTCTAAAGGATCCAACAATTGTATTATCCTACCTTGCGAAAAGACCTTATAAAATATGTTCTTTGGTCTCAAACTTTATAAAATAGACCTCATAGCCCAATGGATGTAAGCAATATTTCAGCCATTTTTATAAAACAAACAACGCAGTCTTATTTACTTAACTAGCCTAATACCTAAAACCTGAAACAAAGTTAAATCTTACAAAGAGATCCGTCTCTGAAACTAGAAGGGCTAGATCCCAGTTTCGAAGTGGTTGGATAAAGTTACCTCTGATAAATTTCTTCTACCTCCCAACAACCTCTGGGAATTTACAGAGAGATAAAACCACCCTTATGATTATTATTACATATTTTCTTCTTATTCCCACCTAGTTGTTGGTTACCATTTGGGTCAGTTGACGATTGCATAGAATGTACATCCATCGACTGAGTGGGATTGGAAGACATAAACGAAGTTGGCCCTCCTGCAAACTGGTTTAGAGACAACTCTTTCAAATGGCTTGTCACCGAGTCTGTAGACTTTACATTTGTATAGCCTATAATTCCATCGGCATGAGGTCCTGTATTTTGTCTAGGAACATAGATTGACCTCGTTGCATCCGAAAAAATGTGGTATAACATCCCAGACTAAGTGTATATAAGATCTAACTGCTAGGATTTGAATATCGCTTCTTCCTTAGTGGTAATCATAGATGTAGCAACATCCTTCGAGATAGGAGGCTGTAAAGACTTTAGGAACCATTCTAAAATAAAATGCAGGGATATGGAGTTCTTAATCAACCTCTTCAGTCTATTCCACTCGTGAATATGATCCAAGATATGAGTGTCTTTGTCCTAGAGTAAAATCGACAGAAGTTCTAGACCAACATCATAATGAACCGACAATTGGAAGTGGTTAAGGAAGACTAACACCATATGAATGAAGGTCCCATATGACCCCCTGGGTAGCTCAATATACCATTTCACAATGACCCCAATGAGGGTGCATTGAAATAATCTTAATCGAATGAAATCGACATTAATGGAATTTGAAGAGCACCATAGGTGAAAGTTAGTAACATGATCACTAGGATCCTCGCCATTATTACCTTCAAATTTTGGAATCTGAAGGAAGCTTGGTGGGGATGAGAGGCCATGTAGGATCATGACACATAGGTTTTTTCATAAACTTAGACAAGTCTGGCAGATTAAGCATGGCCAGAAAAGGGAGATGGGGTTGTGGCATCTGGCCCCAAGCTCCTTGAAAATATTGTGTTTGAGGAAATGCATCCCATTCAGGGTTTTGGTAAGCACCATGGCCCTGTCTGAGATTGTAAGACCCTCCTCTAGGATGATTCATAATAGGTTGGTTGGGAATCATTCTAGTAGGAATGTTCTGATGGGGATTATAAAAATTTCTCCCAACCAGAGTGGCTTTGTGTTGGGGGTTTCCCAAGGTGTGAAATTGACCTCCTTTAGGTTTGAATCTGGATGATAGAGGTGGATTCGTCATGCCAAACATTTTGGTTGGAATTGGCACTGAGGAGATGAGGGTATAGGATAGAACCTGTGTATAATATTGTCCACCAGGTTGGTTGCTCCACCCAGAAGAAATAGGGTTAGACATGGGGTTAAAAGAAGGAATTCCTCCCATATTAGGAGTCATTTGAAGGATATGAGAACCACCAAATGATAATGGAGTATAAGGAGGTGTAGTGACCCCAAGTCCAATGCTAACATTAAGGCCAGTAGGTAGGATGGATTTTGAAAACTGTGAAGTAAAATTCATCATACCATAGGAAAAAGGACTGGATGCCATAGGGATGGACTGGACATTATATCTCAGTGAGTGACTAAGAGACACAAATGGGTTCAAGGCAAGAGATTGAGCATTCACTATAGGGAAGGAAGTAGTAATGATAGGTGCCTCTAACACTACAACCATTTTGGTTGTAGGAGTTGAAGGGGTTCCATTAACTATAGTAGGTGTGGGAGTCGAAGGGCTCCCAGTGTTATGAAGACTCGGTTCAGTAATCATCCTTTTATAATCACAAGTCTGAACAGTGGAGGTGTGTGTACCACGTCTAATAACTCTATGTCTTTTAGAAGGCAAAGACTCGAAATTCGATGGTAACTATAACAAGCGACGTGACCGATGGGGAGGTTGGTCTGACTCCATGATGACTTAAGACTCAAGATACAAAAAATAAATCCTAAGGCTAACTAGTAATCAAAGAGCAGACCAAAGATCAAACAGCCAAAATGTACACAAACGGGGTAAAGTTGCTAAAAGGGGCCTCCCTCCCTACAGAAGGTATGTATCGCCCAAGAGGGTCTTGAGACTCCCTTCTAAAGATAAGAGGTAACAAAATCAATTATAAGGGCCCTCATGGGCTTAAAAACCATTCAGTCAAATCCCCCCATAGAGGTAATCCTCCATAAAGGTTGTGTTTTGTCTGACCCTTATCTGACCCAGGGTACCTGTAGAAAAACCCCTGCAAGTAACCTATGTGGCACCTAAGTAAAGCAACTAAGCAAACAATGTATAATTGATGCATAGGCGAGAAGTCGTAAGTCAGGTCCACCATATGGGCAAGGTAGAAAATCCCAAAACCTTGAAATCACCACCTCTCACAGAGGTAAGGGCACTAGCAATATCCCCAAATACGAATAGATCCCTAGAAATATCTTTGATGCGAAGAAGGTATTGGGCAGATATCCCTTCAACCAACCTCACATGACCTCATGATTAACTCTAGTGTTAGTAGAGCCTCCTGATATTACCAATTATACAATGGATTTCTCCACTCCCTTAGTCAGACACATATGTTGATTAAATAGCCTTGGAGAAGTTTACTCACAAAATCCTATTCCAAGGCACTAAATCCTAAGTTATTTTGTGCACCCAAGAAAATAAAATGTGACTAATCAATTTTAAATTATAGCGTTAATTTTATTGGTCATTCTTACTCAAAAAGGTATGGTAGTGAAAATCATGATGTCATGACTCAGCAAGTAAAGTAAATATGAATACAATGCAAAGTCCTAAATTCAATTTTCAATGAATGATATGCTTCTTAAAACAAATGAAAATTTCAATTTCAACTCTGCAGTTCTGAAGTAAAAAATGCAATCTTTCTTTACATGCACTAAACTAATGGAAAAGACTCAAAAGATAAAAAAATGCCAAGCAATGAAAAATGCCTAATATTTTTGTATTTTCAATATAAGAAAAAATGAAAATGCATGGACTGAACAACAACTTGATATATAAAAACTCTATTTTGTATATAAAGAGACAACTCAAGTAGGATACCAAGAAGAAAAACACCCAGCCCAATGTACAAGGACAATAAAAATGAAAAGGTGATGAGAAAGAATCCACCCAGAAATTCAACCAAAGATAGGTTTCATGTCATCCCACAGACACTTAACAGTCACTACAGAGACCCAAGAAGACTCAACAATCAACAAAACCTACCCAGCAACCACCAAACCTAACAAACAATCAAAAGAGGTTGATGTACGCGATTGTTCATGGAAACAACGTGTATGTATGCAGCTTGCAGAAGGACAACATGTGTATATACGCGACTGTCAAGAAAAAACCTGCATATATGTTTCAAAAACAACTCCAGGCAAAGGAGAAGGTTGAAAGACTCAAACCTAGAGTGAACAGAGGCTATCAAGCAATGACATGACATGTAATAGGAACGAGATAAATCTAAGGAGAAAAAAACTCCAAACCCTATGAAAGAATATTCAATCTCCAGTATGATCATCAATTTTGTTATGAGGAAAATCTCTCTATGGCTAGGATAAACCACAACAGAGAGAAATGATTGTAGAAATCAACTCTATTCTCAAATATTCTATATAAACAAATATGACAGAAAAACAAGATAAGAGGACTACCTTGTCCAGATGTTTGATGAAGTCCACCATTGATCACTTGAACCAAAGCAATATACCTACAACTAGTCCTCAATAACCAAGCAAAGCAAGCATATAGTGATAATATATGATGTTATCACATTCAATAGAATAATACATTAATATACATAACAAATACGCCCATGGAATACAAATTCAAATATTTTCAAGATATCAATTGGATGGGAAAAGAGTATTTATATTAATATATGATCATCAGAAGTGAAAACGTTATAGAATGAAACTAAGTTACTTCCAGGTGGGCCTCCACCACTTCAATCCTCCACCAAAGGCAAGCTCATAAAAGATAGACAATGAAGTTCTCACTCAATAAGGGAAGAGCTTGGGGGATGAAGATTATGTTCATACTTAAAGGACAAAGGGATGCAGACTCAATATGAAGTGAAGAATTTCTCCAGAGTAAATTTTCTCTCAAAGTTGAATCCTTTCTCCTCTTTTCTATAGCTTGGAATTGACCCATTTATAGCCTTGAAATGGAACTAAAGGGCCAGGTCAGAATGTTTGCAGTATATGGAAGGCCAAGGATCATAGGTCTCCTATCATGACATGGAAAACCAACACCATTTTTCATTTTTGGGCACAAATCCTGATGTACGCGGGCTTTAGTGGTGTAGCCTGCGTATACACATCTTGTATAGTAGGCAAGGTGCGTACATGTGGAAAAAATGTATTTTTAGCTTTGGGATTTGCAAAAAGGGATGAAAATCCTGCATAGGGAAATTGAAAAAGGACCTATGTGCGAGATTGCATAGGGTGAGGCAAATCTTGCTATAACATGCACATGAACAAGTGATTCAAGCCACTAAGAGTGAAAATACACTCCCACCAACCGAAAGAATGACAACACTTCTAGTGAACAGGAAATTACATATTATAGTTGAACAAATGAAGAAAGAGTAGTAAAAGGTTACATAGGAGTTGCCATCGCGAGGAGATGAGGCACTCGAGGTACCAGAGGAACTAGATACTATGTAAAGAAGCACAACATTAGCAGTGCAAGACACTGAGACCAAACTAAACATCCTGACAGCTTAAATAGTGGAAGAAATTGTGAACAAGGAGGCATAGGTCATAGTAGCAGTATAGGGAGAAAACGAGAGCCTCCATAAAGTCATTGAGTCATGGAAGAGCTTGACACAATAGGCCTAAGTGGATCGGGATGAGCCACATGTGTTTGTTGGAGGCCTATTGGGAAAGAAGGTTGGACATACAATATCAAGAAGAAACAATGCGATCCAGATGGATATCGGTGGCCACCCACCTTTTCCAACTATCTCAAATTTTTTTTTTGACAATTTTGGCAATTTACTATTTTTAGCAGTTTTAACTTCCAGGGCCATTTTGAGGGACTAAATGAAGGTTTTTTGGGATATATCTCGTCAATTATAGACAAAGGCATGATTGATCCTCCAAAATGAATCTCCTCGATGATACCTTTCCAATGGGCTATCACACGCCTAAAACAAAGATCGTATGCCCTGGGAAGTTGATGTACTAACTTACTCAAACTGGGCCCACATGACTTTTGGCGCTTCATCTCGTAGGGTTAGGTTTTTGGATGTCTAGGGATTTTGGAATTCTTGTTTATTGTAAAAATGCCTTCATATCCTCATTATAATTTTCTTCTTGTGAATGCGCATAGCCATCACATCTCTTCTCAGAGATAAGCCACCACCATTCCAGCAAGCTTGTTTCTACTGCATTTTATAGTTTTAGCTTATTTCGTTATTGAATAGAAAACCAGTTTTACTATATCTCTATTATTTTGTGTTAAGCACCTGTTAATAATTTGTATTCATTTCTTTCTACTCATAGAATCTAGATCAGTGGTATCAGAGCAGTCTTCTCCTTGTCATCTTAATGCATGTCCCCAACGAGGTCGGAGTACAAAGAGTTGGGTCTTGAGCTTGTTTTTCTTGAGGACAGAAGCTATCGCATGCCCAAGCGACCTCTCATGGTAGGAGAAAATAAAGATGAAAGGACATGAGATCCTTTCAAATTGTTGATTGAGGAATCCTTCACACAACAGAGGAACAAGATGATGGATAGTTTCGCGCAAATCCTTCGACGACTACCAACAAGCGACACATCTTCTTCGAACGGAGGTGCCACCCCCTTCAAGGTAAAAATAAACTTTGATATTCCTATATTTGAAGGTTAGATAGACACAAATGTTTTAGACAAGTGGTTGAATCTACTAGAAGGGTATTTTTCTGTCCATAACTTTTTGAATAGAGAAAAGATTACTTTTGCGCTCCTCAAAGCCGTTCCCAATGTCAAAGATTGGTGGGAAACTTTCTGTGAGAAAAAGGAAATAGAGTAAACCTCATTATTTTTATTCACGGCCACCTGGGAATCCTTTAGGGATTCTATTAAGGAACAATACTATCCTCTCGAAAGTTATGACAACATGTATACCAAATGGACCATACTGCGGCATGAAAGAGACCAAGAAGTGCCCAATTTCACAAATATCTTCCATACCTTGTGCACCAAGTTGGGTATCAAAGATTCAAAGTGACATCTGGTGTTCAAGTATCGTGGTGCTCTACATAGATACATCCAAACTAAAATGGGACTTTTGGACATCTCATCCTTGGGTGCGGCCTACCAATATGCCATCAAAATCGAGAGAAGCTCAAACAAAAGACGTGGCAATTTGGGCTTGGGAACCCATCACAACAAAAGTCGGGAAAGAGAGGCCCCAATCCACAAAACAAAGGATAGAGAAAATATGGATAGTATCTAGAAAACCAGTCTAAGACACAATCAAAGAAGGACACCAGAAAGACAAAGAAAGATACTGGGAAGTGGTGTGACTTCCATAAGAGCCCTTGGCATAACATTTTCTACTTCCGCTCAAAGCCATCGTTGGTGGATGAAGTGAAAGCCTGTGAATCAGATGTGGATTCTGACTCTAAGACAAAACTAGAAATCTAAAGATGGATCATTGATCCAGAACCCAGTGCCATCGTTGCTACCACCAAGCTCTAGCCTAGTGAACCAGATGATCCAGAAGAAGGAGAGCACCTCTTCCATTCATAGATGTGGGTAAAAGGCACCCCACTACACTTCATCATTGATAGTGGTAGCCAGAAGAACCTCATATCAGTAGAGGTCATCAAGTGGCTTGCCCTGCTAACAATATCACACCCACAACCCTACACCATTGGATGGCTCCGCCAAGGAATCAATATCCACGTCAGCCAACAATGATGACTATTGTACGACATCTAGCCCTTCAAAGATGAGGTATTATGTGATGTTTCTCCTCTCAAAGTTTGTGATGTTATTTTGGGACAACCTTATTTATGGAAACTTCATGTTGTATATGAGTCTAAGCCTCGTAGTGTTATTATTACTTTGAACAGGAAATTGTACAGGATACCCGAGGCAGTCCCACCTAGTGTTATTTCCTTGATCTCTGCTAATAAATGCAGGAAGTTCATCTCTCAAATGGGGAAGTTTGTTTTCTTTGTGATTCTCTCTCACAATAATCAAAATATCACAACCACATCCAGGGTCTCTACGACCGACCTCTCCACACAACAGAAGAAATTAGATAAGGTCATGGAAGAATACTCAGATATCTTCTCCTCACCTATAGGAGTACCTCTGCACTTCTAGGTCAAGAACCCCATCGATTTGACCCCTAGCACAACACTTCCCAATGGGCCATTCTATTTCCACTCTTTGTTAGAGAATGAGGAGATCAAGCGATAGATCCAAGAATTTCTCCACAAGGGGCACATCTGTCCCAGCTCATCACCTTGCGAAAGCCCGATCATGCTATTATAGAAGAAAGATGGAACCTGGTGACTCAGTATTGATTATCGGGCTCTGAATAAAATCACAGTAAGAAACCAGTACCCGATCCCTCGAATCGACGACCTCCTTGATCAACTCATGGGGGGAAAATACTTCAGTAAGATTGATTTGAAGTCTGGCTACCACTAGGTCCCAATACAACAAACAGATGTATGGAAGATCACCTTCAAGTGAAAGGAAGGCCTTTTTGAATGGTTGGTCATGCCCTTTGGTTTGAAAAATGATATAGCCACTTTCATGAGGATGATGGATGATATCCTGCAACCATTAACCAATAATGTTTTAGTGGTGTATCTGGATGACATTCTAATTTACAGTAAGACTTGGGCCGAATAATTTCACCATATTCAGTAGGTTCTGCACACCTTGCGGCAGCACAAGCTATACGCCAACATGGAAAATTTTTCCTTCAGCATGGACAAGGTCCATTACCTGGGATACATCATTGATCAACATGGGGTACATGTGGATCTAGCCAAGATACAAATCATCTGTGACTGGCCAGCCCCAACAACACTCACTGAGCTTCAGAGCTTCTTGGAACTTGCCCATTTCTACTGCAGGTTCGTGTTGGGATTCTCCCATATTGCATGGGCCCTCAGCCAAATAAACAGGGGTGGTGGTAAGGTGAAATTTGCGTGGGGCCAGTCCCAACAATAAGCGTTTGATGATTTGAAGCATCACTTGTGCTCAACCCCAGTACTTTCACTATCGGACCTGCAACATCCCTTTGAAATTGAGACAGATGATTTAGACTATGCTATGGGCATCGTTCTCACTCCGCATGACCACCTCGTGGCCTATCATAGTGAGACACTGTCAGATACTGTCTTTAAGTACCCTAATTATGATAAAGAAATGTAATCCATTATACAAGCCTGCTGCCAGTGGAGACATTACATTCTTGGGAAGGAGACAGTCATCCACACTGATCATAAACCACTATAGTTCATGGAGACACAGGGAAAAATGCATAATGACCACCATCAAAAGTGGTCCACATACTTGCAACAATTCCACCTCAACATCAAGTATAAAACAGGAAGCACCAATTGCGTTGTTGATTGCCTCAACAGACCTCCAGTTGTGGCACTCACCATGGTGCTAGACTCTTGTGGCCATGAGACATCTAGATGGCCCCAACTCTATGAGATAGACCCTAACTTCACCACCACCTACCATATGTTGGGTGCAAAAACAGTGGTCAATAATTTTCATCTTCAGGATGGGTTGTTGTGTCATCTGGTCCATATATGTGTTCCATCAAGCAAGCGAGCGAAGATGATCTAGGAAGTCCACTACATTCGGGTGGTAGGACACTTCGGCGTCGAAAAGACAGTGACAATTCTACAAAAACATTTATACTGGCCAAAACTTCGACAGGAGGTCAACAAGTATGTTAGGTCCTCCAGTGCCTTTGTTATTGCCAAACTGACCACTAAGAAAAATGCCATGTACACCCCTCTTCCTACTCCTGACAGGCCATGGGAATCCATCTCAATGGACTACATGTTGGGCATCCCATCCACCAAGCAGGAAAATGACTGTATGTTTTTGGTTGTTGATCTCTTTTCTAAGATGGAGATTCTGGTTGCTTGCAAGAAGAGCATCACAACAGAGGCCACTGCCAAGATCTTATTTGAACAAGTTTGGGTACATTTTGGAATACCATAAACCATTGTCTTAGATCAATATAGTTGATTTCTCAACACATTCTGGTTGAGCCTTTGGTCACTGCTGGACACCAAGATCACCAAATCCATGGCCTTCCACCCCCAGATAGATGGCCAAACCGAGGTTTTAAATTGAATGATTGTTCATATCCTTCGCATGTATAATTCAAAGAACCCTCACACATGGGATGAGAACCTTCCCTATGTCCAACATAGATACAATTGAGAACTACATAGATCAACCGACCACAACCCCTTTCAGGTGGGGTTGGGATTCCAACCATTGGGTCCCTTATATGTTTCACTTCCCCTTGTTGTCACCTCGAACGACTCATCTCCTGCTCCAACTAAAGTTTACAAAGCCACTTGGTTCATTGAGCAGATCTAGCACATCCACCAACACGTTCAAGATATCTTATAGAAGTCCAATGACAAGTACAAACAACACCATGATCAACATCGGGTGCCACATAAGTTTTAGGTGGATGACAAAGTTTGGTTGAACTTGCAAAAAGAACTGCCTTACAGGACCCCATCAAAATCTTCTCCCACTCCATTATGGGTCGTACACTATGTTGTTCCTCTTTTGTCACCTAAATGAGCAAAATAGAGGTGCCTACAAGCCTAGTTGGGTTAGCTAGGCAAGACAGCAGTAAAGGAAAGGGTTAGAAAGATAAAGCATAAAAGATAAGCAAATAATTAAACTAATAATGATGAAAACAATTAAACTATAGTGCATAAGAACATAAGAACAAAGAACAAACAAGACTCATGCCACCAATGGAAATGGTTGTATTAGTGGAAAGAAAACACCAAAGAGAAAGGGAGACTTTGGGTCCCCTCTTCCTCCAAGGAAGGGCTCTTAGACCCCAAAATATTGAGATCTTCTTACAAATGAGGAACTAGAATGAAATGGTGAAGAGAATCCAAAGCACATGCATTCTAGAGGTGATATGAATGGCTAAGTGAAATGGTGCTAGCATACTCTTGATGAGGAAAGAGGATCCTCCAAGAGAATATCAACAACATAATAATAAAAATGAATACCTTGAAGATATAGTGCACCCATGGCCTCTTTTTATAGCATAACTTTGAGGTATTATTCAACCATCTTTTAGTGTGAACAAGGGAATATTTATGGCACCTTTAGGTCTTTGACCAGCCACCTAGCCAGATTCAACCGACATTTGGATGTCAAACTGACTTGGAAGTTGAACCAGAAGTGGGTGGGAGGCCGACCAATATCATAAATGCATCGTTTTGAGGTGTACGCAACATTTTGTGTCCACATTCGCGCATCGGGCACATGTGCACTTTTCCGGCATTTTCGACCGGTTCACGTGTGCACGATTCCTGTATATCCTTAGCGTACGCTGATTTTATAACTGGTTGTATAGTTTTGGACCTTTTGGAAATGTTTTTTTGGTCATTTTTGGTCCATGGGTGAACTAATAGCTATTTGAAGATGTTGTATTCCTGTAACCATTTGCGAACGAAATTTCAGTGATAACAGATGCCCTCTGATGGTGAGGTTAGGAACATACGTATATCCAAAATTCATCAATGTTTCTTCTACTGAGAGTACCATTGTAAGAAAGAGAAATAATGAGAGTATCAAGAGAAACTTGTTGGGAGGAGAGGGGAACCTGTAGTACCCAACCTTTCGCAAGGTGTGAAAAAGAAATTATGTACAAACGAGGCAGGCATGCCCCATGCTCATGTCATGTAACACAAAAAATGTGTAAGATAGTTACTGAAGTGGTGTGTTGGTGAAGATGACTGCAGCTCCCTCGAGGGTGTGTTGATAAGAGCAGAGGACAATTCTGATGGGGAACAATACTCTGAAAAATAGGCAATGTGTAAGGTAGCTAATGTAAGGTAGCTAGAGAGGTAGTGGGGGGACCCAGAGGGCCCATGGTGATAATAGTGGAGGTCATTCAATGTAAGGTGGACTAGGTCCACTATATTATTAAATAAGGCCCACT
>JZKD02S1616413.1:163976-174272 GCA_000966675.3 Picea glauca
GGTTGGACTACTTCAACATGGTGGATTTCCTTTCTACATGGGACTTTGGTCCTTCAGTCTTCTTCAGCATTACGGTCCACAATTATCCATGGGACCCTGGTATATGGTTGTACATGAAGCGTTGAGGACAACGCTTTCATAAGAGGGATGGAATGTAAGGTAGCTAGAGAGGTAGTGGGGGGACCCAGAGGGCCCATGGTGATAATAGTGGAGGTCATTCAATGTAAGGTGGACTAGGTCCACTATATTATTAAATAAGGCCCACTATGATAGTTAGATATAATAAATATAAGAGGACTTCTTAGAAGGTTCTACTTCTAGAAGATTCCTCCTCTAGAATGTTCTTAGGTGATGGTAGCACTATATAAAAGAGTTTAAGCAATGTAACGAGATATGAAGAGAAGTATTGTATTTGGAGCTGAAGCTCAATAGGAGGATGCCCCCTCGAAGAGGCAAGTGAACAGGATAGGATCCCTTCCATAATATGATCCATTGTATGGTGTCGCCCTACATCAAGGGTTTGATAATAATATTGTGTGGTTTCTTCTATCTTGCTCTGTGGATTTATTGTGTATTCAGTATTTGTGGTGATTATATTGATATATCTATTCAGGTTCTTAACACAATGACACCTGTAGGAAGTATCAAGGATTTCACGGGCATTGATAGCCCAACGAATTTCATAGGTCTTCAGAAAATATAAAAACAACTGCAATAGTCATGAAGTAAGACCCACCGCAACATGAGAAAGTGTTGAAGTTGAATGTTATGGGGGTCAATGACAACAGAGAGCAATGATGGTTCTCCCTGTGCCGTCTGAGACTTTTGATTGTAAAGGTAATGAGAGTCAATATATTGTTGCCCTTCTAGAAATTGTGCTCATGTTGACAAAAAGGGAGACGTGACTCCAAGAAACAAAGGGCTTCATGAAATTCACTGGATGAGATCAGTAACTAATAAGGTACATGGACCAATTCAAGAGGCGATGAGACTCAAGACTGCCCTTGGTTGGGGATATATGTGAAGTATAAGTGGTAGCAATAATACAATTAAGTCGAGTGTCAGGGGGACAACCAGACATGGGATAAGTTGTGCCAAAGGTAGGACAAAGTGAACAAACTTAGAGAGTAGAGGTAGGTGGCTTGTGGTATACTCAGGGTTTATGGACAATGTCAATAGGAGTAGGTGATAAGGAATGCCCCAACCAAGGGCGACATGGGTTTTGTTTTCCAAAAATGAAGAAGGTCGCCAAAGGTGATGACAAAAATCTATGTAAAATGATGGAAACAATGAATTTGTACAATTACAAAAAGAATTAAAAAATAATGTGGGATAATAATGCATATACAGAAATGGGTGCCCTAGTGTAAGATGGCTTTTCCTGAGGATGGCACAAGTTGTTTGGAAAACAATTGGAGGGTTGGGGCCCCATAGGCGGGTTTCTGTATTAGGGAAATGTATGGAGGGAGATCTGCAAATGGGAAAACTGATGGTGGATGAAATGGATGGTTAATGATGCTGCAGGAGTGCAGACAAAATAAAACCGTGAGGACATACCCTGGGATTCCATTGGGTAGGATAAAAAAATGAGGAGAAGGAGTATGTGGTTGATTCACGACATGATGTAAGACTATCGAGACTCCCATCCCTAAATGGTGAGAACAACATGAGTGTCAAAGTGCCCGGGGGGCACGATGAATGAGACAAATCTTATGGGTGAAAGTGCTACCAGGTGACAGTATCCAAATGTGGTGGAGGTGACGGTACTACAAAGTCATATATAGGAATCCTAGAGGTAAAAATTGGAGGGTGTGACTGGGAGATGCATCTTGATATTTAGAGGAAATGAATACATGCTAGTGTTGAGGATATACCTGAATGAAGAATGTTGAGATATGATGATCAAGTACCTACACACATGAAAAAGAAATACCTGACGTGAACAATATCTAAAGAGAAAGATCATATAGCGGTTATTCAGTAATGTAAGCATGTATACCTGAGTGGAATATGAGAAAAATGTACCTAGGGAGCTAAGTATGAAAAGTGGCTCGGGGATTGTCATGGTGTAGATGACGGGGTGTTGATCCTGTGGCTAAAGACGGATCAAAAAATGGATGCTTGGAGCTCCCTGAATTGAGTTTGGAAGTTTGGAAAAATGGACTATATATAGTTGTAGGGCCCACAATGCCACCTCATTTGTACTTGCTATGTTATTGAGTGGACGAGAAAGTTTAGAGGAGTTTTGGAGATTACGAGAGATCGAGGCAGCCGATTCAGGACCAGTAGGCTTTAGGTTAGTTATTATATCATCCTGCATAGAATTAGGGTTTTTATTTTTGGGCAGGGCTTGTACGGAGGGCCATACATGGGTTTTTGTAGGTGTGGTCCTCCTAGTGTGTTAGCGCAAATTCTTGCAAGATGGTGTTTTCTTCTGGTTTTAGGCCTCTGATGTAAATGTATGGAAGAGAGATTTGAAAAACCATTCGAGCATGTTTTATTTAAAGTCCATAGCCTAAGCGTCGAGCGCAGCCCACAGGAGATGTTCATTTTGGGCTTAAAATCAAGCGAGTGAGCAGTCTGATTTCAATGGAAAAGATCCATCTATAGAGAAAATCAACGTTCATTGGGTTTTCGGGGCTACCAAGTTGCCCGAGATTTAGCACAAGATATAGCACCCATATTTCGAGGCAAATCTGGGCCGTTCGTTCCAGTTGGGGTAGGTGGAAGCCAGTCGACATCTTGGGGATCGACATTTTAAGAGGTAAGGGATCTCCCATCCATTGCAGCTGAAGTTTCCTGATGCCTGAGGTAGTCTTTCTCACTCATCTCATTAAGTCTTCCATCTGTCCATCTTATACTCACTTACTGACGGAGGTTGGATCAAGACCTTCCTTGTTTTCTACCTACCAAGCTCGGTTTCCCGAATTAGAGAGATACCTTCTTGAGTCTTTATCCATTTGATCACCCATTAAATTTATCATGACATAAAACTGATGGGTGTTGGGCTCTGCTCCTGTCACAATCCAGGAGTGACTTCTGATGCTAACATTTTTGGCACCGTTGCTGGGGATGAAGTTGAATATTTTCCCCGGGATTGAACGACAACGATCAACTAATTTTGAAGGTGCATCAGATATCAAAACCATTGAGATTGCTACTATGCACCTAGTGACTCCAATGATGCGACTCTGCTAGGGATTTCCATTGATGCGAACCCATAAACAACTCCATTGTTTCATCCATGGCTTCTAGAGGAAGATACAGAAGGTCTAATCCACAACTGCTATTAGCACCACCTGGAGCTGACCCAGAGAAGATTATCAGAAAGGGGAAGTATTCTAGAGACCATTCTTATACTGATAAACCAAGTATTTCTGATAGTTTTTATGATTTTATAGAAACTCTAGCCCCTTCATTTCATCCTGTTTTATTACCTTCCATCAGAGTTTCCCGTAGACTAAATTTCGGGAGTGTTCCTGCTAGGTTTTCTCCTCCTGGTCTCAAATTAGTAGGAGAAACTCTTGTCACCCCTTTCTCTCCCGAGGTTGTACCCTGGTTCAGACCCAACACGTCTGAATATTCTCCTACCCTGGGTTTTATCACCCCTCCTCCTCCTTTTATTATTGTTGCTGAGGGAAGGGAGGTTTTTGTGCCTTTGAGACCACAAGTTTGTTCTCTAGATTTGCTACAGTCCCCCCCCCCACTTTGTAGGCTCAACTCATGTCTTTTCGCTTCTAACCTCATATCCTCCTAGTTCCCCCACATCTGTTGTTCCTATGGTTGGTGCTAATCCCTCTCTAACTAGAATGGATGCCATAGTAGCTGCCAGATATGCCCTTAATCCTACCCCATCCTATGAATCCTCTCCCTGCTGGAGATTACCTGAAGTATATGCCCAAGTTTACTGGCGAAGGGGACATA
Source organism: Picea glauca (assembly GCA_000966675.3). NCBI lineage: Eukaryota > Viridiplantae > Streptophyta > Pinopsida > Pinales > Pinaceae > Picea > Picea glauca. The sequence goes on from JZKD02S1616413.1 coordinate 167,901, forward strand.
ACTATGGAAGAGCACCTGGTTGCTTTCTATATTTATGCAGACAACTTGAATATTGAAAATGAATATGTTTAGATGAGAGTCTTCATCCAGATATTGGATGGTGAGGTGAGGAAATTGTTTAGGGGATTGGCCCCCAGATCTATTGCTGGAATTGAAGCTCTAGATGGTGCTTTCCTGAGGCAGTGGGGAGACAAGAAGGATTTCATGTATTACATGACAAAGTTAGGGTCTTTGAAGAAGATGGAAGGAGAGTCTGTCTTTGACTTCTTCAAAATATTCAATAAGATGTATAATAGGATTCCTGCTGAGATAAAGCCCTCAGAAGCCTCTGCCAAAATTTCTTATGCTAGTGCATTCGACCCTGAATTCTGTCTTCTATTGAGAGAAAGAAGAGCTACCTCCCTAGCTCAGATGCAATATGTGACCATAGAGGTGGAATCTAATGTATTAGCATTTGATAGGCTAATAAATAAGACTGATGTAGATAGGAGAAAGGGAAGGTCTGAAGCCTCAACTTCTGGCCCCTCGATGCCTCACCCTCAAATGGATGAACTGACCAAGATGGTGAAGTCTCTGTCTGTGGAGATGGAGAAAATGAAGATGGAGGTGAGGCAAGCATACAAAGGTCCTCAAAATGCTGAAAACAAAGGAGGATTTAGGAGGCCAAACAATATTTCTCCCCTGACTATGCAAAGAGACCAAAGGAGAAGAGATAGAGAAGACCAAAAAATTCAGGCCCCTTTTCAAAATAATTTTGTGGCCGATGAGGAAGGAGGAGAAACAGATGGGATTGATCCTAAAATCCATTGCTTCGAAGACAATCCTCCTTTTAATCATCTCACTCGATCAACATACAAGGAATATATTGTGGACAGTCAGCTAAATGAATTTAGCAAGGGACACAAGGCTAGTAGCAGCCAAGGCAGGTATAACCTGAGGTCCAAGAAAAAGATAGCAACACTTTATGTTCCTGAACAGTTCCCTAGAATAGAGAAACGTGCTAGTGAAGTAGCAGACAACAACAAAGGTAGGAAGGCCCAACCCCTCTCTCTGATGGTCCAGAGTCATGTTCCTAAAGTGAGGGAAATCCCAAAGCTTACTTCTTCTTTCAACTTTGAGCATGAAATTCAAAAAATTAGAATCCATGTGCCCCTCACCGAATTGATTAAACAAGAAGAGTTTAAAAAATGCTTCTCTGAGCTATTACAGTCTGAAGCCTCATGCTTTCCCAAAGACTCCATCAATTTGCAAGATGAAAAACCTGCAGTTATTCTAGGTCCTATGGTAGAAGACAGGAATGATTCATCCCCTCCCTTCTACACATCCTTGAATATACATGACAAGGTGCTTCACGAATCTTTGATGGATTCAGGGGCTTCCCACAACTTCATGCCCAAAACTATCATGGAAGATTTAGGACTAGAAGTCACCAGACCCTATCATAACCTCTATCCTTTGACTCTAGGAAAGTCCAATGTCTAGGAGTCATCAAAGACCTGGTCGTGACCTTGCTTCAATTGCCCGTGAAAAGTGTGGTCATGAATGTTGTAGTGGTTGACGTCCCCCCCAAGTTCAGTATGTTGTTATCAAGATCTTGGATAAAAAGACTAGGGGGAACTCTGCAGATGGACCTGACCTATGTTACTATTCCAGTATTTGGAGGGGAACATAGGAGACTATACAGAGAAGCCCAGCTGGCCTATATAATCAGTGATGAAGCTAATCCTACCAACCATCCCATTTTTTCCCTGGACACTGATTTAGGTTCCAGTTTACTACAACTCACTTATGCTCCTAAGCCTCCTCTAAAACTCATAAAGCAACCCACCGCTTCTCATGAATTTCCTCCCTCCATCACCCCCGTCTAGAAAATGTTTTTTGATGGAGCCTTTTCCAGGGAAGGTGCTGGTGCTGGGGTATTTTTTGTGTCACCTACTCAAGAAACCATATCTCTGTCATACAAGCTAGTTTGAATCTACCAACAATGTGGCAGAATATGAAGCTCTTATTCTAGGATTAAGACCTGCAAAAGAAATGAGAATTCAGGAGGTATCAGTGTTCGGAGATGCAGAATTGGTAGTCCAGAAGATCAGAAACACTTATCAGGCTAAGCATCCTTGACTCAAGAGTTACAAAAATGAGGTATAGGACCTAATTGACAATTTATTCTTAGCATTTAACATTTCTTTCATCCCAAGAGAGAAGAACACAGTGGCAAATTCCTTTGCTACATCAGCAAGCAATTTCAAAGTGCCCTTACCACCCAAATTCAAATACGATGTGGAAGTAAAATACAGGCCCTCCATACCCAATAATGTCAAACATTGGAAGGTTTTCGAGGATGATCTTGAGATCAAAGGATTCTTAGAGACTATCGAAGAATTTTCAGAGATGCATATTGACCAAGACTCTGTCTCTGAAGAAAAGCTTGATGGGGGTGATTTTCTAAATAAGATTGCAGAGCGTAACATTTTGTAGCTGCCCAACAATCATATTCCAAGGGGACTAGTTCCTTTGGAAAGGATTTTTGATAGAAACAATGTGGCATTAAAAGGGGAAATCTCAGAGGATGACACTGATACAACTCAGTGCAACATTGGCACTGAGAATGAACCCAAGTTTGTCAAATTGTCCAAAAGTCTGACAAAGGAGTAGAGGGCCGAATATGCTGAACTATTGAGGGAGTTTGCTGATGTTTTTACCTGGACCTATGAATATCTCAAAACATATGACACTTCTGTCATTGAGCATAAAATTCCGTTGAAAAAAGAGGCAAATCCATTTAGGCAGAAGCTAAGACAGATCAATCCTATGTTGCTGCCTATCATGGAGAGGGAAGTGAAGAAGCTTCTATAGGCCTAGATCATAATGCCACTGAGATATTCAGAGTGGGTGGCCAACTTGGTCCCAGTAAGGAAGAAAAATGGAGAAATCAAACTCTGTGTAGATTTTAGAAACCTGAATAGAAGCTCACGAAAGGACAATTACCCCTTACCAAAAATGGAAGATATATTGTAGAGGGTAACAGGAGTGTCCAATATTTCCATGATTGATGGATTATCTGGCTACAATCAAATCTTTGTTCTGCCTGAGGACAGGGAAAATACGACATTTACCACTCCATGGGGCACCTTCATGTATGCTAAAATGCCTTTTGGATTGATGAATGCAGGGGAAACGTTTCAACGTGCCATGGACATCGCTTTCATTGGGGAAAAGGATAAGTTTGTGGTCATCTATCTGGATGACATAACCATCTTTTCAAAATATGATAAAGAACACTGTTGTCACCTCGGGAAGGTTTTCCTGAAATGTAGGAGTTTTGGCATTTCATTGAATCAAAAGAAATCTTTATTTGCCATGAATGAGGGAAAATTACTGGGCCACATAGTATCAGCAGAAGGAGTCAAGATCGATCCTAGCAGAGTTGAGGCAATACAGGCCTTATCAATCCCAAGATCCAGGAAGGAGGTCCAATCTTTCCTCTGTAAGATTAATTTTCTAAGGAGATTTGTTTCTAACTTTGCTGAAGGGGTAAGACTTATAACAACCATGTTGAGGAAAGGAAATGAAGTGAAGTGGACTTTTGAGTCGCGAAGTTCCTTTGAGAAGACAAAGAAGGCCTTGACTAAATCTCCTGTGCTTATTAGTCCCAATTACTCAAAGGATTTCCTTATTTTCTCCTTTGCCTCACCTGACACAGTGGTTGTTGTTTTATTACAGTCAAATGAGGCCAGGCTAGAGTTGCCTATTGCCTATTTTAGCAGAGTTTTGAGGGATGCCTAAGTCAAGTACGACATTATGGAGAAGCAGGCCTATGCCCTGGTAAAGGCTCTGAAAGCCTTTAGAACCTATGTCTTGCAGTAAAAAATCATTGCCTATGTCCCCTCAGTTGTTGTTAAAGACATTCTTATTCAGCCTGACATAGACGGGAGGAGGAGTAAGTGGATAGCCAAGATCCTTGAGTTTGACTTAGAAATAAGGCCTACCAAGTTAATCAAAGGTCCAGGTTTAGCTAAGCTATTGGTTGAAGCAAATTGCAAAGATTTGGGGGTAGATTTCATAAATGAATGCTCAGAAAGTCAACATGATCAGTTGTCTAATATAGACCCTCAATCAAAACCCTCGTTGGCTCGATGTCCCTCGTATAAGGATGTCATATATTTTCTGTAGGAGTTGCGGCCTCTAGATGGCCTGCAAAGTGTTATAACCCTAAATTTCACCACACATGCTTACCAGGCATCAGGCCAACTTATATCCCTTCTTTTCCAAAACTCTACTGAACAACTCTTTGAAAATCCTCTTGTGTAAAGGCCCACGCACCCTAACCCATTACTGCACGTGTGTACACGCTGGCTAACTCACAACAGCCCACATGTACCTACAAAAGAACGAAAAAAGGAAAGTTGCCAACAGAACAAAAAGCTATGGGTGAGTTAACTAAAACTCTCGGCCATGCATGGCCGAGGGTTCATCCAAAACCCTATCTCCTTCTAGCCTATAAAAGAAGGGGTAGGGGTACCATTTGGAGGAGGAAAAAATATAGCGAAGAAAATCTACCCATTTACATATTCCATTGTCCCAACCCTTTAGCCTGTCCTCATGCCAAAGGAGATTTAACACAAAGCAGTTGAAGGATAGAAGAAGAGGAGCCCAGGATCAGGTTCAAGGAGCAGTGGCCGGTCTCAGCTTTTGTAAGTTGATTCACTTTAAGTAATAAAAATAATACTTTTCCCGTCCCAAATTATAAATTGTCTATGGTTTGATTAGTTTATGTTCGATTTCTAACCCTTGAGTATAGAAGTAGCATGCATGCATAGTTTTTGTTTGTCTTGAGTGCAGGTCATATTTTGAAGGAGCATTGCAAACAAGTAGTCAATCACAACAGAGGATCGACATCGAACGCCGGTAATAAGGTAGGTGGTACTTTTCCATGCATTTACTGAGAAAGAGGGATTTAAATCTTGGGATGTAGGTAAAAAAGTAGTTTCTATTCGGTCAAATATGCATGCAAAGTCTGGCCCTAATTTGCTAGTCCATAGGGTGTTTTTCCCAACAACAGAATTGGTGACCATACTGGGGAGAATACTCTTTAGGGTTCTTGGATTTATTTAAGTTTTTGGGTAGTTTAAAGACTAGGTTTTCTGTTTTTTCTTTGCCTGTCTTTTCTTTTTTTGTAAGGTCTGAGCTAGCAGGGAGTCTGGTTTTCCATACCATCATTTCCTGACTTTTGCTTGAATGTATTTTTCGGGACACATAGAGGTACATGCGGCCTGCAGAAGGCCTAAATGCATGTACCCGCGCCCTATCCCCTGACAGCCCACATGTGAACTCTAGCTGTAGAGATAGTAGTAGCATGTAGGAGTTCAAAGAACCTTAGAGGCAGTCCTCCTCTTCCCTGTCAGAATCACACATTCTCAGGGGTTTTTCTGGAATCCTGTCTGAGTCCTATTTGTTAACAGTCCTATCTTAGATTGACTTTTTTTTTTGCCTTATTTTTCTTTGCATTATTTGTTTTTTCTATTAGAAAGAGTATCCCAGCCTTCAAGGGATCTTGGTTATCAATACTAGAGGCCTCTTCCTGGTCTGTACTGTCTGTTTTCATATTTTTCCTTAGAATTTAGATATACACGCAGCCTGTACAAGGTCAGCCCACATGTACACGCCCTCTGTCTCTGTTCAGCACGTGTTTGCACGTGTGTTGTTTGAGTGACAGTCACATGCTTGTACAGGCTAATTTTTGTTCAGGGTGGGGCAGTCATCCCCTCCTTTGATAATAAGTATTCCTCTTAGGTGTTTGAATATATGTTTGAACAGTCAGTAGATTAGGCTTCATCTTACCCTTAGCCTACTTTTTCTCAGTTAAAATTTGACAAAAAAAATAAAAAATAAAAAAAAATTGTTTTTGCATTTTTAGACAAGCGTGAGAGTCATTGTTTTTTAAATTTCCTTTGTGTGATTCTTTAATCTGATTCTTTTCAATCTGTGCTTTAAGCCAGAATTGTTTTTCTTGTTTTTTTGCTTGTCGGTATTTTCCCTTTCTTTCTTTACTAGCACTTAAATAATAATAAAAAAAATCTCTTTTCATCTTCTTCTTTGGTTGAAGAGTGTGTTTCTGCATCATTATCTAGGGAAAAGTCTTTTATTTTGTAAGTTTTTGCAGTTCACTTAGATCATAAGTAGCTCATAGTCGAGTGAAATTCCTTTGAGTTTGCTGTCCAAAATCTTAGAAAAATTAAAAAAATCTTTCTTTGTGAAAAGTTGTTGAAATTTTGCATTTAGTAAAAGTTTTTTATTTCCAGCTTTTTCATTCAATTTTTTCTTTCATCTTTTACACATCATCATTTTCACCCTCATACCCCTTAACATAAT
>JZKD02S1616413.1:180266-195897 GCA_000966675.3 Picea glauca
GCCCAGCACTGCCACACTTTCAACAGACATTAGCGGTTGTACGTCAGAACTTCCAGAATTAACCACGCCTTGCTACGTCCTCTTCAAATATCACTAACATTCGCTATGTCACCACTTCAGTCAATGAACGTATGAGATGCCCTTGCTCTCTCTACGATTCATTAGCTCATTTTACATACTAGTGTCCTATGATCCTTGAATACAGGCAATGTCAATTTTCCCTGCTTCACCAACCCGTAGAGGCGATACTTGACATTACCTTGTCACTTGAGGATCTTCATGTCATTTCTCCTGAGCCCGAGGCACTCCCAACACCTCCATGGTTCTTAAATGACATTTCTGAGGATTTACCCCACAACCCGCCCAATTCTCCTTCTCATTCCCCTACAGACACTCTCCACCCAACCACCACGGGTACCCCTCAGTACTTCAATATATGGTTTATGTCAAGTGAACCCTCACCATCTCCTAGCATTGATCCATTTTCTTCTCCATCAGGGGGAAACCACACCGAGATCACTCCTCACGATCCTTTATATTCCCGCCATTTCCAAAGCGACGAGGAAATAATGAAAGAGCTACACCACCCGGACTCTCCCTGGGACACACTACATCACCGTGCACTCTTCTTTCCATGGGAAGCCTTCATGCCTCCTAACCAAAACCCCATTTACATGGTTGAAACCAAAGATTTTATCCCGTCAGGGCCTGTAGATTGGTTCCACAATCCCATTCCTGCCCCCGACGCTTTTGAAGAGGGTAATATGGCCAACATTTCCCCCACCATCAAAATTGACATTTCCATTAAAAATGGCATCGTCTAAGAAATCATCATTGGAGTTGCTTGCACTCCTCAATAAATCACCTCATATAAAGCCCTCTTCTAGGAATATAGGTCTATTTTCACCTGGTCATACACGGAAATTCTTGGCCTCGATCCCTCTATTGTTGAGCATCGCATCGACACCTAGCCTGACATCACACCTATTCGCCAGAAACAACGACCACTACACCCATCCAAAGTTGCGGCTATCAAAGCCGAAATTGACAAATTACGTACGGCCGAGTTTATTTACCCCATCGCTTATACTTCTTTGGTTTCCAACCCTGTACCCGTCGACCAAAAACAGGGCACTATCCACTTTTGCACCGACTTTCGCGATCTCAATAACGCATGTCCAAAAGATAACTTTCCAATTCCTTTCATCGATCAAATTATCGACGACTGCGCAGGCCACGAGGCTCTCTCCTTTATGGATGGATTCTATGGCTATAGCCAAATTCAAATCCACCCAGCCGATCAGTATAAAACCGCATTCATTTCCCTGTGGGGTACTTTTCCATATCGTGTCATGCCTTTCGGCTTAAAAAATGCTGGTGCAACTTTCCAGTGAGCGATGACATACATCTTTCATGATCTGGCTGAAATCATCCTCACCTACTTGGACAACCTCACAGCTCGATCCAAGAAATACACCCAGCATCTCGATGATTTATGAATCATCTTTCAACGGTGTCGTCAGTACAACATCCACTTGAACCCTCTCAAGTGTGTGTTCTACGTCACCGCAGGGCGCCTCCTCGGTTTTATCATTTCCCAAAGCGGTATTACCATGGACCCCCTCAAAGTCAAAGCTATCATCAAAATTCCACCTCCCCAAAATTTACGACAACTTCAGAGTCTACAGGGCAAAGCTAACTTTCTTAGACACTTTGTTCCTGATTATGCCATATGCGCACATGGTTTCTTCTGCTTACTACGTCACGACATCTCTTTTCACTGGGACGACTATGCCCAACAGTCATTTGACAATCTTAAAAAAGCACTTTCAAATGCGCCTTTAATTAGTGCACCTGACTATAATCACGACTACATCCTCTACGCATCAGCATCAGCTGTATCAGTAGCCGATGTCCTTGTCCAGCTCGGAGATGACAATCATGAACATGTCATTTACTACGTTAGTAAGAACCTCTCAGGACCACCCTTGAAATATAAACACGAAGATAAAATTTCTCTTGCTGTTGTCCTTGCAGTCCATAAACTGCGCCATTACATTTTTCTTCGCACCACCAAGGTCATCGCAGATTCCAACCCTATGCAGTACTTTCTCAGTCGTCGACAAGTTAACAAAAAATTCACTCGATGGATTGTTATCCTTCAGGAGTATGACCTCAAGTTCTCAACACCTAAGAGTAAGAAGTCCCTCATTCTCGCCGAACTTGTCATGGCCCTCCCCTCAGACACCACCAGTGCCCCTGTCAACACCGACTTTCCTGACGAACATCTCTTTTACATCACTTTGGATGATCCTTGGTATGGCAACCTTCTCGTCTACCTACAAACTCAAAATTTCGGTAACCACCTTTCATGAGATGATCATTGACATATCCACCATCAGCCCCCCCGCTATCTCCTCATCGGAGACATCCTATACCGACGGGGTGTAGACACCATTCTTCATTGATGCCTTACTATTGACGAGGCCGACAGAGTCTTAAACGACTATCATAGTGGTGCATGTGGGGGCCATCTTTTGGGTATATCCATGGCTCAAAATATTATCTGAGCTGGTTACTTTTGGCCTACCCTATTTCATGATTGCATTCATGCCATGAAACGATGTGAGCAATGTCAGCTCTATGCCAACAAAGCTCGAGCCCCCCCCGGGTCTTCTTTACCCTGTCATTACTGCCGACCCTTTTTGTAAATGGGGCATCGAATTTATGACTTGTAATCCTCCCTCCAACAATGGTCACAAATACATTGTTGTCGCCATTGATTACTTCACCAAATGGGCCGAAGCTATGCCCACTTTCAACAACACCGTTGACACTGCAGCACGTTTTTTCTTTAACCATGTCATATCTCGCTTTGGAGTACCACTCCAACTTGTTTCTGACCATAGGAAACACTTCGAGAATGATATCTTCACCGAACTCTCATCTCGGTTAGGCTTCTCTCACGAGTTTGCCTCACCATATTACCCTCAGTCAAACAGACAGGTCGAGGCAGTTAACAAAGTCCTCAAGACCATGTTACAACGCACGGTTAATAAACATAAAACCAATTGTCATCACATGTTATTTTCCATGCTATGGGCTTATCGAACGGTGGTAAAAACCGCTACTGGTTTCACACCATTCCATTTAGTCCATGGGGTCGAGGCAACTCTTCCCATCGAGTGCGAAATTCCCACCTTACGCACCGCAATTGAGCTATTACCTGACACTGCTCCAATGGAGCAGCGCTTGCTGAACTTGGAGTCTCTGGATGAAGATCGTCGATCTTCCTTACAGAACAACGAGGCAGCTAAAAAATGATCCAAGGCTACCTTTGATCGCCATGTCAACCTTCGATCATTCCGTGAAGGCAACCTTGTCTTGGCTTATGATATCTCTCATGATACCTTTAGCCACGACAAATTTGAATCACTTTGGCATGGCCCTTACATTATCCAACATTGCCTCACCAAAGAGGCATATATCCTGGCCTCTCCCGAAGGCCTCTCTCTTAAAGAACTCGTCAACAAGTTGTATCTCAAGAAATTTTATGCTTAAAAGTAGTCATTCTACTTTAGGTTATTTCTTTTCTAGTGTTTTTAATGTTTTTCCTCCCCTCTCATCTAAACTATCCTTTGTGTTATTGAAATATGCTTCCTCCACTAGCCTACCACATTGGTTATGTCGACGGCGCTAGCCATTGGATGTAAAATCTTGCTTCGGCTGCTTGGGCTCTCTAGACCCCCTCACATGAAATGCTACATTCAAGCGACATATGTTTGGGGCCCGCAACCAACAACCAAACTGAATACACGGTGGTCATTGGCCTCCTGGCCGATGCCCAGCGTCATCATATTCAGCACCTTAGCATCTTCCTTGACTCTCAACTAGTCATTCTCCAGCTCAACAATGTTTACCGTGTACGCGACCTGTGCCTCTTTTGCAAATACCTATAGGTTAGGCTTTTATCTTGACATTTTGATTCCATTACATTTACACATATTCCAAGACAATTGAATCAAAAAATAGATCAAATAGCTAACATGGTGTTAGATTGGCATATATCACATCAAACTACACATACATAGACATATCACAAATCCTGTCACAACATATATATAGAATAGACATCATCAAAATCATCAGCAAAAAACACATGTAGACAACATCAGAATCTCAAAATATGTATACTCATATATATATAAAGGCCCATCAGGCCATCCAAATGTTTACATACAAAAATACATACATCTGCAGGCCAATGTATCACCTCGGTACAAAAATGGGCTCACCATCCTATGTACAAAAAAAACAAAAATGTACATCATACACCTCATGGGGCCTCTATCGCCCCACCACTTGCTCCTCCCTGAGGAGGAGGTGGTGGCCCACCACCACCCACCCCCAGCAGTGGTGGAGGACCACCCACAGCACCCTCCTGCCCTGGTGGCAGGCGTCCACTGGTCATCGCCGCAAGCACTGTTGCTCACCGCACTATGGCCCTCCATGATGGCGGCACCCCCACACACTGCTCCAGGAAGCTCTCGTCCTGGATACGCGTCCACATTCCCTCAGGCACATCCTGCAACATCGTCTCTAGACGACGGTGTATGTCATCAAAATCTACTCTGGCTGCCGCCGGAGGAGCATGTGATGGCCCCGGACCAGGGTCATCGAACTGACGCCTCCTCGCTACCCTCTTGGGCTCTGTTGGTCACCCCGTGGCATCCTCCCACCGACGTCTCTCTCCATGTGGCAGTCTCTCCTTCTCTTGATGAGCCGACACTCTCTGCATCTCTACCTTGCGCCCGTGAGGTGCCACATTTGCACATACACAACACAACAACAAAACAGATAGTATCAACATCTATATCATATACATATGGACTGATATCTTAAAATGACCATATAAATAAAAAACATACCAACATACTAAACATACCTCGATGGTCAAAAACCTCCCCAGGAGGTAGCACCATGTCCGGGTCACCCCGAAAGTCCACCCCAGCATAGGGGTACTGAAGTATCACTTGTGGCATCTGCCGCCATATCTATGCCACCTCTACCGAGAAGAAGTGGCCACCTTCACCACCACCGTGGTGAACCAAAATGGTCGACCACCACCTCAATCGTGTCTCTCGTGCCCCCGTCATCTCCAGCAGAACCCTCGGGTGCAGCATCGACACCCTCTCTAAAAACCAGGCCACTAAGATGGACCCGAAAGAAAACTCTCCTCCATCAGTGGACCGACAGTGGTCCAATGGTGCCACCATCCTAGCATGGAGCATTAGCCCCCAAGTGAACTGCTCATCGACCACCACTCTCTCCAGCACCAACAGCTGGCCACCACTAATCCGCTAGGTCGCAAGTGACCCATATATCTGAACAATCATCGCTGCTATACAGTGATGGGCCAGGGAGTCTATCACACCGATACTCACCACCGTCCCAGACATAAAGTCCCGACCTGAGCAGTATCTCTAGCCAATATCGGCCAGCGAAATGTTCCTGGGTAACACTGGCTCCATCGGTAGTGGCGTTCCCCGAAAGGGGAGCCCAGTCAGAAAATAAATATCCTCCACCGCAGTGAAGGGGATATTCTCTCCTTGTACGAGGAATTAGTGTAGCTCTGGACTCCACATTCGGATCAGGAACTACAAAAAATACTCCTGTGCCCGTATCAATGGGCACTCAAAAAACTTTAGCAACCCACGGGTTGCCAAAGTCACACGCACGCCATGCCCCTCAATGGCCACGACATCTCGAAACTAGGCCCAGTCTCACTATCGCCACCGCACTGGCATTGTCACTGTTTTCCACCTGCAGACAACAAAGAGTCCTATATCAGCTCAGACAACCATCAACAGCATCAAAAAGACTCATTTTTTCCCTTTAAACCTTGCCTCCTAGGCGCAGTTTTTATTCCCACAAGCACGCACACATGCACACATGTTCACTACAAAGGCGTGCATATATGCGCGCCTGTTCATTACACATGCATGCATTTATGCACACCTATACACTAAACATGTGCGCATCAATGTACACCTATTTGCTTCATAGGCGCACCCTTACACATGCCTGTTCACTATACAGATGTGCACAGATGCACACCTATCAAACCCACAGGCGCGCATTGATGCGCGCCTATCCAACTCACAGGCCCGCCCTTCGGGCATGCCTTAAATCCTCCCCATCGCGCACCCATGCACACTTATCTGGTGAATAGGTGCACACATATGCGCTCCTATCACCCGATCGCCCGCGGATGTGGGGCCCAGACCCCCTAAAACCCTTTGTAGGGCCCTCCATACAACCCCTGCCCAAAAATTGAAAACCTGTTTCTATGCAGGATGATCAGAGCACTAACATGATACTCGCAAATCGTCAATCAGATGCCTTGTCCTCCCTGAATATCCAAATCTCCTCTAAAAACTGCTCGTCCAGTCACTATTGTAGCAGGTACAAATGAGGTGGCAATGTGGGCCCTACAACTATATATAGGCCTTTTGCCAAACTTCCACTCACCATTCCGGGAGCCCAAGGTGTCTGTTTTTCAAACCGTCTTCAGCCATGGGATCAACATCCCATCGCCTACATCACAACAGTCCCTGGGTCTCTTTTTATCCTAAGCCCCCGGGGCACCTTTTTTTCATATCATGGTCAGGTACGCACGCGCATTGTCACATTTGTCAAATACATGCTCATATCTTTGATTCTCTTCAGATATTGTTCACTTTGGGTATTTGGTTGTTATGTGTGCAGGTACTTGCTTATCATTCATCAGCATCATCCCTTTAGGTATATACTCAGCACTGGCATGTAGTCTCTCCTGTTGTATTGCATTTACATTTCCATTCACACCCTTTGATATTGGCCTTTAGGATCCTCATTCCCAGCTCTGCAGTACCCACGCCTCCATTTGCATCTTCGATACTGTTACCCAGTAGCATTCTTCCCCACATGAGTTGTCTCATTCATAGCACCTTTTGCCACTTTTTGACACTCATGTTGTTTTTCATTACCCTTTAGCGATGAGAGTCTCGATAGTCTTTCATCATGACGTGAATCAGCCACATACTCCTTCTCCTCATTTTGCTAGCTTTCCCACATGGACTCCCAGATTATCTCTTTACGGTTCTATTTTTTACCTGCACCTCCACAGTATCATGAACCCTCCATTTCATCCACAATCAATTTTCCCATCTGCGAACCTACCCTCATTTCACCTACCTCATACAAAAACTCACTAATGGAGCCCCCACCCTTCATCAGTCTTCCAAGCACATTATGCCCTACGTGGGCTACCCATATCACACTGGGGCACCTGTTTCTATATTTGTACATTTCTCCCCAAATTATTCATTATTTATTGTACAAACGTCTTTATTTCTAGTCATTACATTTTCTTTTGTCGTCACTGTTAGTGACTTGCTTCCTTTTGGCCACACGCAACCCATGTCACCATTGGTTGGAGCATTACTTATCATCTATCCTTTCCGACATCGTCCATATCTTCAGAGTACTCCACAGGTCACTTACCTCTACCCTCTGAATTTGTTCACCTTGTCCCACCTCTGGCACAACTTATCACCGGTCTTGTCGTCCCCCTGACACTCGACCTTGTTACACAATTGCAGCCACTTTTTATCTCATACATCCTCCAACCAAGGGTAGTCTTCAGTCTTCCCACTTCTTGACTTCATCCATGTACCTCTACCACTTCCTCACCTCAGTAGATTCCACGAAGCCCTTTACTTCTGGGAGTCACATTCCCCTTTTGTCGACATCAGCACAATTTTTCAGAAGGGCGACAATATCTTGATTCTCATTCTACATTCAATGAGAGATCTCGGACAGCACAGGGTGAAACACCATTGCTCCCTGTTGTCATTGGCCCCCATAACATTTGACGCCAACACTTTCTCATGTTATGGTGGGTCTTACTTTGCGACTATTGCAGTTATTTCTATCATTTGCCGAAGACCTCTAAAATTGGTAGGGATATCAATGCCCGCATCATCGCCGATATTTATTTCCATGATCATTGCCTATTATTCAGAGCATGTTCCTTTGCAGAATTGTCTTCTGCCTTTATCATCACTACCCCCAAGGGCACTGCAATTGTCTACACCAACACTTCAGTCATCTTTTTTCAGGGTTACATAACACGAGCATGGGGCATGCCCGCCTCGTTTGTACACAGTTGTATATTTTACGCACCTTGTGGAAGGGCGGGTCCTACCAGTTCCTTTCTCCTCCAGAGGATTTCTCTAAACGATCCCACTATTTCTCTATCTTACAACAACATTCTCAGTAGAAGAAACATTGATGGATTTAGGCTATACATATGCTCCTAACCTCATCCATCAGGGGGCATCTTTTATCACTGAAATTTCGTCAGCACATGGTTACAAAAACTCAACATCGTCAACACAGTAATGAATTCATTCATGGTCATGAATTAATCCCACAGCATTCAAAAAGGGAAAAAAACTATACAAAGTAGTGAAAAATTGAAGAGCACTTTACAGAAGTTGGGTGCACATGCACATGTGCGGAAAAGAAACGTAGCATGTGTGCATACGCGCACGATGTGCGGTTGTTGGCGCAAAAATCCGCACACCTCCTAAACGGTGCATTTATTGAAGTGGTCGGCCTCCCAACCACTTATGGATCAGCTCCCAAGACGATTTGACCCTCAAATCTAAGCTAAATCTGAATGGTAGGCTGGTCAAAGACCTAATAATGCCCTAAATGGCCTCTTTTCACACTACAAGGCAGTTACACAAAAGCCCAAAGCAATGCTATAAAAAGCCATGAATGCACCTCATTTTCTCAAGGAATTTCATGTAATGTTATGCTGCCTATACTGTTTTAAGGACTCCATCCTTGACAATATCACTTTGGCACCATTTCATTGAGCAATCCACCTCTCCATTGAATGGATTTGCAAAGGAGTTCCTTCATCACCATTTTCATTTTTCTTGTTGTAAGGAGAGCAAGCTTGTGAGGGTCCAAGAGCCTTCCCTTGAGGAAGAAGGGACTCATAGTCCCATTTCTTCTTAGTGCTTTGATTTCATCAATAGATCAGCCTAAAAACATTGGTGACATGGGTCTTTTTGTGATTGTTATCTCTATGTCCCTATGCTTATGATTTTTTTTTTATTAGTTTAATTATTTCTTATAGTTTTGTTTTTCTTTCTCTAACTCTTTCCTCTATAGCTGTCATGCTCAGAAGGACCCAACTCGGCATGTAAGCACCTCTTATTTGCTCACCAAGGTGACAAAAAGGGTGCAAAACTTACCACGTAGCGTTTCAGATAGTAGTGGCTCATCCCATGAAAACCTTTACTTGGAATATCTTCCACACGGTGGTCGACTAGGGAGCCTCGACATGCGTCATATCGTTAGCATGCTGGAAGGCCATTGGTCAACCCATTTTGTCTCAATCACCTACTCTCCTCACTGCTTTCGATGGTCGTTTGTTCCAACCACATGGCATCATTCCTTCTTTCCCTGTGCAGTTAGGAGGGAAAACCATGTGTGAAGAAGTAGAGGTATTCGACACTCCCCTCGACTATAACCTCTTGTTAGGATGGAGTTGGACTTATGCTATGCAAGCTGTGGTTGCTACAGTTTTCCGAGTTTTGTTGTTTCCACACGAGGGTCGGATAGTGACCATCGACCTGACCCAACTTTGGGGGCATCCACGGTACCGATGATTGATAATCCTCAACCAAGTGTCGTTAACGTAGGAGTTGGTTTGTACCCGTCCTTTATGGGTACCTTCGATTACCCACCTCCTCACGACGATGTCAAATTTATATCTAATCACCATAAGGTTGAGATTTTTCAAGTTTCGTCATTTCGCACGACTTACTTTGAGGATCCTTGGATTCTTCCTTCCCCATCAGCCATGATGGATGAGATAGGGCACCCAGGCATGTCCATTCCCTTGTCTGTCGCTAAGGTAGCATACTCTTTAGTCCAGCAAGCTTCAGCTAACCCTGATCTGACTCTTGCACAAGAGTTAGATCTGCTTCTAGAGACTATTTGGGATTAGGGTTCTCTCGCTAACGTTGATTCGTTAAACTTAGTCTTGCATTATGACAAAGCAGTAATCGAAGCAATGACTAGTCCAGACAAACCTTGGGAAGATCTTCATCACAGATCATATTTTCTCCCAGAGTTAAGTTGAATCAAAGCAGGAGAATTCACCGTTACCATGACAGGAGATTACCCATGTCCTATTAATCTCTTAGCTATGCAGGAAATTTATGTTGAGGGAAATATGGTGACTATTTTTGAAACTATACCCATCAACATCTCCCGAAACCCTGGCGTCGTGGAGAATGTCTTTGTCGGAGCAGATTTCTCCCTCGAAGAACTTCAAATTTACATGGATCTTTTCAAAGAATTCTGTGACGTTTTTTCCTAGTCTTATGAGGAAATGCCAGGTATCGATCCAAAAATAGTTGAACATGAAATCACAATGTATCTTGATGCCAAGCTTGTTTGACAAAAACTTCATCTAGTCAATCCCAAGAAAGCAGCACCCATAAAGATTGAGGTTGAGAAATTGCTAAAGGCAAGTTTTATTTATCCTATCCATTTGAATCAATGGATGTCAAATCCTGTGCCGGTTAATAAAAAACAAGGCACAATTCATGTATGTACCGATTTCCATGATTTGAACAAGGCATTTCCCAAAGATAATTTTTCAACACCATTCATGGACCAGATCATTGATGAATGTGTCGGCTGTGAAGCCTTTTCTTTCATGGATGGTTTTTGGGGATATAATCAAATCCAAATAAAACCTGAAGACCAACACAAAATGACATTCATTTGTCCGTGGGGTACATTCACATATTATAAGATGCCTTTTGGCCTTAAAAAGGCTGGATCCACATTCTAGTGGGCTATGTCTTTTTCTTTTCATGACCTCAATCATATAGTCGAGGCCTATCTAGATGATTTAGCATCATGCTCTCGCAAGCGAACGAATCATCCCACACACCTTAGACTAATATTCGAACGTTGTTGCTACTTTAGGATTCGCTTGAATCCAAACAAGTGCAGCTTCTGCATAACGTCAGGAAGTTTGTTAGGTTTCATTATATCAACAACAAGGATCATGTTCGATCCTCTTAAGGTGGAGGAAATAATCCAGTTGCCCCCCCCCACGCAAAATCCTACAACTTCAGAGTCTACAAGGCAAGGCAAACTTCTTACGACGCTTCATCACCAACTATGCTAAATTCACCAAGGGCTTTATGCGTTTACTAAATAAAGACATTCCTTTTTTTTGGGACGAAGCTGCTCAATGCTCTTTTGATGCATTAAAACATGCCCTCACAACTGCACCTCTGCTACAACCACCTAACTATAACAAAGATTTCTTATTATATTTGATTGTCGTAGAGTCAACCATTGGCATGGTTTTAGTTCAGGAAGATGATTTGTTCTCAAAATACATGATCTATTACCTAAGATAAGGCCTCATAGGATTGGAACTCAATTATTCTCATATCGAAAAACTTGCGTTGGCAGCAGTTCATGTTGTTCAACGGTTTCGTCACTATGTTCTGTTTCGCAAGACCACCGTCATTTTTGTCATGAATCCATTCCAGTACATGTTGACATGATGAGTTATAGGAGGAAAAATTAGTAGATGGATAGTCATCCTCCAATAATCTGACTTAGACTTTGTTTCAACAAAGTCCAAGAAGTCATTGGTCTTCGCAGAGCTTATTTCAGAACTTCCATTTGAGTCAGGTGACATTGTGCCTGAGGAATCGCCTATCCTGGGAGATATGTTTTTGATTGCATCTTCAGACCCCTGGTATGGAGATATACTTATCTATCTCTAGAATTTGAAATTCCCCACCTCTGCTTCTCATGACGAGCATCAGCGGATATGCCATCAAGCTAAGAATTATCTCATACTCGATGATACGTTGTATCGGAGAGGTGTAGACTGCATCTTACGTCAATGTCTCACTCATGAGGAGGCCATCATCATACTCAATGATTTCCATACTAGAGCCTGTGGTGGTCATTTATCTGGGTTGGCAACAACCCAAAAGATTCTATGAGCAGGTTACTTATGGACGACACTTATCAAAAATTGTATCGAATCGGTCAAGAAGTACCATCCATGCAAAATCTTCTCTCGGAAGATGAGGGCACATCCCACTCCTATGTTTCCTGTCATAACAGTTGGTCCCTTCACTAAGTGGGGGATTGATTACACTACATGCAACCCCCCATCAGCAAGGGGGCACTGCTATATCATCATAGTTGTCGACTACTTCACTAAGTGGGCCAAAGCTATGCCAATGTTTAAAGATGATGGAGAGACTGCAGCTCTCTTCTTATTCAACCAGATCATAGCAAGGTTTGGCATCCTGAGAGAGATTGTCACTGACCATGGCAGTCACTTTTAGAACTAAATGATGACCGAATTAACATCAAATCTTGGGTTACAGTAGGAGCATTCATCACCTTACTACCCCCAAGCCAATGGGCAGGTGGAAGCTGTAAAAAAAACTCTTAAGACTATTCTACAGCGAACTATCAACTCAGCCAAGTCAAATTGGTATTTGATGTTATACTCGGCATTATGGGCTTACCAAACATATGTTAAGACTGCAACTAGTTTCTCTCCTTTTCAACTCATTTACGAATTGGAGGTAGTCTTGCCCATCGAATGTCAGATCCCATCTCTAAAATTGGCAGTACAATTATTGCCAGACACTTCTCCACTTGAAGAATGGTTTGTACACCTTAAGAAGCTCAATGAGAAGTGTCACGATGTGGCCCTAGCCAACGAGGCTCACAAACATAAGGTCAAGTGTCAGTATGATCGGTCCGTTCTTCCTTGGATTTTCTCTAAGGGCGACCTTGTCCTGGTCTATGACCAAGATAAGGACCCCTCGGGGGCAGGAAAGTTTAAACCCATGTGGTTTGGACCCTTCATCATAAAAGAGGTATTAAAAAAGGGCACTTATAATTTGGTTGATTTTGAAGGGAATGCTTTGGCGGAGCCTAGAAATGGGCTCTACCTCAATAGGTATTACTCATAGACAGGTCACCGTGGGTAACTTTCTGTAACATATGTATAGTCTTTGTACTATTACTTTTTAATTTTATTTTAAGTGTTATGGACATTTCATTGATGTTATCTTTCATCAATATGGTAGATGTCAAGTGATTCTGAAGTGTTTGTTGGGTATGCAGACAGTGCTAGTCAACACACACAGAGGCTTTCCTCCATAGCTTGGGTAATCTTTACACCTCAGGGCCAATTGTTATCTTCTAGAGGTATATGCTTACGTGACACCACAAATAATGTCGTCGAGTATAGTGCAATTATTGATTTTCTTCGTGATGCCTTGTCATTGGGTATCTCTCATCTCCGAGTCTATCTCGACGCTTAATTAGTTGTGTCGCAGCTAAACAGAGTATACCGGGTTCATGATCCAACTTTACACCAATGATTCCTTAGGGTACATCTCTTAGAAAGAAACTTTGATTATATTACATATTTTCATGTTCCTAGGAGATTAAACCAAATTACAGATACTCTAGCTAATCAAATTTTAGATTGGCATCTTGCACACATATAAAAGAATGTTTACATAAGCATGTAAATAAATTTTGGCACATGAAATCCTTAAGACACAAAAGATAAAAAAACCATATATAACATCATAAAACAACCAGAGTACATAGATGGACGCAAGCGCCTAAAAAATGGGACTAATAAATGAGTCACAGGGCTTATGCCCTCAAAAAATATATACAAGTAAGTGCTCGTGGCATGTAAAAAGTCTAAATAGGTTTAGGGCCTATGGGCCCTGTTATAATAGTCCACAGCATGGGATAAACACCTAAAAAATTAGACCCACGTTCGAGGGTCCCCCATGACATGAGGTTGCATGGATGGCGGCAGGTCCTCTATCTCTACCATCGGGACTATGCGAGTGAGTGCAATGAAATTCTGCTCAACTCATCTGAGGACTCTCTCAGCCTCCCCAGCTAGGAGGTTCCCTGCTACTACTGGTCCTCTGGCGGTGGCAACTGAGGCTTATGGCCGAGGATGACGCCTATTCCATGCATAATTGGCAGGTCACACGGGTCCCACATTTTCATGCAACAAACATTTACCCGTCAAATACATTGTCATACAAAAAAATGATATATATCACAAAAATAACATGAAAATTACATATGAAAACAAAAAAAATACAAATGTGGAGACTTACCCATCTCCCCTCACTCCTCACCAGGAGGCATGGGTATCTCAGGATCTCTAGAAAAATCTATCCCTGCATATGGGTAGTCCTCGATCACAGGGATCTGCCATGACAGCCATGCAAAGAAAGCATCATCGAAGGACTCATTGGTCCTTCCACCACCTTGTCACGGCAGTAATACTTCCCATCTACACACTACAAGAAATGAAGCTTGATGTCCTCGTACTACTTCCCAAGGGCTAAAGCTCGAAACTCTCTCGAAGAAAAATGAACACAAGATGGTCCCGAACCCGAAATTCCTTTGTGTCCACTGTCAGCAATCTGTCAATTGCCTCTTCATGCACTCCAGTAATGTAGTACTCCAGTCAAAAATCTGTGCATTCAAGCACTAGATCACATAGTTCATCTATACATGAGAATCTTGATGCAAGGATGCAGAACCGATAATCTGCCCATTCAGTAATAATATCGCCTACAACGATAGGTTAGTGATCTTACTAATAGGTACCTGGGAGCCTGCACGATCAGTCCCAGCCTCACAGTGCTCGACTCTCATTTCCGAGATCTTACTCAGTCCCACAGGAAAAGTCCTAAAGTTGACTGGTTCCCCTCTCCTTGAGAGGTCAGTCAAAAAATAGATATCCTTGGTGGTGGGCACCAGTGATTGCCCCTCTAGCATAAAGGCCTTTTCATCAGGGTGCCAGTAGTCAATCAAGGCATTCAGTAGCCTTGGTTTTTCACACATAAATGGACACAAAAAAAACTTCAGTAAACCACATTGCATCAACATGGCCACGACATTCGGATCTTCCGCAACCAACTCACTGACTGCTTCATGCTTTCTTTCCCTCCACTGGACATACATCCTGCCAAAACAACAAGGTTCAGGAGGGTCAGCACTTGCATTTTGATTCTTTTCTCTACAAAGGGGGGGGTCCATGCGAGCTGTAGAGGAAACATTCATGTGTACACACGGGCAGCCTTTACTCTTCCCAAGTGTACACGTGGTCTGTCCAGAGACAGCCCGCGTGTACATAGAGCCGAACTTTTTAAGGTCGGTGCTCACCCAAAAAACGAACTTAAAAACAAAATTGAAGAATTGAATAGCTAGATAAGGGAGTTTATACTTACTTGGTCCAAGCAGAAGTTCGTTTCATCCACTGTAGCTCCTGGAATCACCGTTTTTAGCAAAGGGGGTCTTTTGGCTCCAGAGTCAATTTCCAAATCAGCAATGGTGATAATGAGCTGGTAGCTTCTATTTATAGACTTTTTGGCCTCTTTTTGTCACTTTTTTGGCCTCCCTTATCAGTTTCTTTATACCAAAAACCATTTAGAGTGATTCATGAGTTATATGGGAGGGATTT
>JZKD02S1616413.1:202226-213519 GCA_000966675.3 Picea glauca
ACCAAGTAAGTACAAACTCCCTCCTCTTGCATTTCAATACTTCATTTAATGTTTTTGGGCGCGTTTAGGGGGTGGCCGTCGCCCTCCAAGGGGTCAGCCCTAACCAAACGCGGGCTGTCTAGGGACAGCCCGCGGGTACCCATGCGCAGAGTCAAAACTGCACGCGGGTACCCGCGACTGTCGCCTCGATAGCCCGCGGGTTACCCCCGCGCACTGGAAAAATGAATTGGCAAGATCTAAATCCCCCTTTTTTTCATTTTGTGCTTGACAGAATGTATGTTCATTGGAGAGAGAGGGAGCACGAGGCTGCCAATGAGGCAGTGGCTGCAGATCCGAATGTGATTGTCGTGCTAACGCAGTGTGGCTTGGTGAAGTTTTTCTTGTGTCCATTTATGCGTGCTCAACCCAGGCTATTGAATGCCTTAGTTGACTACTGGCATCCCGATGCAAAGGCATTTATGATAGAGGGGCAATCCTTGGTGCCCACCACCAAGGATATCTATTTTTTGATGGGCCTCTCAAGGAGAGGGGAACTCGTTAACTTTCAGACATTTCCTGCGGGGCCGAGCAAAGTCTCGGAATTGATAGCAGAATATTGTGTGGATGGGACTAATCAGGGGACTTCCTCGATACCAGTTAGCAGTATCACCATCCTTACTCTACAGACTATCTTATTGCTCATTGGGTGAATTACCAGCTCCGCAGCCGTACATCAGGTGTCACGCGCACAGATGAACTATGCCATTCAGTGCATGAATGCACAAATTTTTTACTAGAGTACCACACTGATAGAGAATATGAAGATGCAACTGACAGATTGCCGACAGTGGACACACAGGAACTTCGGGTTCGGGACTATCCTGTGTTCATTTTTATTTGAGAGAGTTCCATGTTTTAGTCCTCGGATGACAGTACAAGGACATCTTGCGACTTTCCCTGCAGTATGTAGATGGGCATCACTACTACCGCGACAGGGTGGTGGAAGGACCGTAGAGGCCTTCAACGACGAATTTTTTGCTTGGTTGTCATGGCAGACCCCCACCATCGAGGACTACCCATACGTGGGGATCAAATTTTCCAGAGATCCAGCTATACTAGTGCCTCTTGGTTAGGAGCGAGGGGAGATGGGTAAGTCTCCGCCTGTACTGTTTTTTTGTTTGCATATGTAATTTTTATGTCTTTTTTAGATATATATCATGTTTTTTGGATAACAGAGTTTCTAATGGGTGAACATTGTGTTGCGTGCAGATGTGGGGCCTGTGCGGCTTGCCGATTTTGCACAGAACAGGCGCCGCCCATGACCATAGGCCGCAGCTGCCGCCGCCAGGGGAGCAGCAGTAGCAGGGAACCCTCCAGCAGGAGAGGCTGAGAGGGCTCTTAGGCGGGTTGAGCAGAACTTCACTGAGCTCACCCGCATAGTTCCCATGATAGATATAGAGGACTTGCTGCCCTCTATGCAGACTCACATGGTGGGATTACCTCAGACATGGGTCTGATTGTTTAGGCGTTTGGGCCGAGCTATATATGATTATAACAGGGCCCATAGGCCCTGAACAGACTTGTAGACTTTGATGTGCCTCGAGCACCAATATGTAGATATAGTTTTTGAGGGCATAGGCCCCAGTGACTTGTTATGGTTCCCATTTTTTGAGGTTCTTGCGCCCATCTATGTACTCTGAGGATTTTATGATGTATATATATGGTTTTTATTTATTTTCTGTGTCTTTATGGATTATGTGTACAAAAGTGTATTTACATGTGTTTGATCATGATCTTTTTTATGTGTGAGCAAGATGCCAATCTAAAATGTGATTAGCTAGAGTATCTGTGATTTGATTTAGACTCCTAGGAACATGAAAATATGTAATATAATCAAAGTTGCGTTCCAAGAGACATACCCTAAGGAATCTTCGGTGTAAAGTAGGATTGTGCACACGGTATATTCTGTTTAGCTGTGACACAACCAGTTGAGCATCTAGATAGACCCAGAGATGAGAGATACCCAATGACAAAGCTTCACGAAGCAACTCAATAATTGTGTTATACTCAACAACATTGTTTTTGGTGTTACCTAAGCATATCCCTACGGAAGATAACAATTGACCCTGTGGTGTAAATATTACCCAAGCTACGGAGGCAAGCCTCTGCATGTGTCGAATAGCACCGTATGCATACCCAATGAACACCTCGGACTCACTTGACATCTACCATAGTGACGAAAGATAACATTAATGACACGTCCATGACACGTTTTTCAAAAGAAACGAAAGAAAGTAATAGCACAAAGACTATACATATGTTACAAAAAGTTACCCACAGAGATGATGCTATGAGTAATACTTCTTGAGGTAGAGCCCATTTCTAGGCTCCACCAAAGCATTCCCCTCAAAATCAACCAGACGATAAATGCCCTTCTTTAAAATCTCCTTAACAATGAAGGGTCCGAACCACATGGGTTTAAAATTTCCTGCCCCCAGGGGGTCCTTATATTGGTCGTAAACCAGGACAAGGTCACCCTCAGAGAAAACCCGAGGACGAACGGACCTATCATATTGACACTTGACCTTATGTTTATGAGCCTCATTGGCTAGAGCCGCATCACGACATTGTTCATCAAGCTGCTCAAGGTGTACTAACCGCTCTTCAAGTGGAGAAGTGTCTGGCAATAACTGTACTGCCAATTTCAGAGATGGAATTTGACATTCGATGGGCAAGACTGCCTCCATCCCATAAATGAGTTGGAAAGGTGAGAAACTGGTTGCAGTCTTAACTGATGTTCAGAAATCCCATAATGCCGAGTAAAACATCAAATGCCAGTTGGTTTTGGCTGAGTTGATGGTTTGTTGTAGCATTGTCTTAAGAGTTTTATTAACAACTTCCACCTGCCC
The DNA here is from genome assembly GCA_000966675.3 of Picea glauca. Taxonomy (NCBI): domain Eukaryota; kingdom Viridiplantae; phylum Streptophyta; class Pinopsida; order Pinales; family Pinaceae; genus Picea; species Picea glauca. The sequence goes on from JZKD02S1616413.1 coordinate 205,115, forward strand.
ATTGGCTTGGGGATAGTAAGGTGAGGAATGTTCTTTCCATAACCCAAGATTTGATGTTAACTCGGTCATCATTTGGTTCTGAAAGTGACTGCCATGGTCAGTGACAATCTCTCTCGGGACGCTGAACCATGTTATGATCTGGTTAAATAAGAAGAGAGCTGCAGTATCTCCATCATCTTTGAACGTCGGCATAGCTTCGACCGACTTAGTGAAGTAGTCGACATCCACAATGATATAGCGATGCCCCCTGGCTGATGGGGGGTTGCAAGTAGTGTAATCAATCCCCCACTTGGTGAAGGGACCGACGGTGATAACAGGAAACATGGGAGCTGGATGTGCCCTCATTTTCCATGAGAAGATTTGGCACGGATGGCACTTCTTGACCGACTCAATACAATCTTTGATAAGTGTGGGCCAAAAGTAACCTGCTCGTAAAATATTTTGGGTTGTTGCCAACCCAGATAAGTGACTGCCACAAGCTCCTGTATGACAATCGTTGAGCACTATGACGGCCTCCTCATGAATGAGACATCGACGCAAGATGCAGTCCACACCTCTCCGATACAAAGTATCATTGATTATAAGATAGTTCTTGGCCTGATGGCGTATCCGCTGACGCTCATCACAAGAAGAAGAGGTAGGGCACTTCAAAGTCTAGAGATAGATCAGTATATCTCCATACTAGGGGTCAGACAATTCGATCAAAAACATATCCCCCCAGATAGGTGATTCCTCAGGCACAACGTCACCTGACTCAACCGGAAGCTCCGAGATAAGTTCTGCGAAGACCAACGACTTTTTGAACTTCGCTAAAATGAAGTCTAAGTCAAATTATTGGAGGATGACCATCCATCTATTGATTTTTCCGCCGATAACTCGTCGTGTCAACATGTACTGAAATGGATTCACAATGGCAACGACAGTGGTCTTACGAAATAGAACATAGTGACAGAACCGCTGAACAACATGTACTACTGCCAACGCAAGTTTTTCAATATGGGTATAATTAAGTTTCAATCCTACGAGGCCTCGGCTCAGGTAATAGATCATGTATTCAGAAAACAAAGCATCTTCCTGAACTAAAACCATGCCTATGGTTGACTCTGCGATAGCTAGATATAATAGGAAATCCTTGTTAAAATTCAGTGGTCGTAGCAGAGGTGCGGTTGTAAGGGCGTGTTTCAAAGCATCGAAAGAGCGTTGCGCTGCTTCATCCCAGAGAAAAGGAACGTCTTTCTTCAGTAAACGCATGAATCCCTTGGTGATTTCGGCATAGTTGGCGATGAAGCGTCGTAAGAAGTTCGCCTTGCCTTGAAGACTTTGAAGTTGTAAAATTGTACGTGGGGGGGGCAACTGGACTATTGCCTCCACCTTAAGAGGATCCACCATGATCCCCATTGTTGAAACGATGAAACCTAACAAACGGCCTGACGTGACGCAAAAGCTGCACTTGTTTGGATTCAAGCGAATCCGGAAGTAGCGACAACGTTCAAAGATTAGTCGGAGGTGCATAGGATGATCCTTTCGCTTGCGAGAGCATTATGCTAAATCATCTAGATAAGCCTCGACTATATGTTTGAGGTCATGAAACACAAAAGACATGGCCCACTGGAAAGTGGCTCCAGCGTTCTTGAGACCAAAAGGCATTTTTCGATAGGCGAATGTACCCCACGAACAAATAAATGTCATTTTGTGTTGGTCCTCAGGTTTGATTTAGATTTGGTTATAGCCCGAGAACCCATCCATGAATGAAAAGGCTTCACAACCGACGCATTCATCAATGATCTGGTCAATGAATGGGGTTGGATAATTATCCTTTGGACATGCCTTGTTCAAATCACAGAAATCAGTATAGACACGAATCATGCCTTGTTTTTTATCGACTGGCACGGGATTTGACACCCATTGAGTCAAGTGAATAGGATATATGAACCCTGCCTTAAGCAATTTCTCAACCTCATCCTTGATGGCTGCTGCCTTCCTAGGATTAACTGGATGAAGTTTTTTTTGAACAGGCTTAGCGTCTGGATATGTAGTGATCTCATGTTCAACTATTTTTGGATCGATGCCTAGCATTTCCTCGTAAGACCAAGCAAAAGCATCACGAAATTCTTTAAAAAGATCCGTGTAAATCTGAATCTCTTCGGGGGAGCAATCTGCTTCGACGAAGACATTCTCCATGATGTCGGGGTTTCGAGAGATATTGATGGGTATCATGGCGGTGATAGTCGCCATATTTCCCTCAACATAAATATCCTGTGTAGCTAAGAGGTTAATGGGACAAGGCTTATCTCCCTTCATGGTGATAGTGAATTCTCCTGCCTCGATTCAGTGTAACTCTGGGAGGAAATATGACCTGTGATGAAGATCTTCCCAGAGTTTGTATGGACCAATCATTGCTTTGATTATTTCTTCGTTAGAAGGCAAGACTAAATATAATGAATCGGTGTTGACAAGATAATCCTGAGCCCAAATAGGCTCAAGAAGCGGATCCAACTCTTGTGCAGGAATCAAATCAGGAGTAGCTGAAGCTTGTTGGACCAAAGAGTATGCTACTTCAGTGGTCTACAAGGGCGTAGACATGCCCGCATGCCCCATCGCATCCATCGTGTCTGATGTGGAAGGAAGAATCCACAGATCCTAAAAGTAAGTCATGCAGAACGACGAAACGTGAAAAATCTCAGCTTTGTGATGAGTCGATATAAACTTAACATCGTTATGATGAGGTGGGTAATCGAAAGTACCCATCAAATATGGGCACAAGCCAACTCCTACATTAACGACATCGGCTTGAGGATTATCAACCATGGGAACTGTGGATGCCCCCAATGCTGGGTCAGGTCGAGAGAAGGATAACTGATCAATGGTCACTATCGGCCTTCATGTGGAAACAATAGGACTCAAAAAACTGTAGTGACTATTTCTTGCATTGCATAAGTCCAACTATGACCTAACAATAGATTATAGTCTATGGGGGCATCAACTACCTCTACTTCGACGCACACGGTTTTCCCCCCTAACTGCACAGGGAAAGAAGGAATGATTCCATGTGGTCAGAAAGAATGACCATTGAATGCAGTGAGGAGAGTAGGTGACAGAGACAACTTGGGTTGACCGATGGCTTTCCAGCATGCTAACGACATAACGCAAGTCGAAGCGCCCTCGTCTACCACCGTGTGAAAGATATTCCATGTAAAAGTTTTCATGGGATGAGCCACTACTATCTGAAACGCAACGTGGTAAGGAAAACGAGGTTTCAAGTTAGTCGTATCTAACATAATGGTTCCTGGGTTACAAGTCTCAGTAGAGCCTAAAGAAGTCAACGAGGCTTTCCTCTGAGAAGGGAAAATTTGGAGGACTTCCAAAGCAGACATAGCACAAGGGGTTTGTGATAAATCTTCCACCACAGAGTAGTTCTGGGTGGCCCTTGCATTTGGATTGTGAGAAGCTCACTTAAACGCACCTTTTGGGATGCATGTCATTGTCTCACCCAACATATTCTCGATGTGTAGGGGAAGAGATGGGATCTTGGCTTCTTTTCCCTTCTCAGAGGCGCTTGGTTTACTATAGTCATGTTCTCTAGTTGTAATGAAAGAGTCACTTTTCACCATATATATGTTCGCAAAAGATGGATTGTTTGGGGGAGGGAATTTTTCTTGGCTGCCCCCCTCGATACTTGCAGAGGCTTGAGTTAAATTTTGCCCATGCTGAAAGGGATTAGTCAACATGGCTTGCTGTTGCTGTTTGAAAAACTTTTGGGCCTTCGCAAGTCAAGGACATAGATGAGTAGGGTGGTCTTCCGCACACAAGTTGCACGGATACCTCGCCTTTCATTTTTTGGTAGTGCCCTCGCCAGCATTATCAGTTGGTTTCTTATCCCCCTTACTCTTCTTGCGTTATTTTTTCTTCCCCTCGGGCTACTGGTTGGCCTTTGGGTTAGTCGTCTGTACGGAGTGTACTTCCGACATTTGAGTAGGAGGAGCAGCCAAAGCAGTAGTCTGGCTAGCCGCTGAGTGTTGTATAGATAACTACTGCAATTGTTTTGTCAATTTCTCAACGGATTTGGTTTGTGCCGAACCAACTATACCATCGGCATGTGGTCCGGCTCTTTATCTAGTTTTGTCCAGAATCGATCGTGGTGCATCCGGTAGGATGGTGTATAATAGACCAGACTGAGAGTAGATAAGCTCAAACTATTGAGCCCTCATGATGGCATCTTCCTCAGAGATAACCCCTGAATTCACGACGTCTTTGGATAACTGCGGAACTAAAGACTTAAGGAACCACTCAAGTAGGAATGCTGGTGGGACAGGTACCTTGATAAGACTCTTTCAGCGTCACCACTCTCGAATATGATCCGAGATATGGTTCGCTGTCGTCTGCTCGAAATTATCTAGCAAATCTATGCCGACGTCGTATCTCATAGGTAACTGGAAATGGTTAAGGAAGTCCATCGCCAGTTCGCCAAAAGAAGAATATCGTGAATGATCAAGCTCTATGTACCATTTCACGGCACTCCCAATAAGAGTGCATTGAAACAATCGCAATTGGACGGAGTCATCTTTCAGTGAGTTAGATGAACACCATAAGTGGAAAGTAGTCACGTGATCACCTGGATCTTCATTAGGCTTGGCCTCGAACTTTGGGATGTCCGAAGGCAACTTCGTTGGCATCAGAGGCCAATGCGGATCATGACAGATAGGATCATTCAACAACCGTGTTAAATCTGGCAAGTGTAACGTCGCCAAGAAAGGTAGTTTAGGTTGCTGCTGATAGCTGGGATAAAAGGGTCCTGGAATTTGACTGGCACCAAGTTGCCAGGAAAAGTTTGGTTGTTGGCATGGGTTCTGGTAGAAACCGTGGCCCTGACCAGCGTAAGGTTTTTGCATTTGAGGAGACATCATTTGCTTATTCTCCATGAAGGACATCGGATGTTGGGCGTTCATTGTGTTTGACGGACTTTGGGAAGGATTACCCCATGCCGGTCCCGAGGGGAGAGACATGGAAGTTTGTCCAGGGTTCCATTGAATGTGGAAAGAATTACCCCAGAACGACATTCCAGATGAAGGAACGGATCCTTGACCTGAGTTCCAAGGTCCTGGTATGTGTGCCCCCAGCGCAGGAATAGTACCCTGTGCCGGTGTAGACTGTCCAAAAATGGGTGTGCCCCCCGATGGGAAAGCATTGGATGCGTAAGTGTTATTACCTAACTTCCCATTCCAGACAAACAATGACGAACTTATCGGTCGATTTTTCGCAGGTGTTCCTTGACTCCCGACTCCAAATGGACTTGTGTGTGCAGGCGGCCCGACGGACTGCTGATGCAATCCACCAAGCGACGGGGATGAAGGAGGGATGTGACCTCCAGCATAAGGAAAATCATTGAAAGGGACAGGACTGCCCCCAATTTGACCTTGCAGAGAAGTGTTAGAGCTCCCTACCCCCAGACCCAAAGTCTGTGAAGTGGAGGAAGTGAGTGTAGGACTTGTACTTGAACTAGGCATACCGTATGAAAATGGAGGGCCTGTCGCACTAGGTGTGTAAGGAGGTGTGGCTGCCGCGATAGATGGGGTCGGTCCACTGTGAGATGTAGTTGCGGCCGAGACCATGGTGGCCCAGACCGCCGACAAAGGTAATTTAGGAGAAGCCTCTCCTGTGGTAGCAACAATGATGGGAATGGAAGTGATCCCAGTGGAAGTAACAGAGTTTGGTTCCATAACTGGATTAGGCATTGATAGGCTTTCGTAAAATTGAATTGGCACAATAATGTCTGGCCAAGTATCAGTGTTTGAGGTTTCAACCGATCCAAGGTTGGTGGTCGATTCCTCCGGGAGTTTTTTGGGCTCGAAAGCCCCGGTTGCTTCGAAAGACCCTTGATGGTCTAGCTTCCGCCTCAATGGTGGCGGGGGTGGCTCCAGTATAACCGGCGGCAGGCCCAAAAGCCTTCGTGACTGGCGGAGCTTTGAATCCTCCACTGTGTGAGAATATTCACGACATGCTAAGGTATTCTACACAAACAAACAGTAACACTCACTATAAGAAATCCCCTAGAAGATAAATCAAGCAAGCACTAGACTAGTTGGAAGAACAGTTACAACAACCAACACTAGAGAAACTTACCGGTGCAAGTGCAACTCGAATACGGAAGCACCCTCTAGGTATACTCTGCAAAGCATGGCCTGACGTTTTTCCTAGGTACCACGGTATACCCCCGCAGTCACCCGTGTATGTCCCTAGAAAAGATTGGCAACTAGTTTGCCAGCACGTGAACAGTCATCAGGCGGGTACAATCGATAGTCGGGTAGACCACAATGAGCAGGGTATCAAGCCTGAAACCTGTCAAGGGTATCGAGAGCAAATGGTCTGGAAGACAACTGAGGACCTTGAATGGATTCGAGACCCACGAAGCTCCGTGGCAAATGCAAACGAAGAAATCCCTTAACAAATCCTCGATATGTGTTCTCCACAACGCTCGATCCAGCTTTGGAGGGTTTATCTCCGCTACCTTTCCTTACGCGACCTCGTGTTTATTCCCTGTGTTAGAGGGGGGTCCTGAATAACTTTTCGTAACTAGAATTCTACACTCCCTATTGTCAGACTCCAATGTTTGGTTTGGGTGGCCTTGGAGAATTTACTCTCCAACCTATTCAAAGGACCTATTCTTAAGCTAGTGTATGCACCCTACAAACACAAAAGTCTAATTGATTTTAATTAGCGTTGCTTTTAATGGGCTTCTTTAAGTCACAAGGTATGAAATTGAAACTGATGGTGTGTAAAAAGACTCAAAGCAAAATGAACAAAAAAATCTTGGAAACAACAACTTTTACTAAAATGCAAAATCAACAACTTTTCAACAAGAAAGACTTCTTTTCTTTTTCAAATTTACTAAGATTTCATGCAGTAAATATAAAGAACTTTCACTCAGATCTGCGAGCTACTTATACTCTAAATTCACTACAAAAACTTATGCAAAAAGACTCTTTCCTAGCTACTGAGGCAACAACACAATCTTCACACCAAGAAAAAAATGAAAAAGAGGAATTTTTATTTTTATTTATTTTTATTGAAAAATAATGCAACAAGGAAAAATGTTGACAAGACCAAAACCAAAAGAATGAAAAGAAAAATCTGGCTTAGAGTGCATATCGCAAAAGAATCATAGCACAAAATGTGAAAATCAATCAAGACAACACCGATTCTAACACTTGCCTAAAAACCATAAAACCAATATTTTTCTCTTTTGTCTTTTCTATCAAAACATCAACTAACAAACACAGGCTAAGGATAAGATGCCCTAACCTGCTGACTGTGCAGCTCCAGACTCTATACTCCTGAGAGGAGCTCTTCTCACCACAGGAGGGGATGACTACCCCACCCAAGATGAAAAAGCTACCAATCAAGCCCGCCACTGTCACCAAGACAGCACACGTGCAAATGTGTGTTGAACTACAACAGCACGCGGGTACCCGTGGGCAAGACTTAAACAGGCCACGGGTCTATATAAAATCCAAGATCAAACAATACACAGGTCGTCCAGAACTGAAAAAGGCCTCTGGTATTGACAACCAGGGTCTTTAAGAGGCTTGGATGCTATAACTTCAACAGAAAAGGAAAATTTTCAAAAAAGAAAACACAAGCAAAGAACAACCAACACAATAAGGTAGACTGAAAGCAAGACAATAAACCAACAAGACCCAGACAGGATATAGAAAGCCCCCTGAGAAGGTAAACTTCTGACAGGAAAGAGGAGAATGCCTCTTAATCTTTCTGGGCTCTACACGCTACTGAAACCACTACAACAGGCATTCAAACGTGCGCTGTAGAAGGTTAGGGCACGGGTCACATGCGTGCAGGCCTTCTACAGGCCATGTGTACCTCTGTGTGTCCCGAGAATAAATGTCAAGCAACAATCAAGGAAGAACTGGTATTGATAACCAGGTTCCCTGCTAGCTTTGACCTAACAGACAACAAAATAAACAAAGAAACAGAGACTGAACTTCTTTGAACTACCCAAAAGACCTTTAACCAAATCCAGAAACCCTAAGAGTAAAATATCCCCAGTGGAGTCACCAATTCTGTTGTGGGGTTATTCTACCCTACGGACTAACAAGCTAGGGATTAAACTTGCATGCAGATCATGACCCTTAAGAAATAACTTTTAACATTCTACCCCTCGATTATAATCTTCTACTCGGACGGAGCTGGGTCGATTCTATGCGTGCTGTGGTATCAACCTTGTTTCGTGTTCTACGTTTTCCCCACGAGGGAAGAGTGGTTACGGTCGATCAAATTGCCTTCTTTAACACTGATGCTCATACAGGCAACGTACCATTCATTGCAAACACCCCTCAGGGTTATGAGAATGTTGGCGTCGGTCTTTTAAAAGATTCGTCGTTAATGGGTAC
>JZKD02S1616413.1:219163-229282 GCA_000966675.3 Picea glauca
ATTATTTGCGACACATAGATCCACTGTGTATGTTTCATGGCTATGTCGTCTTGATTGAAAATTTGTCGCACAGATCCACAGTGTATTCCGGTGGCTGTGCTATGATTGACATGACCACATGGATCCATAGTGTATGATTGGTGGCCATGACTTTTGTTCATGACGCCATCTGTCTATGATCTCAGTATGGGAATGCCTACCTCAGAATTGATATATGTATGATACTCTGCTGATGTTTGATGTTTGCAGGTCTCCGAGTAGATGTGCTTTTGGTTCTTGACACACACATACAACTTATCATGCATGAAGAATCTCCACTACTTGTGATAACCTTGTGGTTGTCTCTGTTTGCTGCAGCATCAATTCTCCATACAACAGTGCACTGATTCTTCAATATCTTACTCTTGCTAATTTTCTCCTTAACCATTTCATGAATAATCTTCTCAATATATAGGAGAAGATTGTTTAGTTACTTGGATAGAATGTAATCCCAAGATATCTGGAAACTCATTAATTTTCCAACCATTCGAACTCCAACTCATCCTTCTAGAATATTCCTTCTAGAAGGATCGAGAACTTATTGACTTTCTCCCTTAAGAAACATTTCCGCACCCTGACCATTAACACAGTGCGAAAAGTCCGCAGTTAGACTGAATGCAGCCTGCGGAAATCAAGTATTTCCGCAGGGCAATATATATGCAGCCTGCGTACTATCTTCAAAAGTGTGATTTTGAGAAGCTGATAAGTGTAACTTTCTTCATGAAAATGATCTTAAAGAAGAGTTAGATCTTCCATTATCATGTCATCATCTTGATAACCAAAAATGTGGATAACACCTGGGGGTACTTTTGAAATGTATGAATCCACAAGAGGCTGATAGGATCATGGTTGAATTTCACGATAGCCAATGTGGAGGGCATCATTTTTGGAAAGCCACAGCCTACAAAATCCTCAGGGCTAGATACTACTGGCCCACCGTATTCACTGACGTCTGCAAAACGGTTAGAGCCTATATCAAATGTCAAAGATTTGTAGGAAAACAACAGCTCAAGTCTTTGCCTTTAAAGCCTGTGGTTGTTTCAAGACCTCTCTAGCAATGGGGCCTAGATTTTATTAGATAAATCCACCCTGCTTCCAATGGGCAGCACAGATGGATCCTAACTGCTGCAGATTTATTTACTAAGTGGATTGAAGTTATCCCCACCAGGAGTGCTTCCCACAAGGTAATCATTGGATTCCTAGAATACCTCATCACAAGATTCGGCTGCCCAAGAAAGATTGTTACTGATAACACAACCTCTTTTGGGGATGAGCCGTTAGCCAAGTTCTGTGAGCAATTTAGGATCAAATTGATTCACTCCACCTCATACTATCCCCAGGGCAATGGTCTAGTAGAGTCCTCCAACAAAAGACTGATAAGGATCCTCAAAAAACTATTGAAGGACAACAAAAAGGCCTAGCATTCAAAGTTGAAATTCACTCTATGGGTCGATCAAGTGACCACAAAGAGATCTATAGGCATCTCCCCTTTCCAATTAGTTTATGGAGCAGAAGCTATTTTCCCTTCTCAGCTAGCCATTCATGTAGCAAAGTTCTTCTAGGATTATCAAAAAGAGATTGATGACATGATCAGAAGAGTTCATCTACTGGTGGAAGTCTAGCAGGCCAAAGAGTAGGTAATGGACAGAATTTAGGACCATCAGCAGAAGATCAAGTAGTTTTTTGATAAGAAGGCAAAAAAGGAAGATTTCCAAATGGGAGACCTGGTACTGAAATGGGATGCTCCTAAGAAGGACAAGGGAAAGCATGAAAAATTTGAAGCCCTATGGGTCAGGCCCTTCAAAATCTATGAATCATTTTCAAATAATACCTACAGGTTGCGAGATTTCAAGGATCAATAAGTTTTCAATGGCCTTGTGAATGGGGATTTCCTGAAAAGATGATTTTCTTGAGCCGCACATGGCTCTTCTGTGGTTGTAAATATTGTTTTTATTTTTATATTTAAGTTTTAAATAATGACTCCATGACCCAATATAAGGCACTGAAGCTGCAAAATGAGTTCTTAGAGCATCACAAGGACAACTCTATCCCCCATGGATCCTAATGTTAGTGCAAATTTTTGCAAGATGGTGTTTTCTTCTGGTTTTAGGCCTCTGACATAAATGTATGGAAGAGAGATTTGAAAAACCATTCGAGCATGTTTTATTCAAAGGATGCAACCTAAGCGCCAAGCGTAGCCCACAGGAGAAGTCCATTTTGGGCTTAAAATCAAGCGAGCAAGCAGTTTGATTTCAACGACAAAGAACCATCTATAGAGAAAATCAATAGTCATTAGGTTTTAGGGGCTACAAAGTTGCCCGATATTTATCACAAGAGATAGCACCCATATTTCGAGACAAATCTGGGTCGTCCGATCTAGTTGGGGTAGGTGGCAGCCAGTCGACATCGCAGGGATCGACATTTTAAGAGGCAAGGGATCTCCCATCCACTACAGCTGAAGTTGTCAAAATGAAAAACGATGAAGGTACCTTTGAAACTGAGCCCACGGTCCTAGAGCCAGGTCATGTCAAGCGAGCCCAGGAATGGAGTTAGCCCCCTTTTTATGATAAAGCCATCTCGGTCATTCATCTAAAAGACACACGACGCAATATTTGAGCCACGGGTGGGGCCTTTCAAGATTTTCATAGTGAAGCCATCGATGTCATCTCAACCATCCGATACAAAGACATGTGGTGCGTGATTAGGCTCTATCGCCTCTTCGTGCATCGTGACTCTGAAGCTCAAGTAGAAGCCTCCTCCCATCCATGAGACATGAAGCGTCAAAGACGTCCGTGACTTGGGCCCACAAAATTTTTGAGATGATCAGGACCATCCATTTAGAGGGATGTGTGGTGTGCAATTAGGATATGTCACCACCTCACCTTTCATAGCTTTGAAGCACAAGGAGTAGCCTCCTTCAATCCATGAAACATGAAATGCTGTAAGAACCTTTGAAGATAGGCACAGGGTCACATCCCGTGGTCACTTGGGGAAATAGAAAAGGCTGTACAAAGGAGGCCGAAAGTGTCGATTTGAGCTTCAGAAGGGGGCATCATGTTCTCCAGGTGCTGGTTTGACTTGATCTCAATCCTTATACCTGCTTGGAATGAATGAAGAAGAGAGGGGGTGGTTGAAACCTTGTCTCACTCATTAATTATGAGGTATGGAGGTCCCAGCAAGAAGTCTGCCTGCGGTGGTCCTTTGTACTGGTTTTCCCACAGAAGCCATGCCAGTGTCCTCGACTCACCAGGGAAGTCTGCGCATGCTAATTTGACATTTAAGGGCTCAACTACCCCTTAGCATGAGCCATGTAGAGTTAAGATGGCATATGATAGAGGAGTGCAGGCCAGATTTGATTGAAGAGACGCCCCATCCTGAAAGTCTAGGACGCCTCTGTTGGGAAGTTGTTTAGGAGTATATATACTTAGTTTTGATATTTTTCAAGGATCGATGGTTGAGCTAGGCTCTCGATTGTAAAGTTTTGATGAAGCATTGGTCGCTCTGGTTATGTATTGGCATTTGAGACTTCTTACTTTATGGATGCATCCTCTTTCCATCTCTTTGTTTACACTGTGTTAGAACGGCTTGGAATTGGAGGATCCAGTTGAGTTGCACTGTTATAGGATGATGTAGGTTGGATCATTGTAATAGTTGCAGGGTTTCTAATCAGTTATTGTGCTTTCTCAACGCTAAATGGATCAGAATTGGAGGATCCAATCGAGCCACCTTTCAGTTCTTTGAAACTCAGGGTCAAGAGGATCTTGTCTTCTGAGTTTTTCCTCCTCAAGCTGTCAAAGGCTTGATGCCTAAGGAAGTATTTCTCACTCATCTCATTAAGTCTTCCATCTATCCATCTTATACTCACTTAATGATGAAATTTGGATCAAGACCTCCCTTGTTTTCTACATACCAAGCCTGGTTTCTCAAATTAGAGAGATACCTTCCCGAGTCTTTACCCATTTGATCACCCATTAAATTTATCATGACATAAAACTGATGGGTGTTGGGCTCTGCTCCTGTCGCAATCTAGGAGTGACTTCTGATGCTAACACAGTGCACAAGCGATCGAGAAAGTTGCACGCACAGGTGCACACATGTAATTAGGAAATCCATGCATGGGGGTTCCCTAATGGGGAGAACAGGCATGCATGGCATGCGCGCCTATTCAAGGCACAACAGTGCATGCATGCACGTCTGTAATTCTAACAGTTGCACATGTGTGCGCCACTATGTAGTGAACAGGAGCACTATGCGGTGCACCTGTGTGTTTGACAGGGGCACATGAATGCAACTCTGTGTGGCCACCAGTCACGCATGAGTGCATGACTGAGGGACGAACATGCATGCATGTGTGTGCACCTGTGGGGTAAAACAAACGTGCCTTGGAGGAAAATATGAAAGGTGTAAAAAATGATTTTTTTTGGATATTTTGATGTTTGTATGTTTGAGATGGCTGTTCAAGTACTGTATATGTGGATGCAGGTGATAATTTGGACGATGTTGATTCACTAGAGATAGAGAGATTGGTCCCAGTTGCGGCAGGCCGTGACCAGTGAGGAGTCGAGAGTCTGTGACACTTTGGCAATGTGTGGGCTACTGAAGTTCTTTGATTGCCCCCTAATACGGCCCGGGGAGTACCTCCTCCAGTTCTTGATTCAGATGTGGAGTCTAGATCTACATTGTTTTATGGTGCGGGGTGATCAGTTGGCCTTCACTGTGGTGGAGGATGTATATTTCTTGACGGGGATGCCTTTTTGAGGAACTCTCTTACCAACGGAGCCCGTAGTACTTGGGGATGGGAAATTGGATGTCCTAGGTCGGAGGTATAGTATGAGGGAGAAATTTATGTTGGGCTCCATGGTGATTATTAGGGTAATGGATTCCCTAGTTCATCATTGTGTTGCAACGATGGTTGAGGGTATATGGGTCCCTCGTGACTTAGCGGATCAGTGGTGGTCAGCTGAGGATTATGGAGAGGGTGCTGGCAAGAGATAATGTTGCCTGGGGCTTGATGGTACATGCCAAGATGGTAGGGCAGATAGACAGGTGTCGAGATGAAAACTCAGGGGATTTTGCCTTTGGGTTGATATTGGTGGCATGGTTCCTGGAGAGGGTGCCTATGTTGCACCCGAGAGTGTTGTTGGGTGCACCTCGTGTGTGAGAGCTGTGACTATGGTGGTGGTAGATGATTTTGATTCACCATGGTGGTGGGGAGGGTGGCCACTATTTCATGGCTGAGGATGCATAGGCATGGCGTCAGATGCCACAGATTATACTACGGTACCCATACTTCAGGGTGGACTTCCGGGATGATCCAGAGATGGTGTTACCTCCAAGAGAGGTGTTCGATCATAGAGGTATGGTGTGATATTGTTATTTTGTAGATATTATAGAATGTATATTTTTATGTATGGGTGGATGTTGATGCTATCATCTTTTTGTTGTATGTGTATATGTGGGGCCTCATAGATGTGAGGTGGATTTGGTTAGAGCGTTGGCTCATCAGGGGCCGGTGAGACCTCAGGGAGAGTTGCGGGCAAGAGAGAGACGACGACGAGAGGTTGATGGGGCAAGGCCTATTGATGATGAGAGAGTGGCTAGGAGACATCATTTTGATGACCCTGGTGCAGGGCCATCACACGATCCTCTTGCTGAGGCCAGGGGAGAGTTTGAGGATATTCATTGCCACTTGGAGGCAGTGCTACAGGGAGTGCCCAAGGGAATGTGGTCATGGATCCAGGATGAGGGAATCCTAGAGAAGTGTGTGGGGGTTCCGTTGGTGTGGAGGACCGTGGTACAGAGAGTAGCAGTAGCAGGTGCTTCGATGACTGGGTGACTACCTCCAGGTTTGGAGGGATTGATAGTGGGTGGGGCACCACCTCCTGAGAGGGGACCAGGTGTTGATGCTCTAGAAGTACCATGAGTGTCTTTGTATGTATTTATATGTTTTGTGGTATTTATATAGGCCTGCGAGCCTACTTGGTGTAGTGGCACTAGTTTTGTATCTATAGGGGCAAGGTGGTTCACCGGCCTATGGATGTTTTATATGTATGATATATTTTTTGTAAAAATTTGGATGGCACATTTGACCGATATATATATATATATATATATATATATATATATACATTTTGGTATCTTGGTGATGTTTAAATGTGTTTTTTGTTTTTGTTGATGATGTCTAATTTATATGTTGTGATATATTATTGATGTTTGATGTATGCATACTGGTAGCTTGATGTGATAAATGCCAATCTAACACTAGGTTAGTCATTTATCTACTTTTTTATTAAATTGTCTTGGAATATGTGTAAATGTGATGGAATCAAAATGTCGAGATAAAATTCTAAGTTGTAGGTGTTTGCAAAAGAGGTAAGGATCATGAACGTGGTACACATTATTGAGCTGGAGGACAACCAGTTGGGAATCTAATAGAATGCTAAGGTGATGAATATGGCAATGGCTGGCCTCAGCGAGGAGACTAATGACGACGGTGTATTATGCTTGATTGTTGGTGGATGAGTCTAAACATATGCTGCTAGAGTGGAGTAGTTCATGTGAGGGTGAATAGAGGGCCCAAGAAGTCGAAGCAAGATTCTGTGTCCAACAACTAGTTCCGTTGGCGTAACCGATGTGGTAGGCCAATGGGGATGGCATTTTTCAATAACATGAGTGACAGATTAGACATGAGGTATGGATGAAAGAATATTAAAAACTCTACAAAAACATATAAAAAGAAAATTTCTAGTGTATAATGGCTATGCTCAGGCGTAAAATTTCTTTAAGTACAACCCATTGACGGGTTCTTTGATAGGGTGGCCTTCGGGGGAGGCCATAACGTACACACCTTTAGTAAGGAAATGTTGGATGATATAAGGTCCATGCCATAGGGACTCAAATTTTCCATAGCCGAGGGTATCATGAGTGATATCATAAGCGAGGATGAGGTCACCTTTGTTGAATGAGCGAAGGTTGACATGGAAATAAAAGGTGGCCTTTGACCATTTTTTGGCTGCCTCATTGTTTTGTAATGAAGATAGACAATCTTCATCCAAGGATTCTAAGTTCAGCAAATGTTGCTCCATTGGAGCAGTGTCAGGTAATAGCTCAATAGCAGTGCGTAAGGTGGGAATTTTTCACTCAATAGGAAGAGTATCCTCGATGTCATGGACTAGATGAAATGGTGTGAAACAAGTGGTAGTTTTCACTGTCGTGCAATAAGCCCATAGTGTGGAAAATAAAATATGATGCCAATTGGTCTTATGTTTGTTAACCATGCATTGCAACATGGTTTTGAGGAATTTATTGACTGCTTCGACCTATCCATTTGACTGAGGGTAGTATGGAGAGGTAAACTCATGGGAGAAGCCTAACCTGGATGAGAGTTCGATGAAAATCTCATTCTCGAAATGTTTCTTGTGATCAGAGACTAGTTGTAGTGGTACTCCAAAGAAGGAAATGACATGATTAAAGAAAAAGTGTGTTGTAGTGTCGGTGGTTTTGTTGAAGGTAGGCATGGCTTCAGTCCACTTGGTGAAGTAATCAACTGCAATGATGATGTATTTATGTGCATTGCTAGATGGAGGGTTGAAAGTCATGAATTCTATGCCCCATTTGCAGAAGGGGCCATCACGGTGATGACTGGGTGGGGAAGAGCAGGTGGTGCTCGTGATTTGTTGGTGTAAAGCTGACATTTGTCACATCATTTCACTACATGGATACAATCATGAAACAATTTAGGCCAGAAGTAACTAGCGCGAATGATCTTTTGAGTGATGGACATCCATGAGAGGCGGCCCCCGCAAGCACCGCTATGGCAGTCATTCAAGACTCGATTGACCTCATTGATAGTTAAGTAGCGACGGAGTACAGTGTCAACACCTCGCCGATATAAGACATCACTGATGAGTAGGTAGCATGGGGCTTTGTGACAAATACGTCGACGATTGTCTCTGGAGAGGTGGTTTCCAATTTTTTGTGTTCGGAGGTGGACGAGAAGATCATTGTAACAAGGGTCATCCGAGGGTATGTAAAAAAGATGTTCTTTGGGGAAGTCGGTATTGACAGGGGAACTAGTAGTATTAGAGGGAAAGTACATGATGATTTCAGCAAGGACGAGGGATTTCTTTGTATTAGGTGTTGAAAATTTGAGATTGTACCCCTGAAGGATGATGATCCATCGAGCAAATTTACCATTAATTTGTCGACGACTGAGCAAGTATTGCATGGGGTTGGAATCTTCTATGACTTTGGTAGTTCAAAGCAGAATGTAATAGAGCAGCTTATGGACTATGAGGACAATTGCAAGGGCTATATTTTCTTTGTGATTGTATTTCAAGGGTGTCCCTGAAAGGTTTTTACTAATATAGTAAATCACATGCTCACGGTCATCATCCCCTATTTGGATGAGCACTCCTGCTACTGAAATGGATGAGGTTGATATGTAGAGGAGATAGTCATGGTTATAGTCAGGTGGAATAATCAATGGGGCATTGAAGAGGGATTCTTTAATATCATCAAAAGAAGTTTGGGCATGTTTATCCCATTGGAATGAGATGTCATGACGAAGTAAGCGAAGGAATCCATGTGCACGAGTAGCGTAATCTGGGACAAAGCGTCTTATAGAAGGATATCATGGATTATTCTGAGAATGGAGTATGCCTATTTAATAGTCATAATGATTTAAAGTATGAGTTATGGAGTGGAAGGAAAAAAGCATTTTTACATGCACAAGGGTATTATATTTGGCTATCATTCATTACAAGATATGATAGTTCAAAAAGGGAAAAGACTGTAGCCAAGAAGGAAATGAAGAAGAATAACAAAATAGAAATGGATTTCATCTGGGAAGGATTACCTAATCCAGTAAGAAAAAAGGTTGGTAAATTTTCATCAACCAAAGAAATTTGGGATAAGTTACATGACATATATTCTTCACCCATCACAGATTCATAAAATGCTAAAGAAGATGCAGGTATAGATCAAGAAGAAATATGTTCACCATGTTAAATAGATTCAGAAGATGAAGAGTACATAATCAACAAAGGTATGTTGTTTTTCTTTAATTGTGAAAAAAACAGACATCTTAAAATAGAATGCCATGAAGGAAATGAGACAAAAAAACTCATTGAAAAGGAAGATATTAGTGAAGCAGAATTGATTAGTGCTTTAGATGAACTAAGAAAAGAAAGAGAAGAAAACAAGTCACTCAAGAAGAAATTGATGAAACAAAAGGAAAGTTCTCACATTTTTGAAGAATCCCAACAGGTCATCAAGAACTTAAGAACTCAACTAGAAGATGCCAGAAAGATCGAAGAAAATATTAAAGATCAAAAATAGTATTTGGAAACCAACATAGTAGCACAGAAGGAAGAAGATGAAATGAGAGAGAAGATATTGACAAATCATCTTAAGGAAAAAACTAACAATTTAAACCAGCTTGAGGAAGAATTTTGTCAAGAAGAAAAAGGACTTGAAGAAGAAATAATCACATTAAAAATCCATCTTGAAGAAGAGAAAAGAATAGAAGAAGTCATGAAGTCTCAAATAATGAAGAAAGAAGAAGAGGTTGAGAAGCTTGAAGAATAATTTTCTCACATTGAGAAGTAAAATCGTCAAGCTCAAGAAGAACATTAAAGAGACACAAACATCCACATCAATTATAGAGAATGAAGAGAAGCACTCTAGGTTTCTAGAAAAGAAGAATGAAGAAAATAGAAAGAGTTTTGTAGAAGTACTCAAAGGAAGGAATCATGGTTAGCCAGAATCTAAGAAAACTATTGAAGATACATCTTCAAGAAGACCATCTATGTTCAAGCCACAAAGAAGCTTCAATCATGATCATGATCATTCAAGGAAGAAATTCATAAGGACTACACCAAAAAGAAGATCATTCTCTCCTAGGTGTGTAAATTTCTATTATGGTCATTGTTTTTATTTTACTAATTTTGGACATAAGGTTGCAGATTGCATGGATTATAAAATAAATGTTCAAGCAAGAAATTCCTATGTGACCCCACGTAACATTGAATGTTACAAATGTCATAACTATAGACACATAGTTAGTGATTGTAGAAGCAT
>JZKD02S1616413.1:248788-262536 GCA_000966675.3 Picea glauca
GTTGGAGAAATTTCTATTTTCGACACACTAGTTCAGTGGGAGTTAACTGACTAGTTCTATTTTAGACTTTCTATTTTTACCATCACTATTATGCATGCATGCAATCCTAAGGAAAGATAACTGTTTGATTGTTTTTCTTAATTATGGAATGTTTTTCCCTATATATGAGTGTATTCCACTCATTTATTGTATCGTATTGATCATGATCTATGTATCAATCATCAACTCATTGGAGTAGTGTGAATATATTTTCTCATTCTTCCATATCTAATCTCTCTTCCTTTCTTGATATGCTTTGTTTGTGCATGCTTTAGCTAGATCTCCTGTGCAAGTTTCCATGAAACACTGACAATATATTTGTCCAAACCTACTAAGTGTTCTTACAAATCCATCTTTGTCCATACTTTCCAAGACTCTACTACACAACTATCCATAATGCTAACCCATTTATCACTATACTATCATGAAGTCTTCACTACTACAACTAATTTTACTTCTTCTAACTGAATGCTCTAGATATGTCTTCTCAAAGTTTGAAAGTTGCTTGAAGGATGGTTCTTTGGTATGTCAAAGCTATTTCATAGACTCCCCCTATCTAATATTCATGTTACCTGGGAGTATATAAGCAAGATGGATTAGAAAAATTCCTTCTCTAATGTGTATTAATCATCATCTTCATTGGTAGATTCATCATCTCTTTGAGCTCTGACTTCTTTGTTTCTATCCGTGGATTCATCTCTCACTATGATGCCTGAATGTACAATCTCTTGAACTTGTTCCTTATTTACCTATCCTTCTTTTATTTCAGATATTTTCCAAACCTTTATGTATCTGACATCTGTCTTTTTCTCTATAGAATTTTATTCATCTCATTTTATTGCCAATCTTGCGATCTCTAGGACCTGGTCTTTGTTCACATGTTCTTCGTATTTTCTTATCCATACTTTATTATATATAATATCAATGTTCTCTTTCATGGAAGTATCTATCATGCTTCTACAATCACTAACTATGTGTCTATAGTTATGACATTTGTAACATTCAATGTTACGTGGGGTCACATAGGAATTTCTTGCTTGAACATTTATTTTATAATCCATGCAATCTGCAACCTTATGTCCAAAATTAGTAAAATAAAAACAATGACCATAATAGAAATTTACACACCTAGGAGAGAATGATCTTCTTTTTGGTGTAGTCCTTATGAATTTCTTCCTTGAATGATCATGATCATGATTGAAGCTTCTTTGTGGCTTGAACATAGATGGTCTTCTTGAAGATGTATCTTCAATAGTTTTCTTAGATTCTGGCTAACCATGATTCCTTCCTTTGAGTACTTCTACAAAACTCTTTCTATTTTCTTCATTCTTCTTTTCTAGAAACCTAGAGTGCTTCTCTTCATTCTCTATAATTGATGTGGATGTTTGTGTCTCTTTAATGTTCTTCTTGAGCTTGACGATTTTACTTCTCAATGTGAGAAAATTATTCTTCAAGCTTCTCAACCTCTTCTTCTTTCTTCATTATTTGAGACTTCATGACTTCTTCTATTCTTTTCTCTTCTTCAAGATGGATTTTTAATGTGATTATTTCTTCTTCAAGTCCTTTTTCTTCTTGACAAAATTCTTCCTCAAGCTGGTTTAAATTGTTAGTTTTTTCCTTAAGATGATTTGTCAATATCTTCTCTCTCATTTCATCTTCTTCCTTCTGTGCTACTATGTTGGTTTCCAAATACTATTTTTGATCTTTAATATTTTCTTCGATCTTTCTGGCATCTTCTAGTTGAGTTCTTAAGTTCTTGATGACCTGTTGGGATTCTTCAAAAATGTGAGAACTTTCCTTTTGTTTCATCAATTTCTTCTTGAGTGACTTGTTTTCTTCTCTTTCTTTTCTTAGTTCATCTAAAGCACTAATCAATTCTGCTTCACTAATATCTTCCTTTTCAATGAGTTTTTTTGTCTCATTTCCTTCATGGCATTCTATTTTAAGATGTCTGTTTTTTTCACAATTAAAGAAAAACAACATACCTTTGTTGATTATGTACTCTTCATCTTCTGAATCTATTTAACATGGTGAACATATTTCTTCTTGATCTATACCTGCATCTTCTTTAGCATTTTATGAATCTGTGATGGGTGAAGAATATATGTCATGTAACTTATCCCAAATTTCTTTGGTTGATGAAAATTTACCAACCTTTTCTCTTACTGGATTAGGTAATCCTTCCCAGATGAAATCCATTTCTATTTTTTTATTCTTCTTCATTTCCTTCTTGGCTACAGTCTTTTCCCTTTTTGAACTATCATATCCTGTAACGAATGATAGCCAAATATAATACCCTCGTGCATGTACAAATGCTTTTGTCCTTCCACTCCATAACTCATACTTTAAATCATTATGCCTATTAAATAGGCGTACTCCATTCTTAGAATAATCCATGATCTCCTTCTATACGACGCTTTGTCCCAGATTATGCTACTCATGCACATGGCTTCCTTTGCTTACTTCGTCATGACATCCCATTCCAATGGAATAAACATGCCCAAACTTCTTTTGATGATCTTAAAGCAGCCCTCTTCAATGCCCCATTATTTATTCCACCTGACTATAACTATGACTATATCCTCTACATATCAACCTCATCCATTTCAGTAGCAGGAGTGCTCATCCAAATAGGGGATGATGACTGTGAGCATGTGATTTACTATATTAGTAAAAAGCTTTCAGGGACACCCTTGAAATACAATCACAAAGAAAATCTAGCCCTTGCAGTTGTCCTCACAGTCCAGAAGCTGCACCATTACATTCTGCTTTGAACTACCAAAGTCATAGAAGATTCCAACCCCATGCAATACTTGCTCAGTCGTCGAAAAATTAATGGTAAATTTTCTCGATGGATCATCATCCTTCAGGAGTACAATCTCAAATTTTCAATACCTAAGACAAAGCAAGCCCTCGTCCTCGCTGAACTCATCATGTATTTTCCCTCTAATACTACTAGTTCCCCTATCAATACTGACTTCCCCAAAGAACATCTCTTTTACATACCCTTGGATGACCCTTGGTACAATGATCTTCTCGTCTACCTCCAAACACAAAAAATTGGAAACCACCTCTCCAGATACAATCGTCGACGTATTTGTCACCAAGCCCCATGCTACCTACTCATCAGTGATGTCTTATATCGGTGAGGCATTGACACTGTACTCCATCGCTACTTAACTATCAATGAGGTCAATCAAGTCTTGAATGACTTCCATAGCGGTACTTGCGGGGGCCGCCTCTCATGGATGTCCATCACTCAAAAAATCATTCGCGCTAGTTACTTCTGGCCTAAATTGTTTCATGATTGTATCCATGCAGTGAAATGATGTGACAAATGTCAGATTTACAAATGATGTGACAAATGTCAGCTTTACACCAACAAATCATGAGCACCACCTGCTCTTCCCCACCCAGTCATCACCGTGCTGGCCCCTTCTGCAAATGGGGCATATAATTCATGACTTGCAACCCTCCATCTAGCAATGGACATAAATACATCATCGTTGCAGTCGATTACTTCACCAAGTGGGCTGAAGCCATGCCTACCTTCAAAAAAACCACTAACACTACAACACACTTTTTCTTTAATCATGTCATTTCCTTCTTTGGAGTACCACTACAACTAGTCTCTGATCACAAGAAACATTTCGAGAATGAGATTTTC
This sequence comes from Picea glauca, assembly GCA_000966675.3. NCBI lineage: Eukaryota > Viridiplantae > Streptophyta > Pinopsida > Pinales > Pinaceae > Picea > Picea glauca. The sequence goes on from JZKD02S1616413.1 coordinate 252,495, forward strand.
ATCGAAATCTCATCCAGGTTAGGCTTCTCCCATGAGTTTACCTCTCCATACTACCCTCAGTCAAATGGATAGGTCGAAGCAGTCAATGAATTCCTCAAAACCATGTTGCATTGCATGGTTAACAAACATAAGACCAATTGGCATCATATGTTATTTTCCACACTATGGGCTTATCGCATGGTAGTGAAAACTACCACTTGTTTCACACCATTTCATCTAGTACATGAGGTCGAGGATACTCTTCCTATCGAGTGCGAAATTCCCACCTTACGCATTGCTATTGAGCTATTACCTGACACTGCTCCAATGGAGCAACATTTGCTGAACTTAGAATCCTTGGATGAAGATTGTCAATCTTCATTACAAAACAATGAGGCAACCAAAAAATGGTCAAAGGCCACCTTTGTTTTCCATGTCAACCTTCGCTCATTCAACAAAGGTGACCTCATCCTTGCTTATGATATCATTCATGATACCCTCGACTATGTAAAATTTGAGTCCCTATGGCATGGACCTTATATCATCCAACATTTCCTTACTAAAGGCATGTATGTTCTGGCCTCCCCCGAAGGCCACCCTATCAAAGAACCCGTTAATGGGTTGTACTTAAAGAAATTTTACGCCTGAGCGTAGCCATTCTACACTAGAATTTTTATTTTTATATGTTTTTGTAGAGTTTTTAATCTTCTTTCATCCATACCTCACGTCTAATCTATCACTCGTGTTATTGAAAAGTTCCATCCCCATCGACCTACCACATCGGTTACGCTGACGGAGCTAGCTGTTGGACACATAATCTTGCTTCGACTTCTTGGGCCCTCTATTCACCCTCACATGAACTGCTCCACTCTAGTGGCATATGTTTAGACTCATCCACCAACAATCAAGCATAATACACCACCGTCATTAGTCTCCTCGCTGAGGCCAGCCATTTCCATATTCATCACCTTAGCATTCTATTAGATTCCCAACTGGTTGTCCTCCAGCTCAATAATGTGTACCGTGTTCATGATACTTACCTCTTTTGCAAACACCTACAACTTAGACTTTTATCTCAACATTTTTATTCCATCACATTTACACATATTCCAAGACAATTTAATAAAAAAGCAGATAAATGACTAACCTAGTGTTAGATTGGCATTTATCACATCAAGCTACCAGTATGCATACATCAAACATCAATAATCTATCACAACATATAAATTAGACATCATCAACAAAAACAAAAAACACATTTAAACATCACCAAGATACCAAAATGTATATATATATATATATATATATCGGTCAAATGTGCCATCCAAATTTTTACAAAAAATATATCGTACATATAAAACATCCGTAGGACGGTGAACCACCTTGCCGCTATAGATACAAAACTAGTGCCACTACACCAAGTAGGCTCGCAGGCCTATATAAATACCACAAAACATATAAATACATACAAAGACACTCATGGTGCCTCTAGAGCATCAACACCTGGTCCCCTCTTAGGAGGTGGTGCCCCACCCACTATCGGTCCCTCCAAACCTGGAGGTAGTCACCCAAACATTGAAGCACCTACTACTGCTACTCTCTGGACCACGGTCCTCCACACCAACGAAACCCCCACACACTTCTCTAGGATTCCCTCATCTTAGATCCACGACCACATGCCCTTGGGCACTCCCTGTAGCACTGCATCCAAGTGGCAACGAATATCCTCAAACTCTCCCTGGGCCTCAACAAGAGGAGCGTGTGATGGCCCTACACTAGGGTCATCAAAATGACATCTCCTAGCCACTCTCTCATCATCAATAGGCCTTGCCCCATCAACCTCCCATCGTCGTCTCTCTCTTGCCCACGACTCTCCCCGTAGAGGTCTCACCGACCCCTAATGAGCCAATTCTCTAACCAACTCCACCTCACATCCATGAGGCCCCACATCTACACATACAAAAAACAAATGATAGCATCAACATCCACCCATACATAAAAATATACATTCTATAATATCTACAAAATAACAATATCACACCATACCTATATGATCGAACACCTCTCTTGGAGGTAACACCATCTCTGGATCATCCCGGAAGTCCACCCTGAAGTATGGATACCGTAGTATAATCTGTGGCATCTAACGCCACACCTATGCAGCCTCAACCATGAAATAGTGGCCACCCTCCCCACCACCGTGGTGAATCAAAATCATCGACCACCATCGCAGTCACGACTCTCGCACACCAGGTGCACCCAACAACACTCTCGGGTGCAACATAGGCACCCTCTCTAGGAACCATGCCACCAATATCAACCCAAAGGAAAAATCCCCTGAGTTTTCATCTCGACAGCTGTCTATCTTCCCTACCATATTGGCATGTAGCATCAAGCCCCAGGCAACATGCTGTCCTTCCAACACCCTCTCCATAATCCTCAGCTGACCACCAATGATCCGCTAAGTCGCCAGGGACCCATATACCCTCACAACCATCGCTGCCACACAATGATGAACTAGGGAATCCATTACCCTAATAATCACCATGGAGCCCGACATAAATTTCTCCCTCGTACTATACCTTCGGCCTAGGACATCCAATTTCCCATCCCCAAGTACTACGGGCTCCGTCGGTAAGAGAGTTCCTCAAAAAGGCATCCTCGTCAAGAAATATACATCCTCCACAATAGTGAAGGCCAACTGATCACCCCGCACCATAAAACAGTGTAGATCCAGACTCCACATCTGAATCAAGAACTGGAGGAGGTACTCCTGGGCCCGTATTAGGGGGCACTCAAAGAACTTCAACAACCCACACACTGCCAAAGTATCATAGACTCTTGACTCCTCATTGGTCACGGCCTGCCGCAACTGGGACCAATATCTCTCTCTAGTGAATCAACATCGTCCAAATTATCACCTGCATCCACATATATAGTACTTTAACAACCATCTCAAACATACAAACATCAAAATATCCAAAAAAAAAACAATTTTTGCACCTTTCATCTTTTCCTCCAAGGCATGTTTTTTTTACCCCACAGGTGCACACACATGCATGCATGTTCATCCCTCAATCATGCACTCATGCGTGACTGGTGGCCACACAAAGTTGCATTCATGCACCCCTGTCACACACACAGGCTCACCTCATAGCGCTCTTGTTCACTACATAGCGACGCACACATGTGCAGCTATTAGAATTATGGACGCGCATGCATGCACTGTTGTGCCTTGAACAGGCGCGCATGCCATGCATGCTTTTTCTCCCCATTAGGGCACCCCCATGCATGGATTTCCTAATTACATGTGTGCACCCATGCGTGCAACTTTCTCGATCACCTGCGCACTGTGTTAGCGTCAGAAGTCACTCCTGGATTGCGACAGGAGCAGAGCCCAACACCCATCAGTTTTATGTCACGATACATTTAATGGGTGATCAAATGGGTAAAGACTCAGGAAGGTATCTCTCTAATTCGAGAAACTAGGCTTGGTATGTAGAAAATAAGGGAGGTCTTGATCCAACTTCCATCAGTAAGTGAGTATAATATGGATAGATGGAAGACTTAATGAGATGAGTGAGAAAGACTGCCTTAGGCATCAGGCCTTTGACAGCTTGAGGAGGAAAAAATCAGAAGACAAGATCCTTTTGACCTTGAGTTTTGAAGAACTGAAAGGTGGCTCGATTGGATCCTCCAATTCTGAGCCATTTAGTGTTGAGAAAGCACAAGAACTGATTAGAAACCCTGCGACTATTACAGTGATCCAACCTACATCATCCTATAACAGCGCAACTTGACTAGATCCTCCAATTCCAAGCCGTTCTAACACAGTGTAAACAAAGAGATGGAAAGAGGATGACATCCATAAAGTAAGAAGTCTCAAATTCCAATACATAACCAGAACGACCAACGCTCCATCAAAACTTTACAATCGAGAGCCTAGCTCAACCATCGATACTTGAAAAATATCAAAACTAAGTATATATACTCCTAAACAACTACCCAACAGAGGCATCCTAGACTTTCAGGATGGGGTGTCTCTTCAATCAAATCTGGCCTGCACTCCTCTATCATACGCCATCTTAACTCTGCATGGCTCATGCTAAGGGGTAGTTGAGCCCTTAAATGTCAAATTAGCATGCACAGACTTCCCCGGTGAGTCGAGGACACTGGCATGGCTTCTGTGGGAAAACTAGTACAAAGGACCACCGCAGGCGGACTTCCTGCCGGGACCTCCATACCTCACAATTAATGAGTGAGACGAGGTTTCAACCACCCCCTCTCTTCTTCATTCATTCCAAGTAGGTATAAGGATTGAGATCAAGTCAAACCAGCACCTGGAGAACACGGTGCCCCCTTCTGAAGCTCAAATCAGCACTTTTGGCCTCCTTTGTACATCCTTTTCTATTTCCCCAAGTGACCACGGGATGTGACCCTGTGCCTATCTTCAAAGGTGCTTACAACATTTCTTGTTTTGTGGATCGAAGGAGGCTACTCCTTGTGCTTCAAAGCTACGAAAGGTGAGGTGGCGACATAGCCTAATTGCGTGCCACACATCCCTCTAAATGGACGGTCCTGATCATCTCAGAAATACTATGGGCCCAAGTCACGGACATATTTGACGCTTCATGTCTCATGGATGGGAGGAGGCTTCTACTTGAGCTTCAAAGTCACGATGCACAAAGAGGAGATAGAGCCTAATCGCGCACCACGTGTCTTTGGATCGGATGGTTGAGATGACATAGATGGATTCACTATGAAAATCCTGAAAGGTCCCACCCGTGGATTAGATATTGCATCATGTGTCTTTCAGATGAACGATCGAGATGGATTTATCATAAAAAGGGGGCTAACTCCATTCCTGGACTCGCTTGACATGACCTGGCACTAGGACTGTGGGCTCAGTTTCAAAGGTAGCTTCGTCGTTTTTCATTTCGACAACTTCAGCTGTAGTGGATGGGAGATCCCTTGTCTCTTAAAATGTCGATCCCCGAGATGTCGATTGGCTGCCACCTGCCCCAACTAGATCGGATGACCCAGATTTTTCTCAAAATATGGGGGCTATCTCTTGTGCTAAATCTCGAGCAACTTGGTAGCCCCTAAAACCTAATGACTATTGATTTTCTCTATAGATGGTTCTTTGTCATTGAAATCAAACTACTTGCTCGCTTGATTTTAAGCCCAAAATGGACTTCTCCTATGGGTTGTGCTTGGTGCTTAGGCTGCGGCCTTTGAATAAAACATGCTCGAATGGTTTTTCAAATCTCTCTTCCATACATTTATGTCAGAGGCCTAAAACCAAAAGAAAACACTATCTTGCAAGAATTTGCACTAACATTAGGATCCATGGGGGATAGAGTTGTCCCTGTGATGCTCTAAGAACTCATTTTGCAGCTTCAGTGCCTTCTATTGGGTCATGGAGTCATTATTTAAAACTTAAAGATAAAAATAAAAACAATATTTACAACCACAGAAGAGCCATGTGCGGCTCAATAAAAGCATCTTTTCAGGAAATGCCCATTCACAAGGCCATTGAAAACTTCTTGATCTTTGAAATCTCGGAACCTGTAGGTATTATTTGAAAATGCTTCATAGATTTTGAAGGGCTCGACCCATAGGGATTCAAATTTTTCATGCTTGCCCTTGTCCTGCTTAGGATCATCCCATTTCAGTACCAAGTCTCCCATTTGGAAATCTTCCTTTTTGGCCTTCTTATAAAAAAACTACTTGATCTTCTGCTGATGGTCTTGAATTCTGTCCATTACCTTCTCTTTGGCCTGCTAGACTTCCACCAATAAATGAACTCTTTTGATCATGTCATCAGTCTCTTTTTGATAATCCTAGAAGAACTTTGCTACATGAATGGCTAGCTGAGAAGGGAAAATAGCTTCTGCTCCATAAAATAATTGGAAAGGGGAGATGCCTATAGATCTCTTTGTGGTCACTCGATCGACCCATAGAGTGAATTTCAACTTTGAATGCCAGGCCTTTTTGTTGTCCTTCAATAGTTTTTTGAGGATCCTTATCAGGATTTTGTTGGAGGACTCTACTAGACCATTTCCCTGGGGATAGTATGAGGTGGAGTGAATCAGTTTGATCCTGAATTGTTCATAGAACTTGGCTAACGGCTCAACCCTAAAAGAGGTTGCGTTATCAGCAACAATCTTTCTTGGGCAGCCGAATCTTGTGATGAGGTCTTCCAGGAATCCAATGATTACCTTGTGGGAAGCACTCTTGGTGGGGATAGCTTCAATCCACTTAGTAAAGAAATCTACAGTAGTTAGGATCCATCTGTGCTGCCCATTGGAAGCAGGGTGGATTTATCCAATAAAATCTAGGCCCCATTGCTAGAAAGGTCTTGAAACAACCACAGGTTTCAAAGAAAAAGACTTGAGTTGTTGTTTTCCTGCAAATCTTTGACATTTGATATAGGCTCTAACCTTTTTGCAGACGTTAGTGAATACGGTCAGCCAATAGTATCTAGCCCTGAGGATTTTGTAGGCTGTGGCTTTCCAGAAATGATGCCCTCCACATTGGCTATCGTGAAATTCAACCATGATCCTATCACCCTCTTGTGGATTCATACATTTCAAAAGTACCCCCAGGGGATCTTTCCAATATAAAACTTGATTGACAAGGTAGTGTCGCATTGCTTTGAGCTTTAGAGCTCTTACCTTATTTCTTTGTGTTGTTGGGAAAAACACCCTATGGACTAGCAAATTAGGGTCAGACTTTGCATGTAGATTTGACCGAATAGAAACTACTTTTTTACCTACATCCCAAGATTTAAATCCCTCTTTCTCAGTAAATGCATGGAAAAGGACCACCTACCTTATTACCGATGTTCGATGTTGATCCTCCATTGTGCTTGACTACTTGTTCGCAATGCTCCTTCCAAAGATGACCTGCATTCAAGACAGACAACAACTATGCATGCATGCTACTTCTATACTCAAGGGTTAGAAATCGAACATAAACTAATCAAACCATAGACAATTTATAATTTGGGACGGGAAAATCATTCTTTTTATTACTTAAAGTGAATCAACTTACAAAAGCTGAGACTGGCCACCGCTCCTTAAACCTGATCCTGGGCTCCTCTTCTTCTGTCCTTCAACTGCTTTGCATTAAATCTCCTTTGGCATGAGGAAAGGCTAAAGGGTTGGGACAATGGAATACATAAATGGGTAGATTTTCTTCGCTATATTTTTTTCCTCCTCCAAATGGTACCCCTACCCCTTATTTTATAGGCTAGAAGGAGCTAGGGTTTTGGACAAACCCTTGGCCATGCATGGCCGGGAGTTTCAGTTAACTCACCCATTGCTTTTTGTTCCATTGGAAACTTTCCTTTTTTTGTGCTTTTGTAGGTACATACGGGTTGTTGTGAGTCAACCAGTGTGTACACGCGTGTAGTAATGGGTTAGGGCGCATGGGCCTTTACACAAGAGGATTTTCAAAGAGTTGTTCAACAGAGTTTTGGAAAAGAAGGGATATGAGTTGGCCTGATGCCAGGTAAGCTTGTGTGGTGCAATTTAGGGTTATAACAGATGCCCCCTAATGTGTGAGGTTAGAAGAGCATCTGATGGCCGAAATACATTACCAATCTTTACTGATGTACCGAACGATTGAGCCCAAGGATCAGGAACCAAGAGGTGTCATCTGCAAAATAAAAAATGTCTCATCGAGGTGGGCATACCCATGCTCAGGATAAAATAGAACCATGGCTACCAATCAAATACACTGTAGATCCATGTCAAATAACTATAAAGAGTATCCACGAATAATACACAGCGGATCTACATCTCGAAATCAGAAAGATATGCATATAGAGTATCCATCTTCCAGAAGCTGATTCGGCCTGATGGATGGACTTCAGAGCTCAAGAAACAACTTCAAAATCTTCCAAAACTTGGGTAGGAGTGTAATATGAGTGTATGACTGCACTACCCAAGGGTCTTCAATGGCTCATCGGTCATGGACTTGATAATCTTGATGATTAGACTAAAGGCTTTAGTGATTTCGAACAAGGACTTGATTGGACGTTTAGGATGGCCGGGTATGCGGACAAGAGACATATTGCAGAGGGGCCGACTCAGGCTTAGTGACAAACTTCCCTTGGAAAATAGAACGACAAGTGATAAGACTCAGGCAACATATATGTTAATCATATGTATATGAAGTAGGAGGCAACGAAAAATCTCCATATGTTTGGAAGAATAACCAAATGGTGGAGGACACAACTCTATATAGTGAGAAAAGATTCCTAAGGTCGTACTACATCCCATAGTCTGATGAACAAATAGACAGATGTGCTTTATCCAAGGGCGACTCATTATGCTACCAATAAAGAAAATACCTTTCCCTTCCTCTTTTTGGGGTATATTTGATTTTTTTGTTCTTTTCGATAATCTTGGAAAAAGAATAAAGGAAAATTATGTTACAATGGAGGAATGAATATTGCAAACATAAATGCTCAAGGCACAAGGACAAGACTGATGTTCTGGTAAAATGATACTCAGGGAAAATCCTCCGATGACCAAAGGTGTTAAGACATAGAAGAAAACTGTCACAAGGCTGGTGGATAAGGTATGCAAATGCGGTTGATAGAACACACAACGGTAACGTCCTTCGATGTAAGTTTAACGAGCCCAGAGAAGGTAAGCTCGGTGGTTTTTCATATTTAGAGAGTCTGAAAAAGCATAAAAGGAGACTCTGCTGGGGTACCTTTTTCAACAATAGTCTAGTCGATTCGAAAAAGGGATAAACTAGCACTGATTAGACGTCAATTCAAAACCATTTTAATGAGTGTGACAAGGAAAAGATCACTCGGCCATTTTTTCATTTTTAAGGAGTCTGAAAAAAGCTTAACTATGGACTCCGTTAGGAATATTCTTCTGGAACAATTTAACAAGTGTGAAAGAATAAGGTCACTCGACGATATTTTAAATTTTAGGGAGTCTGAAAAGAGCTTAACTATGGACTCCGTGGGGGTTTCTTTTTCATAAGTTTAGTCCCTCAGGCCCGAAAAAGGGACAAAATTATACCTGAGAGTACTCTTCTAAAGAATGAAAATTTGATAGAGTATAGATTTGTTCGTACAGTTGACCTTCCAGACCAAAAAAGGGGTAAACTACCACCAGACAGAAGTGACTTCAAATTTCAGTTTAACGAGAGTGAAAGGCCACAAGATTGCTTGACAATCTTTTCATTTTTAGAGGGTCTGAAAAGGGCTTAAAAGGAGACCCATTTATTTTTTGGGAGTCTTGAGGGTGAGACAAAGAGAGAAGAAGAATCATGCAAATAAGGCTCAAACTCATATTCAGGAAAGACTATAAGGACTTCCGAGCCTACAGTGTTTTAGAGACAGCATGGACACCATAATGTAACAAGGACCTTCCTAGGGCATCCATGTTCTGGTAAGCTCTACCGCTAAGTTGCGACACTTCTAAAGAAGATATGATGGTTCTGTGTCACAACCTGATGGGATCGATCCTATAGTAGAGGAAAAATACAATGAGATTCAAAAGTTGGGGTAATAACCTAACCTATATGCTCAAGTTGATTCTTGGAAAAAAAATTATGGATCGTCAAAATTTTCTCAAAACTCAAAAAAGTGTCCCAATACTTGATCAAATCCCTCCCATATAACTCATGAATCACTCTAAATGGTTTTTGGTATAAAGAAACTGATAAGGGAGGCCAAAAAAGTGACAAAAAGAGGCCAAAAAGTCTATAAATAGAAGTTGGTAGCTCATTATCACCATTGCTGATTTGGAAATTGACTCTGGAGCCAAAAGACCCCCTTTTCTAAAAACGATGATTCCAGGAGCTACAATGGACAAAATGAACTTCCGCTTGGACCAAGTAAGTACAAACTCCCTTATCTAGCTATTCAATTCTTCAATTTTGATTTTAAGTTCATTTTTTGGGCGAGCACCGACCTTAAAAAGTTCGGCTCCATGTACACGCGGGCTGTCTCTGGACAGACCACGTCTACACTTGGGCAGAGTAAAGGTTGCCTGCATGTACACACGAATGTTTCCTCTACAGCTCGCATGGA
>JZKD02S1616413.1:286054-296859 GCA_000966675.3 Picea glauca
GACTACTTTAGCTATCTTAATCATGTGCAAATGATATAATTTTAATCACTGTAATCCATATCTGGTTTCTTCTAAGTGTATAAAAGACATAACAATTGTTTAATTCAGTTTGTGAATGATAGGTTTATCTTCTTCATAAGTTGAATTATCAAATATAAGTTTTTGCATAACAAGTTTCCCTTATTGCAGAGATTTATAATCATATAGTTGTTATGATTTTTTATGTCTTGTTTGTCCTGTAAACCACTCAAAGAGTAGCGCAGCTAATCATTTACGAAAATCTTTTGGATTAACCGATGCGAATTTCCTTCCTCCGACTAGCTTCGAAGTCATCCTACGCAGGACAAATTAGGAGCGCTTCTAGGTCAGTTAGTCGCTTGTTTGTTTACTGTTTTTATTAGATTAGATAGAATTAGTATATTAGATTGTTTAATTTCAGTAAATATATTAGATCGTTTAATTTCAGTAGTTTTATTTCTTATTCATAAAATCAAACAATCAAAAATATCTCTGACTGTCTTAGGACAGAAAACATAAGAGTTTTACAGGTTTTATTTAAATCTGCCAATTGTGTATATTGTATATTTGTGAATAAGTTGTATTATAACTAGTAGCTAGACGATTATTTAATAGAATTAGTGTAATAGTAATTAGTAGAATAGTTAGTGTAATTTGTATTTAGTTTTAGTTTATATAGTAGTTTGTTTTAATTAGATTAGTGTATTAGTTGTTTTTAGTTAGTTTAATTTCTTGTATTTAGCTTTAGTAGTTTGTTTTAATTAGATTAGTGTATTAGTTGTTTTTAGTTAGTTTAGTTTCTTGTATTTAGTTTTAGTTAGTTTTATTTGTTTTAGTTAGATTAGTTAGTTTAGATTAGTTTTCTCTTTGGTTTTCTTAGGATCTTAGAGTGACCAACGGAGCTGTTAAACCCGTCAGGGTGGTTCATTCAAAATGGCTTGGGTTATTAGACAACCCCGGACCAGTTCCACTCTCTCAGTTGACGGATGGTCAATTTCGCCCGTCGACAAGTTCCTGATCCGGATGTGGAGTCCGGATCTGCATTGCTTCCTCATACGAGGAGAGCAGATCCCCTTGACTGCGGTGGAGGATATTTATTTTCTGACTGGGCTCCCCTTTCGGGGAACGCCCCTATCGATGGAGCCGGTGTTACCCATGACCATTTTGCTGGCCGATATTGGCCAGAGATACTGCTCAGGTTGGGACTTTATGTCTAGGATGGTGGTGAGTATCGGTGCGATAGAATCCCTAGCCCATCTCTGTACAACAACAATGATTTTTTAGATATATGGGTCACTTGCAACCTGATGGATTAGTGGTGGCCAACTGTTGGTGCTGGAGAGAGCGGTGGCCGGGGGATGATGCTCCATGCTAGGATGGTGGTACAGTTGGACCACTGTTGGTCCACTGATGGAGGATATTTTTCTTTCGGGTCCATCTTAGTGGCCTCGTTTTTAGAGAGGGTGCCGATGCTGTGCCCGAGGGTTCTGCTGGAGATGTCGGGGGCACGAGATCTACGATTGAGGCAGTGGTCGACCGTTTTGGTTCTCCACAGTGGTGGAAAAGGTGGACTTTTCTTCTCAACAAAGGTGGCACGGATATGGAGGCAGATGTCGCAAGTGATACTTCAGTACCCCTATGCTGGGGTGGACTTCCGGGGTGACTCGGACATGGTGATACCTCCTGGGGAGGTTTTTGACCATCGAGGTATGTTTAGTATGTTGGTATGTTTTTTATTTATATGGTCGTTTTAAGATATTAGTCCATATGTATATGATATAGATGTTGATACTATCTATTTTGTTTTTGTGTTGTGTATGTGCAGATGTGGCAGCTCGCGGGCGCAAGGTAGAGATGCAGAGAGTGTCGGCTCATTGAGAGCTAGAGAGACTGCCACATGGAGAGAGAGGTCGGTGGGAGGATGTCATGGGGTGACCAACAGAGCCCAAGAGGGCAGCGAGGAGGCACTGGTTCGATGACCCTAGTGCGGGGCCATCACACACTCCTCCGGCGGTGGCCGAAGTAGATTTTGATGACATACGCCGTCATTTGGAGACGATGTTGTAGGATGTGCCTGAGGGCATATGGACGTGTATCCAGGATGAGAGATTCCTGGAGCAGTGTGTGGGGGTGCCGCCACCATGGCGGGCCATAGTGTGGTGAGGAGCAGTGCTTGCGGCGATGACCAGTGGACGCCTACCACCGGGGCAGGAGGGTGCTGTGGGTGGTCCTCCACCACCGCCGAGGGTGGGTGGTGGTGGTGCGATAGAGGCCCCATGAGTAATGTATGATGTACATTTTTGTTTTTTTTGTACATAGGCTGGTGAGCCCATTTTTGTACTGAGGTGCTACATTGGCCGGCGAATGTATGTATTTTTGTATGTAAACATTTGGATGGCCTGATGGGCCTTTATATATATATGAGTATACATATTTTGAGATCCTTATGTTGTCTACATGTGTTTTTTGCTGATGATTTTGCTGATGTCTATTCTATATATATGTTGTGACAGGATTTGTGATATGTCTATGTATGTGTAGTTTGATGTGATATATGCCAATCTAACACCATGTTAGTTATTTGATCTATTTTTTGATTCAATTGTCTTGGAATATGTGTAAATGTAATGGAATCAAAATGTTGAGATAAAATCCTAACCTGCAGGTATTTGCGAAAGAGGCACGGGTCGCGTACACGGTAAACATTGTTGAGCTGGAGAACGAATAGTTAAGAGTCGAGGAAGACACTAAGGTGACGAATATGATGACGCTGGGCATTGGCCAGGAGGCCAATGACTGTCATGTATTCGTCTTGGTTGTTGGTTTCGGGCCCCAAACATATGTCACTTGAATGTAGCATTTCATGTGAGGGGGTGTAGAGAGCCCAAGCAGTCGAAGCAAGATTTTGCGTCCAATGGCTGGCGTCATCAGCATAACCAATGTGGTAGGCTAGTGGAGGAAGCATCTGTCAATAAAAAAAAGGATAGTTTAGACAAGAGGGGAGGAAAAATATTAAACACTAGAAAATAAATAACCTAAAGTAGAATGACTACTTTTAAGCATAAAATTTCTTAAGATACAACCCGTTGACGGGTTCTTTAAGAGAGAGGCCTTCGGGAGAGGCCAGGATATATGCCCCTTTGGTGAGGCAATGTTGGATAATGTAAGGACCATGCCAAAATTTGAATTTGTTGTGGCCAAAGGTATCATGAGCGATATCATAAGCCAGGACAAGGTCGCCTTCACGGAATGATCGAAGGTTGACATGGCGATCAAAGGTAGCCTTGGATGATTTTTTAGCTGCCTCATTGTTCTGTAAGGAAGATCGACGATCTTCATCTAGAGACTCCAAGTTCAGCAAGCGCTGCTCCATTGGAGCAGTGTCAGGTAATAGCTCAATTGCGGTGCGTAAGGTGGGAATTTCGCACTTGATGGGAAGAGTTGCCTCGACCCCATGGACTAAATGGAATGGTGTGAAACCAGTAGTGGTTTTTACCACTATTCGATAAGCCCATAGCACGAAAAATAACATGTGATTCCAATTGGTTTTATGTTTATTAACCATGCGCTGTAACATGGTCTTGAGGACTTTGTTAACTACCTCGACTTGTCCGTTTGAATGAGGGTAATATGGTGAGGTAAACTCGTGAGAGAAGCCTAACCGAGATGAGAGTTCAGTGAAGATCTCATTCTCGAAGTGTTTCCTATGGTCATAAACAAGTTGGAGTGGTAGTCCAAAGCGGGATATGACGTGGTTAAAGAAAAAATGCGTTGCAGTGTCAATGGTGTTGTTGAAAGTGGGCATAGCTTTGGCCCATTTGGTGAAGTAATCAATGACGACAACAATGTATTTGTGACCATTGCTGGAGGGAGGATTACAAGTCATAAAGTCGATGCCCCATTTACAAAAAGGGCCGGCAGTAATGATAGGGTGAAGAAGACCGGGGGGGGCTTAGGCTTTGTTGGCATAGAGCTAAGATTGCTCACATCGTTTCATGGCATGAATGAAATCATGAAACAAGGTGGGCCAAAAGTAACCAGCTCGGATAATCTTTTGAGCCATGGATATACTCGAAAGATGGCCCCCACATGCGTCGCTGTGGCAGTCATTTAAGACTCTATCGACCTCGTCAATAGTCAGGCATCAACGAAGAATGGTGTCTATACCCCGCCGGTATAGGATGTCTCCGATGAGGAGATAGAGGGGGGCCTAATGGAGGATACGTCAACGATCATCTCGTGAAAGGTGGTTACCAAAATTTTGATTTTGTAGGTAGACGAGAAGGTCGCCATACCAAGGATCATCCAAAGTGATGTAAAAGAGATGTTCATCAGGAAAGTCGGTGTTGACGGGGGCACTGGTGGTGTCTAAGGGGAAGGTCGTGACAAGTTTGGCGAGAATGAGGGCCTTCTTACTCTTAGGTGTTGAGAAATCGAGGTCTTACTCCTGAAGGATAATGATCCATCGAGCGAATTTGCTATTAACTTGTCGATGGCTGAGCAAGTACTGCATAGGGTTGGAATCTGTGATGACCTTGGTGGTGCGAAGCAAAATGTAATGGCGCAGTTTATGGACTGCAAGGACAACTGCAAGAGCAAGTTTCTCTTCGTGTTTATATTTCAAGGGTGGTCCTGAGAGGTTCTTACTAACGTAGTAAATGACATGTTCAAGATTGTCATCTCCAAGATGGACAAGGACGCCGGCTACTGATACAGCTGATGCTGATACGTAGAGGATGTAGTCACGATTATAGTCAGGTGCACTAATTAAAGGTGCATTTGAAAGTGCTTTTTTAAGATCATAAAATGACTATTGGTCATAGTCATCCCAGTGAAAAGGGATGTCGTGACGTAGTAAGCAGAGGAAACCATGTGCGCATATGGCGTAATCAGGAACAAAGCATCTAATAAAGTTAGCTTTGCCCTGTAGACTCTGAAGTTGTCATAAATTTTGGGGAGGTGGAATTTCAGTGATAGCTTTGACTTTGAGGGGGTCCATGGTAATACCACTTTGGGCAACGATAAAACTGAGGAGGCGCCCTGCGGTGATGCAGAGCACACACTTGAGAGCGTTCAAGCGGATGTTGTACTGGAGACACCGTTGAAAGATGATTTGTAAATCATCGAGATGTTGGGTGCGTTTCTTGGATCGAGCTATGAGGTTGTCCAAGTAGGCGAGGATGATTTCAGCCAGATCATGAAAGATGTATGTCATCGCTCGCTGTAAAGTTGCACCGACATTTTTTAAGTCGAAAGGCATGAAATGATATGAAAAAGTACTCCACAGGGAAATGAATGTGGTTTTATATTGATCGGCTGGGTGGATTTGAATTTGGTTATAGCTAGAGAATCCGTCCATAAAGGAGAGAGCCTCGTGGCCTGTGCAGTCGTCGATAATTTGATCGATGAAAGGCATTGGAAAGTTGTCTTTTGGACATGTGTTATTGAGATCATGAAAGTTGGTGAAAACGTGGATAGTGCCCTGTTTTTTTCGACGGGTACAGGGTTGGAAACCCAAGAAGTATAAGCGATGGGGTAAATAAACCCGGTCGTACGTAGTTTGTCAATTTCATCTTTGATAGACATGGCTTTGGATGGGTGTAGTGGCCGCTGTTTCTGGCGAACTGGTGTGATGTCAGGCCAGGTGTCGATGCGATGCTCGACAATAGAGGGATTGAGGCCAGGCATTTCCGTGTATGACCAGGAGAAAATATCCCTATATTCCTGGAAGAGGGCTTTATATGCGGCGATTTCTTGAGGAGTGAAAGAAACTCCAATGATGATTTCTTAGATGATGCCATTTTTAATGGAAATGTCGATTTTAATGGTGGGGGAAATGTTGGCCATATTACCCTCTTCAAAAGCGTCGGGGGTAGGAATGGGATTGTGGAACCAGTCTATAGGCCCTGACGGGATAAAATATTTGGTTTCAACCGCGTAAATGGGGTTTTGGTTAGGAGGCATGAAGGCTTCCCATGGAAAGAAGAGCGCACGGTGATGTAGTGCATCCCAGGGAGAGTCCGGGCGGTGTAGCTCTTCCATTATTTCCTCGTCACTTTGGAAACGGTGGGAATATAAAGGATCGTGAGGAGTGATCTCGGTGTGGTTGCCCCCTGATGGAGAAGCAAAGGGATCAATGCTAGGAGATGCATAGGGTTCACTTGACATAAACCATATATTGAAGTACTGAGGGGTACCCTTGGTGGTTGGGTGGAGAGTGTTTGTAGGGGAATGAGCAGGAGAATTGGGTGGGTTGCAGGGTAAATCCTCAGAAATGTCATTTAAGAACCATGGAGGTGTTGGGAGTGCCTCGGGCTCAGGAGAAATGACATGAAGATCCTCAAGTGACGAGGTAATGTCAAGTATCGCCTCTGCGAGTTGCTGAAGTAGGGAAAATTGACGTTTCCTGTATTTAAGGATCATAGGACACTGGTATGTAAAATGAGCTAATGTATTGTAGAGAGAGCAAGGGAATCTCATATGTTCATTGACTGAAGTGGTGACATAGCGAATTTCAGTGATATTTGAAGAGGACGTAGCAGGGCGTGGGTTATTCTGGAAGTTCTGGCATACAACCGCTAATGTCTGCCGAAAGCGTGGCAGTGCTAGGGAATGATGGGTGTAATGGCCATACTCTGAACATATAGCACAAGCATCCTCAACCCTTTACTACTGGAAGGGTTGGTGGTAGTAGTGGGACTATTAGTAGTGATGAGGGTTGTGGGAGTTGGATTGGGGGAAATCAAATTCTGTAATTTAGGTAGTGATGGACAGTTGTTGGTTTGGTGGCCCTCTTTCTCACATAGTGCACAAGGTGGTGGTATGCATGGAGGAAGTGGAGCGGTGGGCTCTTTCTTATTTCTCCTACCCCCAGCTGTAGCCAGGAGGTTAGTGAGTGGGGGTGTAGTGGGGGTGAGGATGGGATTCATCATGGGAAGTCTGTCCTGTGGGGGAAGGGATGGTCGAGGGACCATCTCTGGAGGGTGTAAATACCAAACTGGGATTGCTAACACCATATTAGGTAGTGTGAGCATAGTGGCTACCTGAAAAGTTTCAATACATGGTGGAGGGTAAAAGAAGGGAATTTGAGTGAGGGGTTGGGGAACTGTCTCCCAAACGAGAATATGCCCTTGAGGGGATGTGGATTTGTGGACTGTTGGTCTCAAAGAATGCGCAGGAGGCTCCGAAGGGAGTGGTTCTGCGACTATTGGGACGTCAGGAATGACTAAAGCCTCCTGAGGAGGATGAGCATCCTCTGTGTGAGTTATGTTAGATGAGATGACACATACTTGATTAGCAGGATGAAGGAGTGGTGGTGCTCCATGGTATGTCCCTAATAAGGATGGATCTTTGAAAATCCCAGGACCCATTTCTACGAGAGGATATGCGTCTTGGTTGGTGTGGATGAGAGGAAGAATTTTATCGAGGTTGGCAGATGGGTTAGGCTCATAATGTGAGACTTGGTCGATGGTCACGATCTTCCCATTGTGGGGAAACATCATTGTCCTAAAGACAGAAGATTCCACTGCCTTCATAGCATACATGTAGCTATGACCGAACAAGATATTATAATCGAGCGAGGCATCGATAACTTCGATATCAATGAGGATAGTCTTGCCCCCGAGTTCAACGGGGACATTTTGGAAGATCCCTTCAGGAGAGGATGGTTGTCTGTCAAAATCTCATAATGTGATGGCAGAGGGTATGAGTTCTGGGTAACCAATTTTCTGCCATACTATTTTGGACATGATGAACGTAGAGGCACCTTCATCGATGATACACTGATGAACTGTGATGTTCCACATTTTCACTGGTATTTGAAAAGAGATCAAGGCGGGAAGACGAGGTTCTCCACTATCAAGATCAAAGGTGATGAGTCGAGTATCTGAAGGGTCGACTGCCCCCAAGGTGGAAAGTAAAGATTTCTGTTGCATAGGACAAGTCCGGAGGACTTCCAATACTGACATGGAAACCGGGGATTGTGCTAAGTCATCTACCAAGCTATAGTTATGAGCTTCCCTAGCCTGTGGGTTGTGGTCATTCCTGCGCAAGGGGATACGTAGTGGTGGTTTGGCGGAAGGGCGAGGGATCACCAACGGGGGTCCCATTAGTGTAGGGTTTGTTTCTGGAGAGATGGGAGTAGACTCAATGGGTGTATGATACTGACGATTACGCATTTGCAGAAGAATTTATTCCTCACTGGTGAGGAGGATTGTACGCTCTGTTGGATTGTTGGGGTTGTGGTATTGGCCCACCTGAGGTGGGGGGTGTTGTGTATCCTGTTGGGTGTTTATCACACCTTGATGTGGAATAGGATTTTGCAGCACGGCGAGAGGGGGTTGTTGCACGTATTGTTGTGGTGCCTGTTGAGGGGTAGGTTGTGCAGGAGAATGGGGAAGGGAACCCAAGTCTTTTAACCATTTGAAATCAACGATCTGAGGGCAATGGTGAGTGTAATGACTGAATTCACCACGAAGGGAACAAGGGAAGATGGTTTTAACATTGTTTCTCCCTTGCCGTTTGTTATTATTGCCCCCTTGGGGGTTTTGGTTCCCTTGGTTCTGGTTTCCCCCAGTGGGTTGGTGCTGTGGGGGTTGATTCCCACCTTAACCAGGGTTGTTGTTATTCTTGTTCCATCCTTTCTTCTTGGCATTGTTCAATGGATGAGTTGGGTTGGCTATATTCAACTGTTCAAAATTTTGGTATTGTTGAGTAGCAGAAGGTTGAACAAAATGTACCCCCACATGTGGATGTGGGGGGGCCATGGGTTGTGGAGGACCAGGGAATGGGAAGTATGGATTTTGTGGTGGTATCGATCCATAAGGTACATAGGAAGGCGTAGTGCTTTCACTAGTACTATAAGATGATGTTGAGGGAGTACCATTGTTTGTGGGAATAGGTGGATGTATGGGAGGTGTCGATGGTGGTCCACTAATGGGTGGAGGTATAGCAACAGGGTATGGCTGTTGATAAGGGGGTGGGGGGTAGTAAGAAGTGCCCCCATATGCCAACAAGTATTGAGGTGTTCCATACATCGGTGGTGGTTGGGGTTGTTGACCATGGTGTGTGGTGGCACCTATTAATCTGTCTGTTGAGTGAGACATCCCAGGTTTGTCTTGGCTAAATGGCACAGGTTTTGGAAGATCAGGAAGTACCGTGTATAAGTACCCTGACTGTGCATAGATGAGGTCATATTGTTGGGCCTTACTGATGGATTCCTCTTCGGATTGAGGTAAGGTGGAAGCTACATCCTTACCAAGGAGAGAGACAAGTGATCTAAGAAACCAGTCAAGACACTGTTGCTTGGTGGTTTCCGCTTTCCACAAACTATGTTGCCTACGCCACTCATGAATGTGGTCAGCGATGTGTGTGGCTGAGGTTTGTTTGAATTTAGACAGTAGTTCTAGACCATTTTCATGGTGGATGGGTAATTGGAAGAAGGTCAAGAATGCTTTGGCCAATGACTCAAAGGTCGCATGGGACCCTGATTTCTCTTTGACATACCATTTGGCTGATGGGCCAGTGAGTGTGTGTTGAAACAATCACAATCTGATGGAATCATCCATAATGCTATTGGAATAACACCATAGATGGAAGGTCATGACATGGTTGGCGGGGTCATCCCCTGCCTTCCCTTCAAACTTTGGTATGTCTGAAGGAAGTTTGGTTGGCATTGCAGGCCATGTGGCGTCATGCAATATAGGATCATTGGTAAGTTTGGTGAGATCCGGTATGTTGAGAGAGGCCAAATATGGCATCTGTAGTGGGGTGGGAGGGTTAGCTCCAGCCATATTGTGTTGTAAACCTGACCCTTGATGGGGATTCGGTGGGTTGGTGCTCCCTCCTTGAGAGGAAGTGGGTCCCTCGCTTCCTTGTAAAGGAGAGCGAGTGAACGGATGACCTTGGGAAGTTGACCCAAGTAATGTAGAACCAAGCAAAGTTAATCCTAAGGTAGTAGCACTCACAGGAGTGTGTGAAGGAGGTGGCGATGAGTGGGAACGACCAAATACTCCTCCTAAGATGGGAGGGAGGTTGAGAAATCATCATGAACAACGGGGGTTCTGTGGTTCCCCTATGATGTCAGACTAGTTGTGTGAATGTGTGCAAAAAGTGGTGAGAGAAATATAGACAAAAACAACCTTTGCGTTGAATGTTTACACAATATATATATCCAAATCAAACTGTAATCATATGTGCATCATACATAAAATGAGAAAGAAGCATATATATGGGTAAGTGGGTTTTTTCTACGTGGGGGGAATCAAAAGAAAGCAACTGCTCATGTCCTAGAAGACGTAACGTCATTCCTCTCAAATAGCATTAGACCTTCCAATAGTACTCAACAGTGGGGTCTGAAGTCACCGGAAGAGACACTAGTGAAGGATGAAATAATTGGTTATAATGAGGGGTAGAGGGGGCATATCTCGAAAGAGCTGGCGATATTTCCCAATAGCCACACAAAATCCAATCAAGGTGCAATTGCAGCCCACAATTGCCACCTGGGTAGATGTCCTAAAGTTGGTCACTAGGTACCTCAGTCAAAGTGCGGCATTTAGATTTTCGGACTAAGAAATGGGTCACGGGCTGGATCACGTCCAAGAGGTGGGTGCCTCAAGGGGGGATGCACAGAACAACCGGACCTTGTCCTTCAACCATTCACGAGTATCTCTCTGCCTTATGGTGATTGGAACACTTGACTTGGAGGATTTTAAGTTCCCTATTTGACAACCTCTATGTTTTGACAATGTGAGAACCAGATAAAGGGGAGTTATTTGGATGCCTATCCC
>JZKD02S1616413.1:304818-331669 GCA_000966675.3 Picea glauca
TGTACAGGCTGCGTGTATATCTAAATTCTAAGGAAAAATATGAAAACAGATAGTCCAGACCAGGAAGAGGCCTCTAGTATTGATAACCAGGATCCCTTGAAGGCTGGGATACTCTTTCTAATAGAAAAAACAAATAATGCAAGGAAAAATAAGGCAAAAAAAAAAGGCAATCTAAGATAGGACTGTTAACAAACAGGACTTAGACAGGATTCCAGAAAACCCCCTAAGAATGTGTGATTCTGATAGGGAAGAGGAGGACTGCCTCTAAGGTTCTCTGAAATCCTACATGCTACTACTATCTCTACAGCTAGATTTAAAATGTGGGCTGTCAGAGGATAGGGCGCGGGTACATGCATTTAGGCCTTCTGCAGGCCGCGTGTACCTCTATGTGTCCCAAAAAATACATTCAAACAAAAGTCAGGGAAATATGGTATGGAAAACCAGACTCCCTGCTAGCTCAGACCTTACAGAAAAAGAAAATATAGGCAAAGAAAAAACAGAAAACCTAGTCTTTAAACTACCCAAAAACTTAAATAAATCCAGGAACCCTAAAGAGTATTCTCCCCAGTATGGTCACCAATTCTGTTGTTGGGAAAAACACCCTATGGACTAGCAAATTAGGGTCAGACTTTGCATGCAGATTTGACTGAATAGAAACTACTTTTTTACCTACATCCCAAGATTTAAATCCCTCTTTCTCAGTAAATGCATGGAAACAGACCACCTACCTTATTACCGATGTTCGATGTCGATCCTCTGTCGTGCTTGACTACTTGTTCGCAATGCTCCTTTAAAATATGACCTACACTCAAGACAAACAACAACTATGCATGCATGTTACTTCTATACTCAAGGGTTAGAAATCGAGCATAAACTAATCAAACCATAGACAATTTATAATTTGGGACGGGAAAAGCATTATTTTTATTACTTAAAGTGAATCAACTTACAAAAGCTGAGACCGGCCACCACTCCTTGAACCTGATCCTGGGCTCCTCTTCTTCTGTCCTTCAACTGCTTTGCGTTGAATCTCCTTTGGCATGAGGACAGGCTAAAGGGTTGGTACAATGGAATACGTAAATGGGCAGAGTTTCTTCACTATATTTTTTCCTTCTCCAAATGGTACCCCTACCCCTTCATTTATAGGCTAGAAGGAGCTAGGGTTTTGGATGAACCCTCAGCCATGCATGGCCAAGAGTTTCAGTTAACTCACCCATAGATTTTTGTTCCATTGGCAACTTTCCTTTTTTCATGCTTTTGTAGGTACACGCGGGCTGTTGTGAGTTATCCAGCATGTACACATGTGCAGTAATGGGTTAGGGTGCGTGGGCCTTTACAAAAGAGGATTTTCAAATAGTTGTTCAACAGATTTTTGGCAAAGAAGGGATATGAGTTGGCCTGATGCCAGGTAAGCATGTGTGGTGAAATTTAGGGTTATAACACTTTGCAGGCCATCTGGAGGCTGCAACTCCTACAGAAAACATATGACATCCTTATACTAGGGACATCGAGCCAATGGGGGTTTTGATTGAGGGTCTACATTAGACAGATGATCCTGTTGACTTTCTGAGCATTCATTGATGAAATCTACCCCCAAAGATTTGCAATTTGCTTCAACCAATAGCTTAGCTAAACCTGGACCTTTGATTAACTTGGTAGGCCTTATTTCTAAGTCAAACTCAAGGATCTTGGCTATCCACTTACTCCTCCTCCCGTCTATGTCAGGATGAATAAGAATGTCTTTAATAGCAACTGAGGGGACATAGGCAATGATTTTTGACTGCAGGACATAGGTTCTAAAAGCTTTGAGAGCCTTTACCAGGGCATAGGCCTACTTCTCCATAATGTCGTACCTGACTTAGGCATCCCTCAAAACTCTGCTAAAATAGGCAATAGGCAACTCTAGCCCAACCTCATTTGACTGTAATAAAACAACAACCACTGTGTCAGGTGAAGCAAAGGAGAAAATAAGGAAATCCTTTGAGTAATCGGGACTAATAAGCACAGGAGATTTAGTCAAGGCCTTCTTTGTCTGCTCAAAGGAACTTTGCGACTCATAAGTCCACCTCACTTCATTTCCTTTCCGCAACATGGTTGTTATAAGTCTTACCCCTTCAGCAAAGTTAGAAACAAATCTCCTTAAAAAATTAATCTTACAGAGGAAAGATTGGACCTCCTTCCTGGATCTTGGGATTGATAAGGCCTGTATTGCCTCAACTCTGCTAGGATCGATCTTGACTCCTTCTAATGATACTATGTGGCCCAGTAATTTTCCCTCCTTCATGGAGAATAAATATTTCTTGGGATTCAATGAAATGCCAAAACTCCTGCATTTCAGGAAAACCTTCCCGAGGTGACAACAATGTTCTTTATCAAATTTTGAAAAGACGGTTATGTCATCTAGATATATGACCACAAACTTATCCTTTTCCCCAATGAAATTGATGTCCATGGCACGTTGAAACATTGCCCTTGCATTCATCAATCCAAAAGGCATTTTATCATACATGAAGGTGCCCCATGGAGTGGTAAATGTCATCTTTTCCCTGTCCTCAGGCAGAACAAAGATTTGATTTTAGCCAGAGAATCCATCAATCATGGAAATCCTCAACACTCCTGTTACCCTCTGCAATATATGTTCCATTTTTGGTAAGGGGTAATTGTCCTTTTGTGAGATTCTATTCAGGTTTCTAAAATCTACACAGAGTCTGATTTCTCCATTTTTCTTCCTTACTGGGACCAAGTTGGCCACCCACTCTGAATATCTCAGTGGCATGATGATCTAGGCCTATAGCAACTTCTTCACTTCCCTCTCCATGATAGGCAGCAACATAGGATTGATTTGTCTTAGCTTCTGCCTAAATGGCTTTGCCTCCTTTTTCAATGGAATTTTATGCTCAATGACAGAAGTGTCATATGTTTTGAGATCTTCATAGGTCCAGGAAAAAACATCAGCAAACTCCCTCAATAGTTTAGCATATTCAGCCCTCTACTCCTTTGTCAGACTTTTGGAAAATTTGACAAACTTGGGTTCATTCTCAGTGCCAATGTTGCACTGAGTTGTATCAGTGTCATCCTCTGAGATTTCCCCTTTTAATGCCACATTGTTTCTATAAAAAATCCTTTCCAAAGGAACCAGTCCCCTTGGAATATGATTGTTGGGCAGCTACAGAATGTTACGCTCTGCAATCTTATTCAGAAAATTACCCCCATCAAGCTTTTCTTCAGAGACAAAGTCTTGGTCAATATGCATCTCTGAAAATTCTTCGATAGTCTCTAAGAATCCTTTGATATCAAGATCATCCTCGAACACCTTCCAATGTTTGACATTGTTAGGTATCGAGGGCCTGTATTTTACTTCCACATCGTATTTGAATTTGGGTGGTAAGAGCACTTTGAAATTGCTTGCTGATGTAGCCAAGGAATCTGCCACTATGTTCTTCTCTCTTGGGATGAAAGAAATGTTAAATGCTGAGAATAAATTGTCAATTAGGTCCTATACCTCATTTTTGTAACTCTTGAGTCAAGGATTCTTAGCCTGATAAGTGTTTCTGATCTGCTGGACTACCAATTCTGCATCTCCGAACACTGATACCTCCTGAATTCTCATTTCTTTTGCAGGTCTTAATCCTAGAATAAGAGCTTCATATTCTGCCACATTGTTGGTAGCTTCAAACTAGCTTGTATGACAGAGATATGGTTTCCTGAGTAGGTGACACAAAAAATACCCCAGCACCAGCACCTTCCCTAGAAAAGGCTCCATCAAAAAACATTTTCCAGACAGGGGTGATGGAGGGAGGAAATTCATGAGAAGCGGTGGGTTGCTTTATGAGTTTTAGAGGAGGCTTGGGAGCATAAGTGAGTTGTAGTAAACTAGAACCTAAATCAGTGTCCAGGGAAAAAATGGGATGGTTGGTAGGATTAGCTTCATCACTGATTATATAGGCTAGCTAGGCTTCTCTGTATAGTCTCCTATGTTCCCCTCCAAATACTGGAATAGTAGCATAGGTTAGGTCCATTTGCAGAGTTCCCCCTAGTCTTTTTATCCAAGATCTTGATAACAACATATTGAAATTGGGGGGGACGTCAACCACTACAACATTCATGACCACACTTTTCATGGGCAATTGAAACAAGTTCACGACCAGGTCTTTGATGACTCCTAGACATTGAACTTTCCTAGAGTCAAAGGAATAGAGGTCATGATAGGGTCTGGTGACTTCTAGTCCTAATTCTTCCATAATAGTTTTGGGCATGAGGTTGTGAGAAGCCGTTGAATCCATCAAAGAGTCGTGAAACAGCTTTTCATGTATATTCAAGGATGTGTAGAAGGGAGGGGATGAATCATTCTTGTCTTCTACCATAGGACCTAGAATAACTATAGGTTTTTCATCTTGCAAATTGATGGAGTCTTTGGGAAAGCATGAGGCTTCAAACTGTAATAGCTCAGAGAAGAATTTTTTAAACTCTTCTTGTTTAATCAATTCCATGAGGGGCACAGGGATTCTAATTTTTTGAATTTCATGCTCAAAGTTGAAAGAAGAAGTAAGATTTGGGATTTCCCTCACTTTAGGAACATGACTCTAGACCATCAGAGAGAGGGGTTGGGCCTTCCTACCTTTGTTGTTGTCTGCTACTTCACTAGCAGGTTTCTCTATTCTAGGGAACTATTCAGGAACATCAGGTGCTGCTATCATTTTCTTGGACCTCAGGTTATACTTGCCTTGGCTGCTACTAGCCTTGTGTCCCTTGCTAAATTCATTTAGCTGACTGTCCACAATATATTCCTTGTATGTTGATCGAGTGAGATGAGTAAAAGGAGGAGCGTCTCTGAAGCAATGGATTTCAGGATCAAGCCCATCTGTTTCCCCTCCTTCCTCATCGGCCACAAAATTATTTTGAAAAGGGGCCTGAATTTTTTGGTCTTCTCTATCTCTTCTCCTTTGGTCTCTTTGCATAGTCAGGGGAGCAATATTGTTTGGCCTCCTAAATCCTCCTTTGTTTTTAGCATTTTGAGGACCTTTGTATTCTTGCCTCACCTCCATCTTCATTTTCTCCATCTCTGCAGACAGAGACTTCACCATCTTGGTCAGTTCATCCATTTGAGGGTGAGGCATCGAGGGGCCAAAACTTGAGACTTCAGACCTTCCCTTTCTCCTGTCTACATTAGTCTTATTTATTAGCCTATCAACTACTAATACATTAGATTCCACCTCTATGGTAACGTCTTGCATCTGAGCTAGGGAGGTAGCTCTTCTTTCTCTCAATAGAAGACAGTAGTCAGGGTCAAATGCACTAGCATAAGAAATTTTGGCAGAGGCTTCTGAGGGATTTATCTCAACAGGAATCCTATTATACATCTTATTGAATCTTTTGGAGAAGTCAAAGGCAGACTCTCCTTCCATCTTCTTCAAAGACCCTAACTTTGTCATGTAATACACGAAATCCTTCTTATCTCCCCACTGCCTCAGGAAAGCACCATCTAGAGCTTCAATTCCAGCAATAGATCTGGGGGCCAATCCCCTAAACAATTTCCTCACCTCACCATCCAGGATCTGGACGAAGATTCTCATCTAAACATATTCATTTTCAATATTCAAGTTGTCTGCATAACTATAGAAAGCAACCAGGTGCTCTTCCATAGTTATGTCCCCTTCGCCAGTAAACTTGGGCATATACTTCAGGTAATCTCCAGCAGGGAGAGGATTCATAGGATGGGGTAGGATAAAGGGAGAATATCTGGCAGCTACTATGACATCCATTCTAGTTAGAGGGGGATTAGCACCAACCATAGGAACAACAGATGTGGGGGAACTAGGAGGATATGAGGTTTGAAGAGGAAATATAGGAGCTGAGCCTACAGAGTGGGAGGGGGACTGTAGCAAATATAGAGAACAGACTTGTGGGCTCAAAGGCACAAAAACCTCCCTTCCCTCAGAAACAATAATAACAGGAGGAGGAGGGGTGATAAAACCCAGGGTAGGAGAATATTTAGAGGTGTTGGGTCTGAACCAGGGTACCACCTCGGGAGAGAAAGGGGTGACAAGAGTTTCTCCTACTAATTTGAGACCAAGAGGAGAAAACCTAGCAGGAACACTCACAAAATTTAGACTACGAGAAACTCTGATGGAAGGTAATAAAACATGATTAAATGAAGGGGCTAGAGTTTCTATAAAATCATGAAAACTATCAAAAATACTTAGTTTAGAAGTAGAATCATTGTCTCCAGAATACTTCCCCTTTCTGATAATCTTCTCTGGGTCAGCTCCAGGTGGTGCTAATAGCAGCTACGGATTAGACCTTGTGTATCTTCCTCTAGAAGCCATGGCTAAAACAATGGAGCTGTTTATGGGTTCGCATCAATGGAAATCCCTAGCAGAGTCGCATCATTGGAGTCACCAGGTGCACAGTAGCAATCTCAATGGTTTTGATATCTGATGCACCTTCAGAATTAGTTGATCGTTGTCGTTCAATACCGGGGAAAATATTCAACTTCATCCCTAACAACGGTGCCAAAAATGTTAGCATCAGAAGTCACTCCTGGATTGCGATAGGAGTAGAGCCCAACGCCCATCAGTTTTATGTCATGATAAATTTAATGGGTGATCAAATGGGTAAAGACTCAAGAAGGTATCTCTCTAATTTGGGAAACCGAGCTTGGTATGTAGAAAACAAGGGAGGTCTTGATCCAACTTCCGTCAGTAAGTGAGTATAGGATGGATAGATGGAATAATTAATGAGATGAGTGAGAAATACTACCTCAGGCATCATGCCTTCAGTAGCTTGAGGAGGAAAAACTCAAAAGACAAGATCCTCTTGACCCCAAGTTTCAAAGAACTGAAAGGTGGCTCAACTGGATCTTCCAATTTCGAGCCATTTAGTGTTAAGAAAGCATAAGAACTTATTAGAAACCTTGCGAATATTACAATGATCTAACCTACATCATCCTATAATAGTGAAACTTGACTGGATCCTCCAATTCTGAGCCATTCTAACACAGTGTAAACAAAGAGATGGAAATAGGCTGACATCCATAAAGTAAGAAGTCTCAAATGCCAATTCATAACCAGAGTGACCAACGCTTCATGAAAACTTTACAATTGGGAGCATAGCTCAACCATAGATCCTTGAAAAATATCAAAACTAAGTATATATACTCCTAAACAACTACCCAATAGAGGCATCCTAGACTTTCAGGATGGGAAGTCTCTTCAATCAAATCTGGCCTGCACTCCTCTTTCATATGCCATCTTAACTCTACATGGCTCATGCTAAGGGGTAGCTGAGCCCTTAAATGTAAAATTAGCATGCGCATACTTCCCTGGTGAGTCGAGGATACCGGCATGGCTTCTGTGGGAAAACCACTACAAAGGACCACCACGGGCAGACATCCTGCCAGGACCTCCATACCTCGCAATTAATGAGTGAGACGAGGTTTCAACCACCCCCTCTCTTTTTCATTCATTCCAAGAATGTATAAGGATTGATATCAAGTCGAACCGACACCTAGAGAACACGATGCCCCCTTTTGAATCTCAACTCGACACTTTTGGCCTCTTTTGTACAGCCCTTTCTATTTCCCCAAGTGACCACAAGCTGTGAACCTGTGCCTATCTTCAAAGGTGCTTATGGAATTTCGTGTTTCATGGATGGGAGGAGGTTGCTCCTTGTGCTTCAAATCTATGAAAGGCGAGGTGGTGACATAGCCTAATCACGTGCCATGTGTCCCTCTGGATGGACGGTCCTGATCATATTAGCAATACTGTGGGTCCAAGTCACGAACGCCTTCAGCACTTCGTGTCTCACGACTGGGAGGAGGATGCTCCTTGAGCTTCAATGTTGCGATGCGTGAAGAGGTGATAGAGCCTAATCGCACACCATGTGTCTTTGGATCGGATGGCAGAGATGACATCGACGAATTCACTATGAAAATCTCGAAAGGCCCCACCTGTGGTTTAGATCTTGCACCGCGTGTCTTTCAGATGAACGACCGAGATGGATTTATCATAAAAAGGGGGCTAACTCCATTCCCGGGCTCGCTTAACATGACCTAGAGCTAGGATCGTGGGCTCAGTTTCAAAGGTACCTTCATTGTTTTTTATTTCGGCAACTTCAGCTGCAGTGGATGGGAGATCCCTTACCTCTTAAAATGTCGATCCCTGAGATGTCGACTGGCTACCACCTACCCCAACTGGAATGAAAAACCCAGATTTGTCTCGAAATATGGGTGCTATATCTTGTGCTAAATCTCGGGCAACTTGGTAGCCCCGAAAACCCAATGACCATTGATTTTCTCTATAGATGGATCTTTTCCATTGAAATCAGACTGCTCACTCGCTTGATTTTAAGCCCAAAATGGACTTCTCCTGTGGGCTGCGCTCGACGCTTAGGCTATGGCCTTTAAATAAAACATGCTCGAATGGTTTTTCAAATCTCTCTTCCATACATTTACATTAGAGGCTTGAAACCAGAAGAAAACACCATCTTGCAAGAATTTGTGCTAACACACTAGGAGGCCCACACCTACAAAAACCCATGTATGGCCCTCCGTACAAGCCCTGCCCAAAAACAGAAACCCTAATTCTATGCATGATGATATAATAACTAACCTAAAGCCTGCTAGTCCTGAATCGGCTACCTCGATCTCCCATAATCTCCAAAACTCCTCTAAACTTTCTCGTCCACTCAATAATATAGCAAGTACAAATGATGTGGCATTGTGGGCCCTACAACTATATATAGTCCATTTTTCCAAACTTCCAGACTCAATTCAGGGAGCTCCAAGCATCCATTTTTTGATCCGTCTTTAGCCACGGGATTAGCACCTCGTCATCTACACCATGACAGTCCCCGGGCCACTTTTCATCCTTAGCCCCCCAAGTACATTTTTCTCATATTCCACTCAGGTACACATGCTTACATTATTGAATAACCGCTATATGAACTTTCTATTTAGATATTGTTCACGTCGGGTATTTGTTTTTCATGTGTGTAGGTACTTGATCATCATATCTCAACATTCTTCATTCAAGTATATCCTCAACACTGGCATGTAGTCATTTCCTCTAAATATCAAGATGCATCTCCCAGTCACACCCTCCAATTTTTACCTCTAGGATTCCTATATCCGACTTTGCAGTACCGTCACCTCCACCACATTTTGATACTGTCACCTGGTAGCACTTTCACCCACAAAAGTTGTCTCATTCATCATGCCCCCCAGGCACTTTGACACTCATGTTTTTCTCACCATTTAGGGATGGGAGTCTCGATAGTCTTACATCATGTCGTGAATCAGCCACATACTCCTTCTCCTCATTTTTTTAGCCTACCCAATGGAATCCCAGGGTATGTCCTCACGGTTTTATTTTGTCTGCACTCCTGCAGCATCATTAACCATCCATTTCATCCAACATCAGTTTGCCCATCTGCAGATTTCCCTCCATACATTTCCCTAATATAGAAACCCGCCTATGGGGCCCCAACCCTCCACTTGTTTTCCAAACAACTTGTGCCATCCTCAGGCAAAGCCATCTTAAACTAGGGCACCCGTTTCTATATATGCATTATTATCCCACCTTATTTTTTAATTCTTTTTGTAATCGTACAAATTCGTTGTTTCCATCATTTTACATAGCTTTTTGTCATCACCTTTGGCGACCTTCTTCCTTTTTGGAAAACGCAACCCATGTCACCCTTGGTTGGGGCATTCCTTATCACCTACTCCTATTGACATCGTCCATAAACCCTGAGTATACCACAAGCCACCTACCTATACTCTCTAAGTTTGTTCACTTTGTCCTACCTCTGGCACAACTTATCCCATGTCTGGTTGTCCCCCTGACACTCAACTTAATTGTATTGTTTATACCACTTATACTTCACATATATCCCCAACCAAGGGTAGTCTTGAGTCTCACTGCATCTTGAATTGGTCCATGTACCTCATTAGTTACTGATCTCATCCAGTGGATTTCATGAAGCCCTTTGTTTCTTGGAGTCACGTCTCCCTTTTTGTCAACATGAGCACAATTTCCAGAAGGGCGACAATATCTTGAATCTCATTACCTTTACAGTCAAAAGTCTCGAACGGCACAGGGAGAACCATCATTTCTCTCTGCTATCATTGACCTCAATAACATTCAACTTCAACACTTTCTCGTGTTGCAGTGGGTATTACTTCATGACTATTGTAGTTGTTTTTATATTTTCTGAAGACCTCTGAAATTCGTTGGGCTATCAATGCCCGTGAAATCCTTGATACTTCCTACAGGTTTCATTGCCTATTTTTCAGAGTATTGTTCCCCATCAGAATTGTCCTCTTCTCTTATCAACACGCCCTCGAGGGAGCTGCAGTCATCTTCACCAACACACCACTTCAGTAACTATCTTACACATTTTTTGTGTTACATGACATGAGCATGGGGCATGCCCGCCTCGTTTGTACACAATTTCTTTTTCACACCTTGCGAAAGGTTGAGTACTACAGGTTCCCCTCTCCCTCCAACAAGTTGCTCTTGATACTCTCATTATTTCTCTTTCTTACAATGGTAATCTCAGTAGAAGAAACATTGATGAATTTTGGATATACGTATGCTCCTAACCTCATCCATCAGGGGGCATCTGTTATCACTAAAATTTCATTCGCAAATGGTTACAAGAATACAACATCTTCAAATAGATATTAGTTCACCCATGGACCAAAAATGACCAAAAAAGAATTTCCAAAAGGTCCAAAACTATACAAATAGTTATAAAACTAGCATGCGCTAAGGATATACAAGAATCGTGCACATGTGCACCGGTCAAAAATTCCGAAAAAGTTCACATGTGCCTGATACGCGAATGTGGACACAAAATGTTGCGTACACCTCAAAACGATGCATTTATGATATTGGTCGGCCTCCCACCCACTTCTGGTTCAACTTCCAAATCATTTTGACATCCAATCCTCGGTTGAATCCGGTTAGGTGGTTGGTTAAAGACCTAAAGGTGCCATAAATATTCCCTTGTTCACACTAAAAGATGGTTGAATAATACCTCAAAGTTATGCTATAAAAAGAGGCCATGGGTGCACTATATCTTCAAGGAATTCATTTTTATTATTATGTTGTTGATATTCTCTTAGAGGATCCTCTTTCCTCGTTAAAAGTATGCTAGCACCATTACACTTAGCCATTCATATCACCTCTAAAATGAATGTTCTTTGGATTCTCTTCACCATTTCATTCTAGTTCCTCATTTGTAAGAAGATCTCAATATTTTGGGGTCCAAGAGCCCTCCCTTGGAGGAAGAGGGGACCCAAAGTCTCCCTTTCTCTTCGTTGTTTTCTTTCCACTAATACAACCATTTCCATTGGTGGCATGAGTCTTTTTTGTTCCTTGTTCTTATGTTCTTATGCACTATATTTTAATTGTTTTCATCATTATTAGTTTAATTCTTTGCTTATATTTTATGCTTTATCTTTCTAACCCTTTCCTTTACTGCTTTCTTGCCTAGCTAACCCAACTGGGCTTGTAGGCACCTCTATTTTTCTCATTTAGGTGAAAAAAGAGGCACAACATAGTGTACGACCCATAATGGAGTGGGAGAAGATTTTGATGGGGTCCTGTAAGGCATTCTTTTTGCAAGTTCAACCAAACTTTGTCATCCACCTAAAACTTATGTGGCACCCGATGTTGATCGTGGTGTTGTTTGTACTTTTCATTGGACTTCTATAAGATATCTTGAACGTGTTGGTGGATGTGCTAGATCCGCTCAATGAATCGAGTGGCTTTGTCAACTTTAGTTGGAGCAGGAGATGAGTCGGTCGAGGTGACAACAAGGGGAAGTGAAACATCTAAGGGACCCAATGGTTGGAATCCCAACCCCACCTGAAAGGGGTTGTGGTCAGTTGATCTATGTAGTGCTCAATTGTATCTATGTTGGACATAGGGAAGGTTCTCATCCCATGTGTGAGGGTTCTTTGAATTATACATGCGAAGGATATGAACAATCATTCAATTTAAAACATCGGTTTGGCCATCTGTCTGGGGGTGGAAGGCCATGGATTTGGTGATCTTGGTGTCTAGCAGTGACTAGAGGCTCAACCAGAATGTGTTGAGAAATAAACTATCTTGATCTAAGACAATGGTTTGTGGTATTCCAAAATGTACCCAGACTCGTTCAAAGAAGAGCTTGGTAGTGGCCTCTGCTGTGATGCTCTTCTTGCAAGCAACCAGAATCTCCATCTTAGAAAAGTGATCAACAACCAAAAAAAGACAGTGATTTTCCCGCTTGGTGGATGGGATGCCCAACATGTAGTCCATTGAGATGGATTCCCATGGCCTGTCAGGAGTAGGAAGAGGGGTGTACATGCCATTTTTCTTAGTGGTCAGTTTGGCAATAACACAGGCACTAGAGGACCTAATATACTTGCTGACCTCTTGTCGAAGTTTTGGCCAGTAGAAATGTTTTTGTAGCATTTTCACTGTCTTTGAAACACTGAAGTGTCCTACCACCCGACTCTAGTGGACTTCCTAGATCATATTCGCTCGCTCACTTGATGGAACACATATATGGACCAGACGACACAACAACCCATCCTGAAGATGAAAATTATTGACCATTGTTTTTGCACCCAACATTTGGTAGGTGGTGGTGAAGTCAGGTTCTGTCTCATAGAGTTGGGGCCATCGAGATGTCTCATGGCCACAAGAGTCTAGCACCATGGTGAGTGCTTAAACTGGAGGTCTGTTGAGGCAATCAACAATGCGATTGGTGCTTCCTATTTTATACTTGATGTTGAGGTGGAATTGTTGCAAGTATGTGGACCACTTTTGATGGTAGTCATTCTGCATTTTTCCCTGTGTCTCCATGAAATATAGTGGTTTATGATCAGTGTGGATGACTGTCTCCTTCCCAAGAATGTAATGTCTCCACTGGTAGCAGGCTTGTACAATGGAGTACATTTCTTTGTCATAATTAGGGTACTTACGGATAGTATATGACAGTGTCTCACTATGATAGGCCACGAGGTGGTCGTGCGGAGTGAGAATGATGCCCATAGCATAGTTCGAACCATCTGTCTCAATTTCAAAGGGATGTTGCAGGTCTGGTAGTGAAAGTACTGGGGTTGAGCACAAGTGATGCTTCAAATCATCGAACGCTTATTGTTGGGACTGGCCCCACACAAATTTCACCTTACCACCACCCCTATTTATTTGGTTGAGGACCCATGCAATATGGGAGAATCCCAACACGAACCTGTGGTAGAAATGGGCAAGGCCCAAGAATCTTTGAAGCTCAGTGAGTGTTGTTGGGGCTGGCCAGTCACAGATGATTTGGATCTTGGCTAGATCCACATGTACCCCATGCTAATCAATGATGTATCCCAGGTAATGGACCTTGTCCATACCGAAGGAGAATTTTTCCAAGTTGGTGTATAGCTTGTGCTGCCGCAAGGTGTGCAGAACCTGCTGAATATGGTGAAACTGTTCGGCCCAAGTCTTGCTATAAATTAGAATGTCATCCAGATACACCACTAAAACATTATTGGTGAGTGGTTGCAGGATATCATCCATCATCCTCATGAAAGTGGCTAGAGCATTTTTCAAAGAAAAGGGCATGACCAACCATTCAAAAAGGCCTTCCTTTGACTTGAAGGTGGTCTTCCATACATCTGTTTGTTCTATTGGGACCTAGTGGTAGCCAGACTTCAGATCAATCTTACTGAAGTATTTGGCCCCCATGAGTTGATCAAGGAGGTCGTCGATTCGAGGAATCGGGTACTGGTTTCTTAATGTGATTTTATTCAGAGCCCGGTAATCAATACTGAGTCACCAAGTTCCATCTTTCTTCTGTAATAGCATGATCGGGCTTCCACAAGGTGATGAGCTAGGACAGATGTGCCCGTTGTGGAGCAATTCTTGGATCTATCGCTTGATCTCCTCATTCTATAACAAAGAGTGGCAATAGAATGGCCCATTGGGAAGTGTTGCGCTAGGGTTCAAATCGATGGGGTGATTGACCTAGCAGTGCAGAGGTACTCCTATAGGTGAGGAGAAGATATCTGAGTATTCTTCCATGACCTTATCTAATTTCCTCTGCTGTGTGGAGAGGTCGGTCGTAGAGACCCTGGATGTGGTTGTGATCTTTTGATTATTGTGAGAGCGAATCACAAAGAACACAAAATTCCCCATTTGAGAGATGACCTTCCTGCATTTATTAGCAGAGATCAAGGAAATAGAACTAGGTGGGACTTCCTCAGGTATCCTGTACAATTTCCTGTTCAAAGTAATAATAACACTACGAGGCTTAGACTCATATACAACATGAAGTTTCCATAAATAATGTTGGCCCAAAATAACATCACAAACTTTGAGAGGAGAAACATCACATAATACCTCATCTTTGAAGGGCTTGATGTCATACGACAGTCATCATTGTTGGTTAACGCGAAGATTGATTCCTTGGTGGAGCCATCCAATGGTGTAGAGTTGTGGGTGTGATGTTGTTAGTAGGGAAAGCCGCTTGATGACCTCTACTGAGATGAGGTTCTTCTGGCTACCGCTATCAATGATGAAGTGTATTGGGGTGCCTTTTACCCACATCTATGAATGGAAGAGGTGCTCTCCTTCTTCTGGATCATCTGGTTCACTAGGATAGAGCTTGGTGGTAGCAACAATTCTGCATCAATGATCCATCTTCCGATTTCTAGTTTTGTCTTAGATTTAGAATCCACATCTAATTCACAGGCTTTCACTTCATCCACCAACGATGGCTTTGAGCGACAATCAACAATGTTATGCCAAGGAATCTTATGGAAGTCGCACCACTTCCCAATATCTTTCTTTGTCTTTCTGGTGTCCTTCTTTGATTGTGGCTTAGACTGGTTTTCCAGATACTATCCATATTTTCTCTATCCTTTGTTCTGTGGGTTGGGTCCACCCTTTCCCGACTTTTGTTGTGACGGGTTCCCAAGCCCAAATTTCCATGTCTTTTGTTTGAGCGTCTTCTTGATTTTGATGACATATTGGTAGGCTGCACCCAAGGATGAGATGTCCAAAAATTCCATTTCAGTTTGGATGTATCTATGTAGAGCACCACAATACTTGAGAACCATATGTCACTTTGAATATTTGAGACCCAACTTGGTGCACAAGGTATGAAAGATATTTGTGAAATTGGGCACTTCTTGGTCTCTTTCTTGCCATAGTATGGTCCATTTGGTATACAGGTTGTCATAACTTTCAAGAGGGTAGTATTGTTCCTTAATGGAATCCCTAAAGGATTCCCAGGTGGCTGTGAATAAAAATAATGAGGTTTCCTCTGTTTCCTTTTGCTCACAGAAAGTTTCCCACCAATCTTTGACATTGGGAACGGCTTTGAGGAGCGCAAAAGTAATCTTTTTTCTATTCAAAAAGTTATGGACAAAAAAATACCCTTCTAGTAGATTCAACCACTTGTGTCTAAAACATCTGTGTCTATCTAACCTTCAAATATAGGAATATCAAAGTTTATTTTTACCTTGAAGGGGGCGACACCTCCATTCGAAGAATATGTGTCGCTTGTTGGTAGTCGTCGAAGGATTTACGCGAAACTATCCATCATCTTGTTCCTCTGTTGTCTGAGGGATTCCTCAATCAACAGTTTGAAAGGATCTCATGTCCTTTCATCTTTATTTTCTCCTGCCATGAGAGGTCGCTTGGGCGTACGATAGCTTCTATGCTCAATAAAAACAATCTCAAGACCCAACTCTTTGTACTCCGACCTCGTTGGGGACATGCATTAAGATGACAAGGAGCAGACTGCTCTGATACCACTGATCTAGATTTTATGAGTAGAAAGAAATGAATACATATTATAAACATGTGATTAACAAAAAATAATAGAGATACAATAAAACTAGTTTTCTATTCAATAACGAAATAAACTAAAACTATAAAATACAGCGGAAACAAGCTTGCTGGAATGGTGGCGGCTTATCTTTGAGAAGAGATGTGACGGCTATGTGCATTCACAAGAAGAAAATTATAATGAGGCTATGAAGGCCTTTTTACAATAAACAATAATTCCAAAAACCCTAGATATCCAAAAACCTAACCCTAGGAGATGAAGCGCCAAAAGTCATGTGGGCCCAGTTTGAGTAAGTTAGTACATCAACTTCCCAGGGCATACGATCTTTGTTTTAGGCATGTGATAGCCCATTGAAAAGGTATCATCGAGGAGATTCATTTTGGGGGATCAATCATGCCTTTGTCTATAATTGATGAGATATATCCCAAAAAACCTTCATTTAGTCCCTCAAAATGGCCCTGGAAGTTAAAACTGCTAAAAATAGTAAATTGCCAAAATTGTCAGAATTTTTTTTTGAGCTAGTTGGAAAAGGTGGGTGACCACCGATATCCATCTGGATCGCATCATTTCTTCTTGATATTGTATGTCCAACCTTCTTTCTTAATAGGCCTCCAACAAACACATGTGGCTCATCCCGAGCCACTTAGGCCTATTGTGTCACGCTCTTCCATGACTCAATGACTTTATGGAGGCTCTCTTTTGCTCCCTGTACTACTACTATGACCTATGCCTCCTTGTTCACAATTTCTTCCACTATTTAAGACGTCAGGATGTTTAGTTTGGTCTCGGTGTCTTTCACTGCTAATGTTTTGCTTCTTTACATGGTATCTAGTTCCTCTGGTACCCCGAGTGCCTCGTCTCCTCGCAGTGGAAACTCCTATGTAAACTTTTACTACTCTTTCTTCATTTGTTCAACTATAATATGTAATTTCATTTTCACTAGAAGTGTTGTCATTCTTTCAGTTGGTGGGAGTGTATTTTCACTCTTAGTGGCTTGAATCACTTGTTCATGTGCATGTTATAGCAATATTTGCCTCACCCTATGAAATCTTGCACATAGGTCCTTTTTCCATTTCCCTATGCAGGATTTTCATCCCTTTTTGCAAATCCCAAAGCTAAAAATACATTTTTTCCACATGTACGCACCTTGCCTACTATACAAGATGCGTATACGTAGGCTACACCACTAAAGCCCGTGTACATCAGGATTTGTACCCAAAAATGAAAAATGGTGTTGGTTTTCCATGTCATGATAGGAGACCTATGATCCTTGGCCTTCCATATACTGGAAACATTCTGACTTGGCTCTTCAGTTCCATTTCAAGGCTATAAATGGGTCAATTCCGAGCTATAGAAAAGAGGAGAAAGGATTCAACTTTGAGAGAAAATTTACTCTGGAGAAATTCTTCACTTCATATTGAGTCTGCATCCCTTTGTCCTTTAAGTAGGAACATAATCTTCATCCCCCAAGCTCTTCCCTTATTGATTGAGAACTTCATTGTCTATCTTTTATGAGATTGGCTTTGGTGGAGGATTGAAGTGGTGGAGGCCCACCTGGAAGGAACTTAGTTTCATTCTATAACATTTTCACTTCTGATGATCATATATTAATATAAATACTCTTTTCCCATCCAATTGATATCTTGAAAATATTTGAATTTGTATTCCATGGGCGTATTTGTTATTTATATTAATGTATTATTCTATTGAATGTGATAACATCATATATTATCACTATATTCTTGCTTTGCTTGGTTATTGAGGACTAGTTGTAGGTATATTGCTTTGGTTCAAGTGATCAATGGTGGACTTCATCGAACATCTGGATGAGGTAGTCATTTTATCTTGTTTTTCTATCATATTTGTTTATATAACATACTTGAGAATAGAGTTGATTTCTACAATCATTTCTCTCTGTTGTGGTTTATCCTAGCCATCGAGAGATTTTCCTCATAACAAAATTGACAACCATACTGGAGATTGAATATTCTTTCATAGGGTTTGGAGTTTTTTTCTCCTTAGATTTCTCTCGTTCCTATTACATGTCATGTCATTGCTTGATAGCCTCTGTTCACTCTAGGTTTGAGTCTTTCAACCTTCTCCTTTGCCTGGATTTGTTTTTGAAACATATATGCAGTTTTTTGCTTGACAGTCGTGTATATACACATGTTGTCCTTCTGCAAGCTGCATACATACACGTTGTTTCCATGAACAGTCATGTACATCAACCTCTTTTGCTTGTTTGTTAGGTTTGGTGTTTGTTGGGTAGGTTTTGTTGATTGTTGAGTCTTCTTGGGTCTCTGTAGTGACTATTAAGTGTCTGTGGGATGACATGAAACCTGTCTTTGGTTGAATTTCTGGGTGGATTCTTTCTCATCACCTTTTCATTTTTATTGTCCTTGTACATTGGGCTGGGTGTTTTTCTTCTTGGTATCCTACTTGAGTTGTCTCTTTATATACAAAATAGAGTTTTTATATATCAAGTTGTTGTTCAGTCCATGCATTTTCATTTTTTCTTATATTGAAAATACAAAAATATTAGTCATTTTGCATTGCTTGGCATTTTTTTATTATCTTTTGAGTCTTTTCCATTAGTTTAGTGCATGTAAAGAAAGATTGCATTTTTTACTTCAGAACTACAGAGTTGAAATTGAAAATTTCATTTGTTTTAAGAAGCCTATCATTCATTGAAAATTGAAGTTAGGACTTTGCATTGTATTCATATTTACTTTACTTGCTGAGTCATAACATCATGATTTTCACTACCATACCTTTTTGAGTGAGAATGACCAATAAAATTAACGCTATAATTAAAAATTGATTAGTCACATTTTATTTTCTTGGGTGCACAAAATAACTTAGGATTTAGTGCCTTGGAATAGGATTTTGTGAGTAAAATTCTCCAAGGCTATTAAATCAACATATGTGTCTGATTAAGGGAGTGGAGAAATCCATTGTATAATTGGTAATATCAGGAGGCTCTACTAACACTAGAGTTAACCATGAGTTCGTGTGAGGTTGGTTGAAGGAATATCCGCCCAATACCTTCTTAGCATCAGAGATATTTCTAGGGATCTATTCGTATCTGGGGATATTGCTAGTTCCCTTACATCCATGAGAACTAGTACCGGTGGGTTGCTAAAGTTCTTTGATTGCTCGTTGTTACGGGCATAGGAGTATCTGCTCCAATTTTTGATCGAGATGTGGAGTCTCGATCGACACTGCTTCCTCGTGCGAGGAGAGCAGATTGCCTTCACTGTGGTGGAGGACGTATACTTTCTGACGGGGCTCCCCTTACGGGGGAAACCATTGCCGGTGGTGCCTGTGCTGCCGCGGGATACTCAACTGCGGACTGTCGCCGAGCAATACTGCTCAGGAAAGGATTACATGACCGAGACATCGGTGAGGATCAGTGGGATCGATGTTCTGCTTCATCGTTGCATAGCAGCGATGATAGTATGGGTGTATGGATCCCGAGCGCCTCACTGGATCAGTGGTGGGGAGTTGAGTTTGATAGAGGGGATAGTGGTGGGCCGTGATCGGTTCACCTGGGGTTTGACCCTACATGCACATATGATTGTGCAGCTGGACCATTTTCGGTCCACAGGTAGGGGGGAGTTCGCATTTGGCTCCATCCTGGTGGCCTTCTTCCTGGAGAGGGTGCTAATGCTGCACTCGAGGGTGCTATTAGAGGCACCAGGGGTACGTGAGACACGCTTGCGGTGGTGGTCAGAGATATTGGTTCACCACGGTGGTGGCGAAGGTGGGCACTACTTCACTGCGGAGGCAGCGTAGATATGGCAGCAGATGCCACAGGTCATTCTGCAGTTCCCCTATGTTGGGGTGGATTTCCGGGCGGATCTGGATATGGTGTTGCCTCCTGGGGAGATGTTCGATCACATAGGTATGTGATGTTTTTGTATTTTGTGATTTATGTTATGCTATTGATACACTAGTGCATATGTTTGATGTATAGACACTGATATCATTGTTTGTTTGTTGTTTTGTGCATGTGCAGATTTGGCACCTCGCGGGCACGAGGTAGAGTTATATAGGCTGTGAGGGCAGCGAGAGGGGAGACCTCCGTGGGGAGAGAGGCGTCCATGGGACAAGGTTGCGAGGCGACCTGACGATGCAGTGAGACCAGCGAGGAGGCCCCGATTTGATGACCCTGGTGTGGGGCCATCTCATGCCCCTCCGGTGGCAGCTGCATGAGGGGAGATGGATGACATACGCCGTCGATTTGAGACGGTGTTTTGGGACGTGCTTGAGGGAATGTGGATCCGAATCCAGGACGAGGATTTCCTGGAGCAGTGTATCGGGTTACCGCCACCATGGCGGTCTATTATGCGGCGAGCGGCTGTGCACACTGCCATGACTAGTGGACGCCTGCCACCAGGGCAGGAGGGTCCTGCAGGTGTGCCACCTCCACTGCCTGGGACAGGTAGGGGTGGGCCACCACCTTCTTCTGAGGGAGGGGCAGTTGGGGGTGCGATAGAGGCCCCCTGATTGTATGTATTGTGTATACTGTTTTTTGATAGGTTGGTGAGTCGATTTTTGTACCATGATGTGGCACGGGCCTGCGGGCCGATGTACTTTTTGTGTATGTAAAAATTTTGGATGGCTTGAGAGGCCCACGTATATATATATGAGTATACATGTTTTTGGATCCAAATGTGTTGTTTACATATGTGTTTTGTGTTTGATATTGATGATGTTGATGCTATCGATATGCTGTGACAGGTTTTGATGAGATGTTTTATGTATGTGTATTTTGATGTGATATATGCCAATCTAACACCATGTTAGCTATTTCATCTGTTATTTGATTCAATTCTCTTGGAATATGTGTAAATGTAATGGAATCGAAATGTCGAGTCAATAATCTAACTTGTAGGTATTTGCAAAAGAGGCACGGATCGCGTACACGGTACACATTGTTGAGTTGAAGAACGACCAGTCGAGAGTCGAGGAAAATGCTAAGGTGACGAATATGATGATGCTGGGCATCGGTCAGGAGGCCAATGAAAACAGTGTATTCGGCTTGGTTATTGGTTGCTGGTCCTAAACAGATGCCGCAGGAATGCAACATTTCATGTGAAGGGGTGTAGAGAGCCCAAGTAGCCGAAGCGAGATTTTGTGTCCAACGGATGGCGCCGTCGGCGTACCCAATGTGGTAAGCTGGTGGAGGAGTCATCTGTCAATAGCAAAAAGGACAGTTTAGATGAGGGAAAAAGATTAAAAACACTAGAAAAGAAAAATAACCTAAAGTAGTGTGACTGCGTTTAAGCATAAAATTTCTTGAGGTATAACCCATTGATGGGTTCTTTGAGCATGAGGCCTTCAGGGGAGGCCAGTATGTAAGCGCCTTTGGTGAGGAAATGTTGGATGATGTAAGGGCCATGCCACAGTGATTCGAATTTTCCGTGGCCAAAGGTATCATGGGCGATATCATAGGGTAGGACAAGGTCGCCTTCGCGAAATGATCGAAGGTTGACATGGCGATCAAAGGTAGCCTTGGATCATTTTTTAGCTGCCTCATTGTTCTGTAATGAGGAGCGATGATATTCATCCAGTGACTCCAAGTTTAGCAAGCGCTTCTCCATGGGAGCAATGTCAGGTAATAGCTCGATGGCGGTGCGAAGGGTGGGAATTTTGCACTTGATGGGAAGAGTTTCCTCGACCCCATGGACTAAGTGAAATGGCGTGAAACCCGTGGCGGTCTTCACTGTTGTTCGATAAGCCCATAGCGCGGAAAATAACATATGATTCCAATTGGTTTTGTGTTTATTAACCGTGCGCTGTAACATGGTCTTGAGGACTTTGTTTACTACCTCGACTTGTCCGTTTGACTGAGGATAGTATGGTGAGGTGAACTCATGAGAGAAGCCTAACCTAGATGAGAGTTCGATGAAGATCTCATTCTCAAAATGTTTCCCATGATCGGAGACTAGCTAGAGTGGTACTCCGAAATGGGATATGACGTGGTTGAAGAAAAAATGCGCTGCAGTGTCAGCGGTGTTGTTGAAGGTGGGCATAGCTTCAGCCCATTTGGTGAAGTAATCGACAGCGACAATAATGTATTTGTGACCATTACTGGAGGGGGGATTACAAGTCATAAAGTCAATGCCCCATTTACAAAAGGGGCCTACAGTAATGACAGGGTGAAGAAGAGCGGGGGGAGCGCGGGCTTTGTTGGCATAGAGCTAACATTGCTCACAACGTCTCACGGCATGAATGCAATCATAAAACAGGGTAGGCCAAAAGTAACCGGCCTGGATAATATTTTGAGCCGTGGCGATGCCCGAAATATGGCCCCCACAAGCGTCACTGTGACAGTCATTTAAGACTCTGTCGGCCTTGTCAATAGTTAGGAAATGACGTAGAATGGTGTCGACGCTTCGCCGATATAGGATGTCTCCGATGAGGAGATAGCGGGGGGCCTGATGGCGAATACGCCGACGATCATCTCGTGATAGGTGATTTCCAAACTTTTGAGTTCGGAGGTAGACGAGAAGGTCGCCATACCAAGGATCATCAAAGGCGATGTAAAAGAGATGTTCGTCAGGAAAGTCAGTATTGATGGGGGTACTAGGTGTGTCAGAGGGAAGAGCCGTGACAAGTTCAGTGATAACAGGGGCCTTCTTACTCTTTGGTGTTGAAAACTCGAGGTCGTATTCTTGAAGGATAACGATCCATCGAGAAAACTTGCCGTTAACTTGGCGATGGCTAAGCAAATATTGCATAGGGTTGGAATCGGCGACGACCTTGGTGGTGCGAAGAAAAATGTAGTGATGCAGTTTTTGGACTACGAGGACAATGGCAAGAGA
Organism: Picea glauca; assembly: GCA_000966675.3. NCBI lineage: Eukaryota > Viridiplantae > Streptophyta > Pinopsida > Pinales > Pinaceae > Picea > Picea glauca. The sequence goes on from JZKD02S1616413.1 coordinate 327,486, forward strand.
AAGTTTCTCTTCATGTTTGTACTTCAGGGGTGGTCCTGAGAGGTTCTTACTGACATAGTAAATGACGTGTTCCCGATTTTCATCTCCGAGCTGGACGAGGACGCCGGCTACTGATACAGCTGATGCTGATATGTAGAGGATGTAGTCGCGATTGTAGTCAGGTTCACTAATCAAAGGTGCATTGGAAAGCGCTGCTTTGAGATCGTCAAATGACTATTGGGAATAGTAGTCCCAATGAAAAGGGATGTCGTGACGCAGCAAGTGAAGGAAACCATGTGAACATATAGCGTAATCAGGAACAAAGCATCTAAGAAAGTTGGATTTGCCCTATAGGCTCTGTAGTTGTCGCAAATTCCGAGGAGGTGGAATTTCGGTGATGGCTTGGACTTTGAGGGGGTCCACGGTGATACCGCTTTGTGAAATAATAAAACTAAGAAGGCGCCCTGTGGTGATGCAGAACACACACCTGAGAGGGTTCAAGCGAATGTTGTACTGACGGCACCGTCAAAAGATGATTCGTAAATCATCGAAGTGTTGGGTACGTTTCTTGGAGCGAGCAGTGAGATCGTCCAAGTAGGCGAGGATGATTGCAACCAGATCATGAAATATGTATGTCATGGCCCACTGGAAAGTTGCGCCATCATTTTTTAGGCTGAAGGGCATGCCATGATATGCAAACGTACCCCACGGGATAATGAATGCGGTTTTGTACTGATCGACCGGGTGAATTTGAATTTGGTTATAGCCATAGAATCCGTCCATGAAGGAGAGAGCCTTGTGGCCGGCACAATCATCGATAATCTGATTGATGAAGGGTGTTGGGAAGTTGTCTTTGGGACATGCGTTGTTAAGATCGTGAAAGTCGGTGCAGACGCGAATAGAGCCCTGTTTTTTGTCGACGAGTATGGGGTTGGAAACCCAAGATGTATAAGCGATGGGGTAAATGAATCCGGTCGTACGCAGTTTGTCGATTTCGTCTTTGATAGCCACGGCCTTGGAGGGGTGTAGCGGTCGTTGTTTCTGGTGGACTGGTGTGATGTCGGGCCAGGTGTCGATGTGATGTTCGACGATAGAGGGGTCGATGCCAGGCATTTCCGTGTATGACCAGGCGAAGATATCCCTAAATTCCTGGAAGAGGGATTTATATGCAATGATTTCCTCAGGAGTACAAGCAGCTCCTATGATGATTTCTTCGACGATGCCCAGTTTAATGGAAATGTCGATTTTGATGGTGGGGGAAATGTTAGCCAGATTCCCTTCTTCAAAAGCATCGGGTGCAGGAATAGGATTGTTGAACCAATCGACAGTTCTTGATGGGATAAAGTCTTTGGTTTCGACCGCGTAAATGGGATTGTGACTAGGAGGTATAAGAGATTCTTGTGGAAGGAAGAGAGCACGATGATGTAATGCATCCCAGGGAGAGTTTGGGCGTTGTAGTTCTTCCAGTATGTCTTCATCACATTGGAAACGACGGGAATATAATGGGTCGTGAGGAGTGATCGCCATGACAGTTTGGTTGCCCCCTGCTGTAGAAACAGAGGAGGTAATGCTAGCAGAGGGTGAGGGTTCACTTGACATAAACCATATATTGAGGTACTGAGGGGTACCCGTGGTGGTGGGATGCAGAGTCTCCGTAGAGGAATGAGCGGGAGAGTTGGGTGGGTTACTGGGTAAATCCTCAAATATGTCATCCAAGAACCATGGAGGCATAGGGAGTGTCTCGGGTTCGGGAGAAATAACATGTAGAGGTGTCAGTGGCGAAGTAAGGTCAATAACCCCTGCTGTGGGTTGGTGCAGTAGGGCCAACTAACGCTGTCGATATTCGATGATCATGGGACATTGGTATGTAAAATGAGCCAATGAATCGCAAAGAGAGAAAGGGCATCTCATGCGTTCATTGATTGAAGTAGTGACATAACGAATATCCATGATAGGTGTTGTGGATGACGTAGCCGGGCGTGGGTTGTTTTGAAAGTCTCGTCTTATGATAGCTAATGCCTGTCAGAAACGAGGCAGTGCTGGACAATGATGAGTGTAATGACCATACTCAGAACAGATGGCACATGCGAATTTGGTCTTCAACCCGGTACTACTGGAAGGTTGAGTGGTAGCAGTAGTAGTGAGTGGTGTGGGGGTTGGATTGGGGGGAATCAAATTCCGTAACTACGGTAGTGATGGGAAATTGTTGGTTTGGTGACCCTCTTTTTCACACAATGCGCAAGGTGGTGGGATGCGCAGAGGACGTGGGGCTGTGGGCTCCTTCTTCTCTCTTCTGCCCCCGGCTGTAGCAGGGGGAGTAAGGAGTATGGGAGTAGTGGGGGTATTTGGAGTAAGGACAGGAATCGTCATGGGGAGTCCAGCCTGTGGGCGAGGGACCATCTCAGGTGGATGTAAGTACCACACTGGGATTGCTAACACCATATTGGGTAGTGTGAGTGTTGCTGCTACCTGGAAAGCTTCTACACCAGGGGGAGGGTAAAAGAAGGGAATTTGAGTGAGGGGTCAGGGAACTGTCTCCCAAATGGGATTAGGCCCCGGAGGGGATGTGGATTCGTGGACTGTGGGAGTCGGTGAATGCGCAGGAGGCTCCTGTGGGAGTGGTGCTGCGACTGTTGAGACGTCAGAAATGACTGAAGCCTCCTGAGGAGGATGAGTATCCTCTTGGTGAGTGATGACGCATACTTGACTAGGGGGAAGGAGTGGTGGTGCTCCATGGTACGTCCCTAATAAGGATGGATCTTTCAAAATCCCAGGACCCATCTCGATGAGTGGGTATGCATCATTGTTTGAATGGATGAGAGGAAGAATGTTATCGAGATTGGCAGATGGGTTAGGTTCGTAATGTGTGACTTGGTCGACGATCACTATATTCTTGTTGTGGGGGAACATAATGGTCCGAAAGATGGAGGACGCTACTGCCTTCATAGAATACATGTAGGTATGGCCAAACAATATATTGTAATCCAGTGTGACGTCGATAACTTTGATATCAATGAGAATGTTTTTTCCTCCGAGTTCAATGGGTACATTTTGAAGGAGCCCTTCAGGAGATGATGCTCATCCGTCATAAGCTTGTAGTGTGATGGTGGAGGGTAAAAGGTCCGGGGAACCTAGTTTCTGCCATACTGTTTTGGACATGATACATGTAGATGCCCCTTCATCGATGATACACCGATGGACGGTAATGTTCCGTATTTTGACTGGTATTTGAATAGCAACTGCGGCGGGAAGGCGCGGTTCACAACTATCAAGGTCAAATGTGATGAGTCGAGTATCGGCAGGGTCGACGATGCCCATGGCGGAAAGTAGTGATTTCCGCTGAGTAGGACAAGTTTGGAGGACTTCCAGAACTGACATGGCAGTCGGGGATTGTGCTAAGTCGTCGACCAAGCTGTAGTTATGTGCTGCCCTAGCCTGTGGATTGTGAACATTCCTTCGTAAAGGGATGCGAGGGATGCGTAAGGGTGGTTCGGCCAAAGGGTGAGGGATTACCAACGGAGGTCCTGTCGGTGTAGGGTTTGTTTCTGCCGATGTAGGAGTAGACTCAGCTGTTGGAGGATACTGACGATTGCATGTTTGCAAAATAATTTCTTCCTCACTGGTGAGGAGAATCATTCGCTCTCCTGGATTGTTGGGATTATGGTATTGGCCCACCTGTGGTGGGGGATGCTGCGTATCCTACTGGGTGTTTATGACACCTTGATGTGGGATAGGATTTTGCAGCACGGTGGGAGGGGGTTGTTGTGCATATTGTTGTTGTTCCTGCTGAGGGGTAGGTTGCGCAGGAGAAGGGGGAATACTCCCGGAGTCTTTCAACCTCTTGAAATCAGCGATCTGTGGGCAATGGTGAGTGTAATGACCATACACGCCACACAGAGCACAAGGGTGGATGGTTTTCACAGTGTTCCTCCCTTGGCATTTGTTGTTATTGCCCCCTTGGGGGTTTTGGTTCCCTTGGTTCGGGTTGCCCCCAGTGGGTGGATGTTGTGGGGGTTGATTCCCGCCTTGACCCAGATTTGTGTTGTTATTCCTATTCCTTCCTTTCCTCCTCTTGTTGTTTGAAGGGTTAGTTGGGTTGGTTGTATTCAACTGTTCATAATTTTGGTACTGTTGAGCAGCAGAGGGTTGGACAAAGTTGACCCCCGCATGAGGATGTGGGGGAGCCATAGGTTGGGGAGGACCCG
>JZKD02S1616413.1:348012-366397 GCA_000966675.3 Picea glauca
TAATGAATAAATGTTGAATGCTAATTGATGAGTTTTTGTGCAAGAGGGAGGTTTTGGGAAAAAGAGCCCCACACTCATTCACCCCCCCTCTAAGTGTGGTAGGTGTGTCCAACACATACTAAGGAGAGTTTAAGAATACCTCTTTTACATTTGGAGTCACTTGTTGTTCGTGCTCGTCAACTACAACCAAACAATTAATGTTTAGAGCATGAAAAATAGATTTATCCATTAGTTTGGCCAAACCTTGACCTTTGATCAGTTTAGTGGATTTTATTTCGATGTCATATTCCAAAATAACCGCAATCCACTTTCCTCTCCTACAATATGGATTATCCTGAGTCAGGATATCCTTTACCACTGCATTTGGAACATATGCAATTGTGTGAGAATGGAGAATATAGACTCTGAAATATTTTATGGCCTTTACTAGGGAAAATGCTTGTTTCTCCCTTATGTTGTAATTCAATGCAACATCTCTCAAATATTTTCTAAAAAATTCTATGGGTTGTTCATACCCTTCATTGTTTTTTTGTAGTAGTACTGCTGAGATGGTGTGTTCAGAAGCAAAAGAGAAAAGAAAGAAATATTTGGTGTAATCTGGGCTGATCAAAACTGGGGCTTGGGTGAGTGCATGTTTCACCTGATCAAATGACTATTTGGACTCAGTGTTCCATCTGATTTTGGTGTCTTTTTTCAACATATTTGTGATGTTCCTAAGAAGTTCGGCCAAGTTGGGTATGAATCTTCTGAGGAAATTTATTTTTCCAATGAATCATTGTAGCTCTTTGATGTTCCTAGGGTGTTCCACCTTTTGGATGGCTTCTATCTTGCTGGAATCTATTTTAATTCCATATTTAGAGATTATGTGTCCCAACAACTTGCCTTCCTCTAAACCGAAAAGGATTTTCCTTGGATTCAATGAAACCCAAAACTTTCTGCACTTCTCAAATAGGCTTCTGAGATGTTGCAAGTGTTCCTCATCAGATTTAGAGTATACAGTCACATCATCCAGATATATGACTATAAATCTTCCAAGTTCATCCACAAAAGCAATATCCATTGCTCTTTGGAAAGTGGAACCATCGTTCATCAAACCAAAGGGAATCTTCACATACATGAAGTTTCCCTAGGGTGTGGTAAAGTTTTCTTTCTCCTGGTCATCTGGGTGGATAAGGACTTGGTTGTAACCCGAGAAACCGTCTAGTAAGGAGATCCTACTGGCCCCAAATACCTTTTGTAAGATGTGGTCCATTTTAGGCAAAGGGTAATTGTTTTTGAGGGAAACCTTGTTCAGATTTCATAAATCAATGCAAAGCCTGATTTCACCAGCTTTCTTCCTGGTAGGAAATAGGTTAGAAACCCATTTGGAAAATCTCAAGGGGACTATAATTTTGGCATCATACATTTTTTTGATTTCCTTTTCTATCAGGGGAAGCAACTTGGGATTGATTCTCCTAAGTTTCTTCCTGAAAGGTTTGTGTTCTTCTTTTATTGGGATCTGATGCTATATGATACTTGTGTCATAATATTTTAAGTCGTCATAACCCCAAGCAAACACATCTACATATTCCTTAAACAGTTCAATGTATCTTCATTTTTTCTCAGGGGGTAGAGATTTGGAAAGTTTTATCATCTTGGGTTTTTATTCTATTCCTATGTTACACTCTTCGACCTCTTTACCACTAGCTTCAATTTTTGGTTTTTTCGCTACATCGTTAAAATCGAACAAGTATTCTAGTGGAACTAAACCTCTAGGTAACACATTCTTTTTCAACTATAAAATACCAGAATCTACCTCGTTTTCTTTCAATTCATCCGAGTCTACTTTATTTACACTACCATTTTCAAAAATAGATTTATTTACATTATCATCATCATTCTCTAAATCTATATTTGTACATTCAAAATCATTCTTATACTGTATGAAGTCTTCAATTTGATCGTCATTCCCAAATACCTTCCAGTATCTGATGTTATCTGGAATGGTGGGTCTGCACTTCACCTCCACCGTGTATTGGCGAGTGGGACAAAAATGTATTTTTCATGTAACTGCTGATGTGGCCAACCCGTCTGCTAGTATGTTTTGTCCCCTGGGCATTACCTGGAATTCGATTTCAGTAAAACATTGAAGGGAATCCAAAACAACATTCCTGTAAGATCTAAGTCTGGGATGTTTAGTTGCATACTCACCTTTAATTTTCTTGATAATCAATTCAAAATCACCCCTTACCATAATATGTTTGGCACCAACCTTCATCAACAGTTTTAGGTTGAGTATCAAAGCTTCATACTTAGCTATGTTGTTAGTGCATTGGAAATTCAGTTTGTAAGAATGACTCTCTAAATACCTTGATTTGTGATTATGAAACCAAACTCCAGCTCCAACTTCCTCCTTGCTCTCAGCTTCATCAATATCCATGCTCCAAAAATCTGCTGGCAGTTCCTCACTTTCCACAGTTGTAGTATTTCTTACTCAGTGATTGCTTTATCTTCTTTAGGATCAGGTGTATCATCTTCCAATTGAGTGATTTTTTCTTCCAAGTCACCATCATTGTACAGAATGAAATAATCTAGATCAGAGTGTGCATAGTATAGTGGGTAGTTGTGTGCATTCTCCTGACTATTGACCATATACTTCATCAAATTCTCTCTGTACAATCTTCTCTGTTGTCTGAATACCAGGATGGTGGCATAGGACATATCTAGTTGCAGGGTTCCTTTCATCTTAGCTCCCTAGGATCTTGATAGTAACATACCATATTTCATGGGAATGTATGCAACCACAATGTCCATCACCATACTTTTCAATGGGATTTGATCCAGGGTGATGCATAAATATTTAATTAGTCCTATACATTTGACCATGCTAGAGTCAAAAGAATAAAAATCCTCATATGGTTTGGTGACCTTGTCATGAGTGGGAAATCCCTCTACGGACTAGCACTTAGGGTTATATTATGCATGCAGAAAATACCTAAAGATATCTACTTTCCACCATCGTCCCAGACCTAATCCCCATTATTCTTAAGCAAATACATAGTTAAATGAGCATACCATATTACAGGCATTTTATGTAGATCCCTCCTTACGCTTGATCATTTTTTGATTGTAGCTCTCCTCCCAAGGCTAACCTGTATTCACATAAAACAAACAAAAAAATCTGCATGCATTTGATCTATAAATTAATGGGTTAGAGATTTCAATAAACAAGTATACAATAAATCATCAAAACCTCATATGGTGGGAATGGAAAAGTATCTCTTTATTATTAACTTCAACAAATCAACTTACAATCATGAATCCGGCTGCTACTCCATGAACCTAGTCCTAGGATCCTCTTCTATTGTCCTCCAACTTCTTTGCTCTGTATCTCTTCTTGCACAAGGATGGATAAAGGGTTGGGACAAAGGGAATTTGAAATTGGGTATAGTTTTTTTACTATGTTTCTCCTCTTCCAAATGGAACCCCTAACCCTTCTTTTATAGGCTAGAAGAAGCTAGGTATTTGGGTGAACCCTTGACTATGCATGGTTGGAAGGTTTAGTTAACTCACCCAAAGTTGTGTGTTCCATCGACAACTTTCCTTTTTTCGTGCTTTTGTAGGTACACGCAGGTTGTTTTGGGTCCAACGAGTGTGTACACACATGTAGTAATAGAGAAGGGCATGTGGGCCTTTATAAAAAGTGTTTTTAAGAAGAGTTGTTCAACAATGTGTTGGCAAAGAAGGAATCTGAGATGGCTTGCTGCCAGGTAAGCTTGTATGGTGCAAATTAGGGTTATAACAGATTCCCCTTAATATGTGAGGTCAGAAGAGCATCTGATGGCCGGAATACATTACCAATATTTACTGATGTGCAGAACAAGTGAGCCCAGGAACCAAAAATCAGGAGGTGTCATCTACAAAAATAACAATTGTCTCAACAAGGTGGGCATACCCATGCTCAGGATAGAATAAATGCATGACTACCAATCAAATACACTGTAGATCCATGTCATATAAATATATAAAGTGTAGCCACGAACAATACACAATGGAGCTACATCTCAAAATCAAAAATATATGCATGTAAAGTATCCATCTTCTTAGAAGCTGATAAGGCCTGATGGCTGGAGATGAGGTCTTTAGAGCTCGAGCAACAACTTCAAAATATTCAAAACTTGAGTAGGAGTGTAATATGAGTGTACGACTTCACTACCCAGAGGTCTTTGACGACTCATCGGTCATGGACTAGAGAATCTTGGTGATCATACTGAAGGCTTCATTGATTTCGAACAAGGACTTGATTGGCCATTCAGGATGGTCGGGTATGAGGGAAAGAAGAAAACTGTAGAGGGGCTGACTCAAGATTGGTAAAAACTCCCCTTGGACAATAGCACGAAAAATGATGAGACTTAGGCAGCATGGCATTAATCATAAGTTCACGAGGCAGGAGCCAACACAAACTCTCCATATGTTTGGAAGAATAACCAAACCGAGGAGGACACAACTCTATGTAGCAAGAACAACTTCCTAAGGTCGTATTAAATCCCAGAGTTTGACGAACAAACAAACATATGTGCTTTATCCAAGGGTGACTTATTGTGCTGCCAATAAAAAAAATACTTTTCCCTTCCTCTTTTTGGGGTATATTTGATTTTTTTGTCTTTTTCAATGATTTTGGAAAAAAGAATAAAGAAATGCTACGTTACAATGGAGGAATGAGTGTTACAAACATACAAGTTCAAAACGTCAGGACAAGACTAATGTTCAGAATAATGATAGTCGGGAAAAATCCTCTGGGGGCCAAGGGTGTTAAGATGCAGAGGCAACATGCTACAAGGATTTCATATAAGGTATGCTTCAGATGGTTCAGTTGGGAGCAACATGGATCCGACATTTATACCAAAGACGCAGGTATGCAAACGCGGTTAACAAAACACACAATGGTAACTTCCTTTGATGTAAGTTTAACGAGCCCATAGAAGGTAAGATTGGTGGTTTTTCATATTTAGAGAGTCTGAAAAAATGTAAAAGGAGACTCCATTGGGGTACCTTTTTCGAAGATAGTCTAGTCGGTTCAAAAAAGAGGTAAACTAGCACTGACAAGACGTCTATTCAAAACCATTTTAACGAGTGTGAGAAAGACGATATCACTTGTCATTTTTTCATTTTTAAGGGGTCTGAAAAAAGCTTAACTATGGACTTCGTCAGGAATGTTTTTCTGGACCAGTTTAACGAGTGTGAGAGAATAAGGTCACTCGATGATCTTTTCAATTTTAGGGAGTCTGGAAAGAGCTTAACTATGGACTCCGTGGGGGTTCCTTTTTCGTAAATTTAGTCCCTCAAGCCCGAAAAAGGGTTAAAATGATACCTAAGAGTACTCTTCTAGAGAACTAAAGTTCCATAGAGTATACCTTTGTTTGTACAGTTGACTGTCCAGACCAAAAAAGTGGTAAACTACCACCTAACAAACGTGACTTCAAATTTTAGTTTAACTAATGTGAAAGGCCACAAGATTGCTCAACAATCTTTTCATGTTTAGAGGGTCTGAAAAGGGCTTAAAAGAAGACCCGTTATATCTTTTGGGAGTCCTGAGGGTGAGGTCAAGAGTGAAAAATAATCATGCAAATGAGGCTCAAACTCGTAATCAGGAAAAAAAACAAGGACTCCCTAGCCTACAATGATTCGAATCGGCATGGACACCATAATGCAACCAGCATCTACCTAGGGCATCCATGTTCTAGTAAGCTCTACCACGAACTTGTGACACTTCTAAAGCAACAACGATGGTTATGTGTCACAACCTGATGGGATCGATCCTATGGCAGAGGAAAAATACAATGAGATACAAAAGTCAAGGTAGAAACCTAACCTATATGATCAAGTTGATCCTTGGAATTTTTTTTCCATGGACCATCAAAAATTACCCAAAACTCCAAAAAAATGTCCCGATACCCGATCATACCCCCCCAATGCAACTCCTGAATCACTCTAAATAGTTTTTGGTTTGAAAAACATGATAAGGGGGGCAAAAAAGTCTATAAATAGAATTTGATAGCTCATTATCACCATTGCTAATTTGGAAATTGACTCTGGAGCCAAAAAAAACCCTTTGCTAAAAGCGGTGATTCTGGGACCTATAGTGGATGAAACAACCATCTGTCTGGACCAAGTAAGTACAGACTCCCTTATCTTGAATTTTAAGTCTTTACTTTTGCATTGGGTTCCATTTTTTAGGGGGGAATAGACGTTAAAAAGGTCGGCCCTAGGTCCACACGGGTTGTCTCAAAACAGACCGCATGTACATTCGGGTATAGTAAGCTCTGCACGGGTGTACACATGACTGTCATCATTACAACCTACGTGGACCCCTCTTATTGAATGAAAAAATATTAAAAACAAGGGTTAAACCTCTTGAACCTTGATGTTTTGTAGGATGTATGTCCACTGGAGAGAAAGAGAGCATGAAGAGGTTAGTGAGTTGGTCGGGGAAGACCCCAATGCTGTGGCTGCCCTGATGCAATGTGGGTTGCTCAAGTTCTTCTTATGTCCTTTTATGTGGGCACAACCTCGACTGTTGAATTCCTTAGTTGACTATTGGCATCCAGATGCAGAGGCATTCATGTTAGAGGGGCAGTCACTGGTGCCCACAACCGAGGACATATATTTTTTGACTGGCCTCTCTAGGAGAGGGGAACCAATCAACTTCCATAATTTTCCTTTGGGGCCACATAACATAGTAGAATTGATAGGTATTTACTGTGTGGATGACACAGACCACTCGAGCTCATAGGTGCCCATAAGCAAGATTACTGACTTATCGCTATAGGCAATAGTATTGCTTATTGGGTGAACCACTGGTTTTGCGGCTCTGGATCAGGTGTCCCAGGCATAGATGAACTATACATTCCAGTGCTTAAATGCACAAATATTTGATTGGAGCACCACATTGTTAGAGTGTATGAAGAGGCAGTTGAAATATTGTTGACTGCAGACACAGAGGAACTTCGGGTTTGGGACCATTCTATGCTCTTTCTTCTTTGAGAGAGTTTCAAGCTTTAGTCCTCGAGTAGTGGTATGAGGCCATCAAGCCTCTTTTCCTGCTATGTGTATATAGGTAGTGTTACTACCATGAAAAGGTGGCAAAAGGACCAATGAGTCTTGTTATCCTTGATTTCTAGGGATAGCTAGGAGATCATGTCTCGAGGCCCACAGGTCCTAGACGTGGAGTACCGAGAGAAGGATTGACCTGAGCATGGCCCTGGAGGGCCCATCTTTCTTCTTCTTCATCAAACTTTTCCTATCAACAACAATAGCATCCATCACCTTCGGCTTGGACTTGTATCAGAGAAGACTCTTGCTCCATAAGGTAATTGGTCCAGGTATCATGGTATGTGTCATATTTGATCATTATAACTTTCAGATATATGCATCAGATTCCTTTCATTTCTGACAACTGCTTGGATCTTACACTGACCCTCTTGACCATGGTTGGGGGATTAACAGGGTACCCTAGCAAGCTTGTATCCATGGGTTTTGGTTATCTACCAAGGGGGATTTTGAAGAGCCATCATCCGCTCCCATCATATTATCATTTTTACATCTTATCTCCCATTCATCTATCCAATTCCCCTAGTTCGGACATTAGGATGACCTATTTGTGGGGCTACACTTTATCCTATGGGAAGAAGGGGCTAAAGTCCCAGGGGGTAAAAGCAGTTGGTAAGAGATAAAATCCATAAAAATAAAACCTAGAGATGCCTCGCCCAGAGATCCCCAAGAAGGCCATAAAAGGCCTCTCAATATAATAAAACAAAGACCTAAACCAAGAGGATGGGGGGTCTCATCACGAGCCAGCCCATTATGTTCATAGGTACCTAGTAGCATGACATTTCCATTATCTGGTTACCATGCCAGGGAAGTGACCTTTTTTTTCATGGCCAAGGGAAAGGGGATCTCATCACGAGCCAACCTTATAATCTCTGTGAAAGTACTCGTGGGTAACACTGTCATCTTTGGTCACCATGCCAAGGCAGTTCCCTCTAGTTAGACCTTGAAATAAAGAAAAGAAAGAATAAAGGCAATAAAGGGCTTGGAAAAAATCACATCCATGAAAGGTACAACTCGCCTCCTACAAAGGCACCCACGAATAATATCACCCCTGTCTTCCACTATGTTTGGACATCCTTTGACCACACCACCTTGTGTTACATGGATTGGATGATATCCTTTGGGAACTTTCCTTTTCTTATGGATGTTGGCCCAATAGGGAACTTTGTCTTTTTCTTCAGCTTTGTATAGTAGGTCATTGTAATTTCTTTGAGCTATTAGATGATATGCTAGGGGTTTTATGCACACATTTGATAAAATTAATGATGAAATATGATTGACATTGCTATGATCCCAAGGAATAATGAGCCCATGGAGGGTGAATTTTTTGATGTGCAAGACCATGTCCGATGGACAGCTACCAAGTGGAACAGTACACATGGGGATATGATTAGTTTGGACCTCCATGGAGCTGAAGAGCCCATCAGATGGTTTTTGGGATATCATCAGGAGCAGAGACAGGACAGTGATTGGTCGAGCCTTTGCACGAGAGAAGAAGAAGGACATTTTCATCTAGGACACCTCGGCTGAGCCCAATCCTAGGGGGTTGACCCACTGTAGGTGGAACGTGTCCCCCTGTTGACCCAGGACATCCTCTAGAGATCCTTGACATCACCTCCAGCGTGTGGCAGCTTTACAGGGTAGTTTGGCACGTGTGGCAGAGTTTGGAGGCCCAGAGAAGGCCAACGTTTGTCATCTAGTGCTATAATTTTCCCTAAAAAGGTGTTTTAGGATTAATTCTTAAGTGCGGACACAAACCGATCTCCCTAGATCCACCTGGATCTAGAACAAAATAGGACAGAATAATACTCTTTCCCTATATTTAGACTATTGAATGAACTAGGAGGAAAGAATCATGAACATACCTGATGATCGCTTCCTTGGGTCTCTGTTGTTCCAAGCTTCGCTCCAATTCTCTTGTGCCGTCAAGACCAGGACAACTCAAACCAATTGAAGTGAACACAACTTAATATATTCAACAATTAATCTATGCATATGATCAAGGAGTTATGCAATAAAGTGACATTAGCTTTATGGGAAAGGTACATATTACTGTATTAAATTGATAGAAAGCAAGAATTACAACCTGAGCCTTGATGTTGTAAGCCTCCTTTCGATGGCTCCTAGTTCTGACACACACACTTGCTCATGCATGAAGAAAATCAACCACTTTTGATAACCTTGTTGGTGTCTCTAGCTGTTGTAGCATCAATCCTTCATACAATCTTCCACTAATTCTCCAACAAATCTCTTGCTAGTTTTCTTCTAACCTTTACCATGAGAATTACCCTCAATATATAGGAGATAATAGATTAGTTACTTGGATAGGAATGATCCCAAGATATCAGGAAATTACTTAGATAACCATTCGAATGCCATCTCATCCTTCTAGAAGATTCCCTTCTAGAAGGTTCGAGAATTTATCTTTTTCCCTTATTTAGAAGATGTTAGCACCATAGAAATTAGGTACAGTGTGAACCCCTCGCACCCTGTCTTAATGCAGCTTGCGAAAATCATACATTCTCGCAGGAAAATATATAGGTAGCCTACGAACTTCCCTTAAAAATATGATTTCTGGAAAGAGACAAAGGTAACTTTTCTCAGGAAAGTGTTCTAGTGAAGAGCCTGATTTCTCCATCATCATTACATCATAATGACGACCAAAATTATGGATAACAGAATGCCCCCCAAAGTCTGAGATTGGAACCAGTGACAGTCGATAGACTTTGTAAGCTGCATGTGTGTGTTAAGAACCAAGATCACATCTAATCGAAAACCTGCAAACATCCAAGCATCGACAGAATATCATAAATACCAATTTATGAGGTAGGCATTCCCATACTCAGATCATAGACTGATGACATCATAAACAAAGGTCATGGCCACCAATCATACACTATGGATCCATGCCATCATAATATAGCATAGCCACCTGGATACACTGTGGATCTATGCAACAAAGTTTAAATCAATACGAAATAGCCACGAAACATACACAGTGGATCTATGTGTCGCAAATTATACATATTCCATCGCAACCTAGATCACAAAGATAATATCTAGGGTCTTCAATCTCGTCGCCCAAAGTACGAATCTAACCATGTGATTATATGTGTTGAAGTTGAACATGGCAGAAACCACTTGATTACCGATCATTGATGTAACCGTTAACAAGTGTGAGGGAAATCACCATTGATGTCAATGACTCCCAAGGTACTACAGTACAATCCATCGACTGTGAATAAATGAGTTGATGTCGAACATCCGACGGAATCTTTCGATCAGGGGTCAATGATGTAAACCCAATGTCGAAAGCGAGGAAACTTGCCATTGAGGCATGCAAGCTCCAAGGCACTGAATAATTTCTAAGTCTTGATTCCAGATAATAAGCTGAAGTCGACGGAACAAAACTCGTCACAGGAGGGCCTTGATGTATCCCCCATCAATGACATGAAATGAGTAACAGAGTTTGAAGGTGAAACAAAGTATGATGTGAATTGGACTGGACACAGGGAAGGCCGACACGGAGAGAATGGATAACTGTAGATGGCCGACTCAATATAGGTTTTAGATGGACTTTTCTTGAACATATGAACGACACAACCAATGATTTGGCAGCATTAACTCAAAGACGACACATGGAATGACCTCGTAATCAATTGAAATCGAGATAGATGGATTTCCCAAACCAATTTCAAATGATGAATAGAGGGTGTCATGTTCAAGAGCGACGCTTACTGCCAATCAATACAAAGATGAAACATATCCCTTTCCCAAAATTTCCCCCACCATTTCTGGCAAGTACATCTTTATTTTTACGCAAGCTTGAATATGATCACATATGCTTGTTGATATAAGCTCATCCTTCAGACGAGTCCCTCGAAGTGTTTTTAACGAACCCTAGGAAGTAGTGGTTCGGTCCCATCACGGGTCTGTCAATGTTTGTTTAACGAGTCCAGAGATAGAAAACTTGAAGGTTTTTCAAGATTATAGAGTTTGGAAAAACACTTAAAAGAGAGATCTCTCGGTTCCTTTTCCATATAGTATTCCAACGAGACCGAAAAAGGGTTAAACTATTGCTCGAAAGACACGTACTTCAAATACTTTATCGAGCGTGAAAATAGCAAGGTCGCTCGACGATCTTTTCATGTTTAGAGAGTCTGAAAAGATCTTAAAGAAAACTCCATGGGGGTTCCTTTTTTGTATAACCTCAATGAGACCGAAAAAGTGATAAAACGACGCTCAATCACGTTCTTATGTTTTTCACGAGCGCAAGAACGGAAAAAAAGGTGCTCGAGGTTTTATGTAAAAACCATAAAAAACAATCAAAATTACACCACACCAGAGAAAAATATGTCCATAATCATCCATGTTTCACACCTGCAAGTCATTACACTCATTTCCACATTAGTGATTAGGTTTAAATAATAAATAAACATAAAAAACCCATAATTGACATAGTAAAAAGTAATTAAAATGAGTAAATAACTATATTTACCATATCATTTCATATTTTTACCATTGAGTTCCAAAACCCCTCATTTTACCCTCTGCATTTGGTGCCAATTTCCAGGAGCTACGAGTGATCATTTGACGAGCCGTCAGCAACATCTTGGTAAGTTATTCATTCCTGATCTTTTCATGGTTTAAAAATTTGATTTCGTTGGTTAAAAGTTCTGTTTTAAGTTAGTTTTTTGAACCATATATGCGTGGAGGCATTCTCGCAGGTGGCCCATACGGGACCTGCGAGAATGACTCGTTCTCACAGGTGGGCCTTAACCCACCTGCGAGAAGTTCGTACTGTGCCTATATGGCACCTGCGAGCAGTGCAAAACTCAAATTTTTTTGAAAAGGTTAGCCAATAGAAAAGATTCATTTCATGAATAAGATCATTAATCATCTTTGTATGTTTCTTATGCAGGTAAATATCCACAAACATGGTTCTTGAGTGGAGAGAACGAGAACATGAGGAGGATAATGAAAATGTCGAGAATCACCTTCCCACCATAGCTTCTTTAAGAGATTGTGGTCTCTTAAAATACTTCTGTATCCCGGGCATGAGAGCCCAAGTCCGATTATTGGAGTATCTAGTCTGAATGTGGGATCCGGACCAACAAGTTTTCATTGTAGGAGCTCACACATTAGCTATTGACATCGAGGACATAAATTTTTTGACTGGATTATCCAGGCGTGGGTCCTATGTCAGTCTGACCGACAGTAGAGAAGGCAGGTTAAAAATGAGTGAATACTACAACCAATATTGTGTACCCGAGGCCAAAAGAAAGAAAGGGAAAGTGGCAATCTGGGGAGTCACATACTTGACTCTCCGCACTATTCTCTTCACGATTGCTTGGATGGCTGGAAGTGTTTCTCCCCATATGGCATTGCAGAGCTATTTTCAGTATGCCATCGAGTGTACCGAGCCCCGAGTATTTAACTGGGTTGATGCAGTATTGCGCAGTATCAAAAAGAAACTAACCAAGTGCAGGTGAGGAGAACTGAAACAATTTGGATATGGATCTTTATTAGTGTCCTTCTTCCTAGAGAGGGTCCCTGTATTGCGACTATAGGTTGAGTGAAAATTTTTGGGTCCTAGGGATCCGAGGATGTTACGATGGTGTCGTCTCATGGCCCGACACGTGGCAGGACCAATCGTCAAATATGACAATATTTTCTTTGACTGGTTGCAGAACCATATGCTGATGGTCGATGATTACGCGTATGACGGGTTGGATTTCCGAGGAGATATGGATCTAGCACTACCTGAGGACGCTCAGTGGGGAGACCTCGGTAAGAAGTACACAAATTTTCTCATTTTAAATGTTTTTGAATTTTTATCATATTTAAATGTTTTTGTTTTATAGATTTATTTGAAGACTAACTCAAAATATTTGTTGATAACATAAACATTGGACCGTATAGACCTCCCGGTACCTCTCCTATCCAGCAACGAGGAGAAGCAGCAACAATATTACCACAGTATGTCAAAGATTACCAGGTGGTGGAACAGAACTTAGAAGGCCTGACAACAAACATTCCAGATATGACTCTGGAAGAGGTTCCATGACGCGATCAACGTCATACTGTAGGGGTTTCAACAACTATGGGTCGACTGCTTTGCAGGGTAGCTAGGGAAGTTGTGTGTTACCATGAACGTCATCCGTGACATCACTATGTAGAAGCTATAAGCTTCAATTTTTTGATATTTTGGTCTTTGGACAAACATTTTGTAAAAACAAACTCTTTTGATCGTTATATATATACATACGGCTTCTACCGGCTTACTTTACATTGTGTGAATTTTAATGCGTTTAATTTATAAATGATTCAAATGTCTGTCCAATACATAATTAACTAATGCATCTGTTAATGTATTAAGACATCTAGGAATATGTTGATATTCAATGTGATCAAAATACCGTTCCAGGAGGTGAATCCGCAAATATACCCTTAACAAAGTCGAACTTTGAATAGAGTAGATGTTACTTAGCTATAATACCACCAGCTTTGAGTCGAGTCACACAACCAAATGACAGATTCCAAGCGAGATAGAATCAACCAATAATTCAATAATGGTGCTATACTCAACAATGTTGTTGGTTTCACGGCCAAGACATACACCTCGTAAAGATATAAGTTCATTTGTTGGGGCATAGATTGACCATGCAGCGGAAGCTAAGTTCAGAGTACTATGACTAGCACCGTCAACGAAGCCAATATAAGGTAGAAAAGACTTTGACATCTGACAATCAAACACAATGTCACGTAAGGGTAGAGACCAGATAACATCAAAAGAAAACTAAAGTAACACACACACAGTATGATACATAAAATACAAGTACTTGTGCACAAATAACTTATGCATAGTACTTCTTCAAGTACAACCCATTTCTGGGTTCACTCAAAGGTATACCATCGTAATCAACCAGCTCATAAGCTCCTTTTTCTAAAACTTTGCGAACAATGTAAGGACCATGCCACATTGGTTCGAATTTCCCAGCTCCTAAGACATCTTTATCTTGTTCATACAAAAGAACAAGATCACCTTCAGAGAAAACATGAGGCTTGACATGCTTGTCATACTGTGCCTTGATGCGTTTCTTTTGGGCTTCTATTACTAGGGTGGCATCACGTCGGGTCTTGTCTAATCGCATCAGATACAACAGACATTCCTCTTCAACAGAAGTATTGGGTAAGAGTTCTACAACTAGCTTCAAAGAAGGTATCTCACATTCTATTGGCAGAATGGATTCCATGCCATAGACTAATCGAAAGGGCGTAAACCCCATAGCGGATTTAACAGATGTCCGAGATGCCCACAATACCGAAAACAACATCGTGTGACAACTGGTTTTATGAATTCCTATCATTCGTCGAATCATAGTTATAAGAACCTTATTGATTGCTTCGACATAGCCATTATCTTGCGGATAATAGGGTGTTGAGCTATCATGACGAAGACCCAACTTTTCTGTAAGTTCAGACATCATAAAATTCCTAAAATGACTACCATGATCAGTAATGATAGTTTGAGGAACACCAAAATGAGCTATGACATGGTTGAAAAGAAACAACGCTACAGTCTTTCCAGTATTATCGAATGTCGGCATCGCCTCGGCCCATTTTGTGAAATAATCAACAGTTATAATGATGTAACCATGCCTCCCGGTTGAGTGAGGGTGACATGTCATGAAATCAATGCCCCATTTTGCAAAAGGACTAACTGAGACCACAGGATGAAGGGGAGAAATATGCGACCAAATTTTCTGATTGTAGTTCTGGCAGGCATGACACTTCTGAACAACAGTAATGCAGTCATTGAACAAGGAAGGCCAAAAATATCCTGCACATAAGATCTTCTGGGAAGTACCATACCCAGACATATGACCACCACATGCTCCAGAATGGTAGTCATTCAGAGCTTTCTCAGCTTTGTCAAAATTCATACAACGTCGAAAAACATAATCAATTCCTCAACGGTAAAGAGTATCTCCAAGGATAATGTACTGATGGGCTTGATAATAGACACGACGTCGTTTAGTACCAGACAAGGCAGGCCGAAAAGTCTGAGTTTGGAGATATATAATGATATATCCATACCAAATATCGTCAGGGCTGATAAGGAAAAGTGATTCATCAGGTAATGAATCTACTGCTACATTTTTCGTGGCTAAGTGGGGACAATCTCATATTAACTCAGCAAAAACTAAGGATTTCTTCGACGTGGCACGATCGAATTCCAAGTCGAACTCCTGGAGTATGATAATCCATTTGGAGTACTTTCCCCCTAGCAATTGACATGTCAAAATATGTTGCATAGGGTTACAATGTGAAATCACTGTAGTTTTTCTGGAGAGAATATAATGACGAAAGCGTTGAACGGCTTGAACGGTAGCCAAAGCCAACTTTTCTACATGTTGATACTTGATTTCAGTTGATGTAAGACTGTGACTCAAGTAATAAACAACATGTTCATCGTGTGCATCATCCTCTTGAATGAGAACCATGCTGATGGTATACTCCGAGGCAACAAGATAAAGAAAGTAATCACGACTATAATCAGGAGGGAAGAGAAGGGGAGATTTCATGAGGGACAGCTTCAAAGCTTCAAATGCATTGTTGGCAGCAGTATCCCAGCCAAACTCTGAAGCTTTCTTCAGTGGCCATGTAAAACCACGAGTAATCTCGGCATAATTAGGAATGAAACGACGAAGAAAGTTTTCTTTCCCTTGCAAACTTTGTAATTGACGCAGTGTGGAAGGAGGAGGAAGATTGAGAATCGCCTCAACCTTAATAGGATCTACCCGGATCCCTTGATGTGAAACAATGAAATCGAGAAGACGACCAAATTCTACGTAAAAAACAAATTTATGAGGATTTAAACGAATGCGATAGAACCAAAAACGAACGAAAATAGCTCAGAGATGAGTGGGGTGATCGACTCGGCGTAAAGAATGAGCTGGTAAATCGTCCAAATAAGGTTGAATGATATGCTTTATATCGTGAAATGCATAAGACATAACACGTTGAAATGTCACGCCCGTGTTCTTAAGACCGAAGGGAAGTTTTCTATAGGCGAAAGTACCCCAAGGACAAATAAAATAAATTTTATGTTGGTCCTCAGGAGCGATGTTAATTTGATTATAGCCAGAAAATTCATCCATGAGAGAAAAGATTTCACTACCAGCACAGTCAACGACAATCTGGTCGATGAAAGGGGTTGGAAAGTTTTCCTTTGGACAGGCTTTGTTAATATCCCGATAATCAACACAAACACGTATACTACCACCTTTCTTATCAATCAGTACAGGGTTGGAAACCCATTCTGTCAGAGCCACGGGATAAATAAAACCGACTTTAAGAAGTTTTTCAACTTCGAGCTTGATAGCTGCCGCTTTACGTGGATGGACCGGACGAAGGCATTGCTGGACTGGATTGGCTCCAGGGTATGTCTTTATCTCATGCACAACAATGGGAGGGTCGATACCTGGCATCTCTTCGTAGCTCCAGGCAAAGATGTCACAAAATTCTTTGAACAGAGCAGTATAGGTGACAATTTCATCCAGAGAACACAAATCTCCAATGTGAACATTTTCAACTATCCCAGGTTTAACTGATATATCAATGGGTATCGTGGGAGAAATATTACTGAGGTTCCCTTCGAAAAACACATCATGTGTAGATCCGAGAATGATCAATATGACAATAACGGTCAATGGAGTCGAAATCTGTTGGTAGTTCTCGAGAGTGTGTTGTTCCAGAAAAAGTATGGAGCGATGATGCCCATCATCCCAAGGGGCATCCTCCATGATGGACATGATCATCTCATCAGTGGGAAAGATGACATAGAAAGGATCAGGAGACAACTCATCAAGAGAGGGTGTAGAAAGGGTTGTCGATTGAATGGCTTGATAAGCAGACTCAACCGGACTTAACGGCATGACGTCACCGAAACGATTATGATCTCCTGGATCAGGGACTATCCAAGGGTCAGAAGACATAGGAAGCTCATGAGGTATAGCGGAGATCATATTGATAGAAGTGACTGACGGGCATGGAATATCGGGTGGAGGTGGTATGGAGAAAGTGCCCATTAACAAAGAGTCTTTTAAAAGGCCGACACTGACATTCTCGTAACCCAGTGGGGTTTTAGCTATAAATGACACATTGCCAGTACGAGTATCAGAATTAAAGAAGGAAAGTTGATCAACCGTAACTAATTTTCCCTGATGAGGAAATCACACGACACGGAAAATCGTTGACACAACAATGTGCATAGAATCTATCCAGCTACGTCTAAGTAGAAGATTATAATCTAGGGGAGCATCGAAAACTTCCACTTCAACTTGGACTGTCTTACCCTCTAGAGTAACAGGCAATGACAGAAGAACACCGTAAGGCTTAAAACCCGATCCATTGAAGGCTTTCAAAGTATTTTGTGATTCATTTAAAGGAGGAGAGCCGATGGCTTTCCAACAAGTGAAAGACATTACACACGTAGAGGCACCCTCATCAATAATAGTTCTACAAATATTCTTGTCGGTGACAACAACTTGTATCTAAAATGCACGCTGAGGGGGCAACCTTGGAATATGATCTTCCAAGTCAAAGACTATTAAATTCATATCTGTAGGATCAATTCCACCTATTAATTTCAACATAGCCCTTCGTTGTATAGGAAAAGACCGAAGGACTTCAAGGGAAGACATCGCTCAAGGTGCTTGGGCCAGATCTTCGACAATGCTATAGTTCTGGGCTGCACGAGCATGAGGATTGAAGGAAAATTTCTTAACAACACATTTTGGGGGTGGTCGCAGAACTGTATCAAGACTTGGTTGTTCGAGATGAAGAGGATTGTTCGTAGGCGAAGTCGGTGGAGAGGGTTGAAACAGAGTAGGAGGTAAGTCGTCAACCTTCTCCTTAGATGGAGGATAGTCTTTGGCTCTAGTCGTGAGTGCAACATTATTTTTCGTAGAATCACCGGTACACATAAAAACATATGATGTTGTAGAAGTAGAGGGTTGGTCATGGATGACCAATGAGGCCTGTTGCTGAGATAAGAAGGGTTGGGACAAGACTGTCGGCATAGAGGGTTTTGGCGTTTCTTGAAGGAACTTAGTAACCTCGACACGTCAAGGACAATCCTTCATGTAGTGATCATCACCACAGATAAGGCAAGGGTACTGCAAGATACCAGATATATAAAATATGCAGAACAGGAATGAAATGCTAGAAATAACAGAATAACAGTAAAATATCCAGCATAATCTTCACAATACACAGAAATGATATACGA
>JZKD02S1616413.1:406170-419363 GCA_000966675.3 Picea glauca
GTCTTTCACTCTGTATTTTTACAGTCTCTGTACATTTCTTTGATTAATAGAAATCGTGTATTACTGTATATCTGTGTTTATGGTTGCATCTCTGATACATTTATATTATATTATTTAATATCTGCAATATCTCTGTGCATTTCTTTATTATATCTCTGCTCTCATTTCGTGCCGAAAATAATCTGGATCACTGTCGATCTCTCGAATCCCGGTTCTCTACTATGCTGACAGCTGGCCCCCACGATGGAGCTTTCCCTTCCTTGTCAGAATTTTGGACTTCACAATTCCGAATTGCAAGGAATTCTTGTCCATGGGATTCCCAATTTCCCGACTCCCGAAATGTCGATGGACAAATTTCTTTTCGGGAAACCTCACGAATGCTCTGATCTCCTCCACGCGTCCTCCTCAAGATGGACGGTTCTAATCATCTCTCGCGATTTTGCGAATTCTGATGCTCCAGAAGTCTTGTCCTCGTGAATCATGAAATGCCGAACCCTGATGCACCTATTGACTTTTCTATTGGGAATTCCCCGATGGTCTAGATCTCTGCCACGTGTCCTGACTGATAGATGGCCCTGATCCAATCTCGTGATTTCAGGGTTTTTTGATACCCCAATGATAGAAATTCTCTGTCAACTCAAAAACCCGATAGCCGATACACTGACGGGCTCTCAATTTCTTCCACGTGTCTGCACAAACAGACAGTCTAGACCATTTCGTTGTTTCGGGACTTGAAATTCCCCGACTTTATTGACCTCGAGAATTCTGATATCCCGAGTACCGATATCCCGATGTGTCAACCCTCTTGTCGGGATTTTACCCCTATTGTTCATGAAGGTTTAAACCTCATGCATCTCTTAACAGATCCAATGTCTATCGGGTTTTTCTAGCTAAGATCTAATGGCTCAGCTCTGTCCCACCTCGCGCATTCTTCCACTACTTCATGGATGTGGAAAGATCAACGGTCAAAATGTCCTCATGGACCTTGGGGGTCTACGATCCCGATTTCCTAGAAATTCATGAAGATAGAGGGAAAAGGGGCAAGGTATGTAATGCCCTTGTTTCTTTTGTCAATCTAATGGTTTTGAATGACCCTGGGTCTTCCGGTGGGATCTCATCCGTCGATTCGTTGCTTATCCCTACGCTGCTACCTTAGAATTTTAAGAGGGTCATTCCTTCTCATACAGGGTTATTAAGACTCTCCCATTCAAGTCCTTTTTCCAAGTTCTTAGTAAACCTTCCCAAGGAGGGAATCTTTGTGAAGAGATCTATTCCGGGGAATCCCTGGAGACAGATAAGGGGAAAGAACTTCCCAAGAACGGGATGGAAGTCTGACTTGGTTCAACTTAAGCATAATTAAATTCATTTATCAACATAATCCATGCGTGGTTTTTCTGTTATAAGAATATACAACTACTAGTACTGATCAAACATCATACAGTCATTCTTATAATGAAAACATTCACAGTTCCACAGCTTATGAGCATAGTTATCAAAATACACATATTTCAAGGTGCCAGAGGCAGAACACTTATCAGAATTAACACCAGGGTTAAGTAACTACTGAGAGGGGTGCTCATTTCCACCCAACCGTAGGCGTAGTGACTCCCAACAGATTTACCACTAGCCACCCTCGAGATGAGACCACGATGCTGTGAGACTGCATCTCTCTATCTGCTAGTGACAAGGAGTGAAGGCTGCAATCCTTCCTCTCTGCTATCACTCACTCTGCGTAATTCCAGAGTTCCCCTCACGTCTGCCCCCCAATCGCTTCTACCTTACGCCTTATCCTCTTGCGAGGTTGCCTGTGGTGCGATTATCCTCACGTTTGGTTAGGCCTGACGACTCTACGGATGGGTGGTTCACCATCCCATCCCTCATGAAGCCATCCACCTATCAGCCTGTGAGACATTAAATTCAGGGCCAGTGAGCCGCTTTTGGTTCTTCGGGCCAGTGGAGTCCAAATACCGTGTTAATTCTTGGTGGAAGTTAGCGCCACCTTTCCAGGTGATTTCCACTGCCATCGTGGTCTCTTTTTCATCACATCCTCTCTCAGCAGTCCTGCAATATAAATTCATAATGTTATTTACATTCATCGACCTTCTTCATAAGGTCCATTCACATCATACATTCACATTTTCATCATGATTTAGCATGGTGATTCCTATATTAGGATTAATTACAAATTTGGGGGAAATAGGGTGTTACAGGAACTCTAAAACTTGACCTTATACTTTCTGCCTCTTCAAACCCCAGGTTGTCAGGGACATCTCCCCTAAGCTAACCTCCCTAAACAGAAAGAACCTCCCCATTGAGGTGACATTGGGTGGGGAAGGTTTCTGTTACGCTAGTTTGATCTCTATCCTTTAGCCTATGACCTAAACTACAAACTGAGCGATAACATTTTGGCGTTGTTGTCAAAGAACACTGAGTCAATCTTCCTCAATGACAAATATTTTGGTAAGCCTTGCCTCAAGGACCTTTTCTTACAAGCTTACCTGGAAACTCCACTAGGGTGTTATTCCCCCTTTTCTTTGATAGTTTCAAGCAAATTATCTGGTGACTCCACTGATGACAAAGCCAACTATTAATTCACAATAGGATCTAGAGAACTACAAGCCTTTGGACATGAGTAAAATCTCGGGATATCCTAGAAAAATTCCTCCTCTCTATAAGTATTGGCTCCCTTGATTTGTTGGCATCAATGGGGAGTGTCCCGAGTCTCACATGAGAAAATTTTGGGAGTTCTTTCAACACTTCCCTATCAGTGACAAGGCTAAAGACTTGGTGATGAAAGTCTTCTCTGCCTCCCTGCATGGAGGGGCTAGAAGATGGTATGATAATCTTCCAGCTGCCAGCATCACATCTATGGACCTTTTTGAAGAAATTTTCCTTGAAAAGTGGGCCATGAAAATAGAAGATATACAATCATTGTTGAAAGGGCTTGAAGGTATAAAACAAACAGAGCCTGATATTGTCAGGGCTTTCGAGGCTAGGTTCCAGAAGTTTCTTTACCGGATTCCTCAAAGCCATTGTCTTGAAGACAAGTACCTCGTTTATCTCTATACTAATGGACTTCAAGGACATTTGAGCTTCCTTCTAAATAAGAAGAATCCAAAAGCACTTGCAGAAGCTCACAACATGGCCATTCAAATTGAAAAGAATCTTTTCTTGACCAGAACCAGTGCCATGGACACTCTCAGCTTGATAAAACTAGTTTCCCTTGAAACCTTTGCTGAAGATCCACAAGAGAGAAGGGAACAAGTTTTCGACCAGTAGAATGAGGACGTGATTAAGGAGCAAGAACCTAAGCAAGATGATGAAGTATCCACCCATGCTCCTCCCTCTGATGAAGTCATCCAAGAAACTGTTTCTCCTATACAATGAAGTGAAGATGAGATTAGTAGTGTTCCACTTCAGAATTCCGATGATACCGTGTTCCTTGATTCAAAATATGAAGAAGGAAAGAAATATTTGAACGAAGTTGATAGCCCTTGCTGTGAAATCAAAGAATTAGGCCCTCCAATCGAAGATGAAGGAGTAATCCCTGAGGATGAGACCATAATGCATGCCGAAAACACCAAAGTCCTCGAAGTTCCTGTGCAAGAAGAAAAAGTAACTTACCCTCCTCCCCTAGTTTTTGACGATGCTTTACCTTGTGATGAAGAGGAGGAGGAGAATGAATTTTCAAATGTTTCAAACCCTGCATGTTATGACACAGATAGTGACATTGTTGATAAAATTGATGAGTTCTTACATGTTGGGAGACGTAGGTGGGATATAGTTGGTTATGACCTGGATTCCATCTATGACACTGAGAGTCATTTCTAGTTGTTTCCCTTGCAATTGTCACAATAGATTACTTCCGACCAATGGCAAAAAGGAGATGAGATTTTTACTCGTACTTTTCAAAAAACCAAGGATGGCCTGGTACCTTACTCTCCTGATAATTTTCAGTCTTACCTTAATATTTTTTATGAGTACCCTTCTAAGCACTTGGACTCTCTCCATGAATATGATTACCAACCACCACTGTGCTTAGATTTTGATACAGGTGAGAACATTGTTTGCCTGAAGAAGGTTTCTCATGACTTTTCTCTCCAGCCACCTGTTATTACTTTACCATGTTTTTCCATTAGAGGTGTAGTTGGGAAGTACCCTTTTTATGTTGAATTTCCTCTTGGGCAAGCCCTAAACTCCAGGGTTTGGTTGGATGTTGTGAGTTTGAGTCAGTCATCCCAGTTTTTCAACTTTCCCTTGGTATTTTGCTAGTCGTCTACTAGGTCTTTGTTGATCCCTTCTTTGACTTCAGAGCGTGAGGATGCCCTAGGTGGCTAGTTTGTAGACCCTTTGAGTCAGTTTTCTAAACTTTGCATTTCTCATGACCCTTTCTTGAAGTGGATTGAGTATTTTCCTCAGAGATTCACTTGGCAGGACTCTATCCCTCCCACCTGCTTCCATAAGTTAGAATTTATGACTTCCGATGATATAAAATGTGCTCTAACCCATGTCATTTTTTTGTTTGATTTATCACTATTCTGGTTTATGATGAAGCACAAAGGTAGGTATTGTGGGACATTGTTGGATTAGATTCATTGGTTATTTGACTACACCAAACATCCAACCAAAGGTAAGTTTAGGTAAGAAATTTGCTTTGCATTGTTGATTGTTTCTTTTAGTCATATACGTATATTGTATTTGCAGGGTGGAAATACCACCACACCTTTGTTACTGATGCCCTTTTCGAGTGTGAGCAGGTTTGCAGGTTTATGCAAGAGATGTTGAGATTCTCATGCACTCTATGGTGATCACTTGTCCCCGAGTTGAAGCCAGATGTTATCCCCGATTTCTAGGGATAACTAGGAGATCATGTCTTGAGGCCCACAGGTCCTAGACGTGGAGTACCGAGAGCAGGATTGACCTGAGCATGGCCCTGGAGGGCCCATCTTTCTTCTTCTTCATCAAACTTGTCCTGTCAGTAGCAACAGCATCCATCACCTTCATCTTGGACTTGTATTAGAGAAGACTCTTGCTACATGAGGTAATTGGTCCAGGTATCATGGTGTGTGTCATATTTGATCATTATAACTTTCAGATATGTGCATCAGATTCCTTTCATTTCTGACTACTGCATGGATCTTACATTAACTCGCTTGACCATGGTTGGGGGATTAACGGGGTACCCTAGCAAGCTTGTATCCATGGGTTTTGGTTAGCTACTAAGGGGGATTTTGAAGAGCCATCGTCTGCTCCCATCATATTATCATTTTTACATCTTATCTCCCATTCATCTATCCCATTCCCCTAGTCCGGACATTAGGATGACCTATTTGTGGGGCTACACTTTATCCTATGGGAAGAAGGGGCTAAAGGCCCAGGGGGTAAAAGCAGTTGGTAAGAGATAAAATCCATAAAAATAAAACCTAGAGATGCCTCACCCAGGGATCCTCGAGAAGGCCATAAAAGGCCTCTCAATAAGAAACAAGAGGGACCCGAAGAAAAGATAATAAAACAAGACCTAACCAAGAGGATGGGGGGTCTCATCATGAGCCAACCTTATCATCTCTGTGTAAGTACTCATGGGTAACACTATCATCTTTGGTCACCATGCCAAGGTAGTGTCTTCTAGTTAGACCTTGAAATAAAGAAGAGAAAGAATAAAGGCAATATAGGGCTTGGAAAGAATTTCATCCATGACAGGTACAACTCGCCTCCTACAAAGGAACCCATGGATAATATCACCCATGTCTTCCACTATGTCTGGACATCCTTTGACCACACCACCTTGTGTTACATGGCTTGGATGATATCCTTTGGGAACTTTCCTTTTCTTATGGATGCTGGCCCAGTAGGGCAATTTGTCTTTTTCCTCAGCTTTGTATAGTAGGTCATTGTAATGTCTTTGATCTATTAGATGATATGCTAGGGGTTTTATGCATGCATTTGATAAAATTAATGATGAAACATGATTGACATTTCTATGATCTCGAGGACTAATGATCCCATGGAGGGTGAATCTTTCGATGTGCAGGACCATGCCCAACGAACAGGTACCAAGTGGACTGGTACACATGGGGAAATAATTAGTTCGGACCTCCATGGGGCTGAAGAGCCCATTAGATGGTTGCTGGGATCGCATCAAGAGCAGAGATAGGACAATGATTGGTCAAGCCTTTGTACGAGAGAAGAAGAAGGACATTTTCATCCAGGACACCTTGGTTGAGCCCTGCCCTAGGGGGTTGACCCACTGCAGGTGGAACGTGTCCCCCTGTTGACCCAGGACGTCCTCCAGAGATCCTTGACATTAGCTCCAATGCATGGTAGATTTACAAGGTGGTTTGGCACCTGTGACAGAGTTTGGAGGCCCAGAGAGGGCTAACGTTTGTCATCCAGTGTTGTAATTTGCCCTAAAAAGGGCCAACGTCTACCTCAAATGGGCTAGACGTCTTTCTCATTGCTCATTTAGGGTTTTATTTTAGTATTTTAATGTAAAATAGTATGATTTTTAGTTATTATTCTAGTCAGTTGTTTTAATGACCTAATTTTAATTAAAGGTCATTGGATGATATAAATTGAGGATGTTTTCCCTCATTTTAACATAACATAATTCACTCACACTTGTGAGGTCTGATTTTTGTGCCCTTCTTGTGTATATTTGCTGCATAAATGAGGCACACTTGCTATTGGAAGGATATTTTGGCATTTTATGGCATTTCTCTCAAGGAAGGTTTACAACTAGGGTTTTCTTATGCTTTTCTTCATGAAATGTAAGTGAATTTTCTTGCAAAACTTCTTAATTAAATGGTTGTAGGTGTAATTTCTTGCATTTACTTATTATATTGCTAATTTAAAACCATAGGTAACAAGCACACAAGTAGGTCATTGTTACATGTCCCCTTAGAGAGAGATTTTTTCAGCCATTGAAGGAAAGATATTAAGCCTAGCCTTTGCTACACTTATCTCTCTTCTTCCCTTGAGATGGCATTGAAGTTTATAAGTTGAAAGAGGGTGATGTCCTAGGCCTAGGTTATCTACACCTAGGGTTTTCATCTTCTAGGGTTTGAAAGCCTTGTCTTTACAAAAATTTCTCCCTTAGACTTATTCTTTATGATTAGTCATTTTTCCAAGTTGATCTAAAGAAGGAGGAAAGAGCACGAGGCATTGCTTAAGCAACACTGGAGTGAGCCTTTTTTCCCGAGGGTTTTGATTCTAGGTTCCTGCCTTTGCAACACCATAGAACCCTACCTTCTATTATTTAAATCATCATCCTTTCAAAATATTGTTCCCTCTTTCTTATTTGACTCCATATACCCTAAGGCACTAATATTTGACCTCCAATGTTGAAGTTATAGTGTACAAAAACTACTTTCAAAACTTAAAAATTGAAACCCTAACTAACAAACTAACCTAATTAGGGCTTACGTGACAGTTGGATATTTCATATTGACGCAACAAAAGTTGGATATAAGAAATTAAATGATGATTTGAAGCATTTATTTAGTAAATTGTTGATTGGACATATTGTTGGCTTAGTCATCTCCTTATATATTGATGAATTGATGATCTTTCATAGCTAATTGGCAAAACGTTGAATTCATTTTACATCTTTTGCAGTACATTGCTTTTTAATAATATCAGATAGTCAATGAAGTACTAACCTTTTGAGTTATAGCCTACATATATATATTGTGTTGTTGTTGTCTTGTTCTGGGCAGGTGTTTTCAATAGGGCATACACTTCATTTATTGGTTGATTAGCTGGACCATCTGACATTGGTGGTAACCTGTGAGGAGGGAACTCTAAAACTTGACCTTATGCTTTCTGCCTCTTCAAACCCTAGGTTTCCGGGGATGTCTCCCTTGGGATAACCTCCCTAAATAGAAAGAACCTCCCCATCAAGGTGACATTGGGTGGGGAATGTTCCTGTTATGCCAGCTTGATCTCTATCCTTTAGCCTATGACCTAAACTACAAACTGAGCTATAACAAGTCCTTCAACGATGACTTCTTCACGTGGTTTTCGCGATAGATCCCAGTTATATAGGATTACCCCTATGCCAGGATTGATTTCTCAAGAGACCTTGAGATACTAGTACCTTCTGGTGAGGAGCGAGGAGAGATGGGTAAGTCTACTTCATTGTTTTTTTTTTGGTTTTTTGAAACATATGTAATTTTTATGTTGTTTTTGTTATATATCATTTTTTTGTGCCAGAGTATTTGACATATATGTGTTTGTTTCATGCATATGTGGGATAGTGCGACCTACAGACTATGCCAGGAACAGGCGTCATCCTCGGCCAGGGGCTGCACCTGCCACCGTCGGGGGACCAACAGCAGCAGGAGATCCTCCAATCGGGGAGGCTGAGAGGGTGTCGAGACGAGTCGAGTGAAACTTTACTACTCTCACTCACATGGTCCCTATGGAAGAGATTGAGGACGTGCCACCATCGATGCAGCCTCATGTAGTGGGAGCACCACTGACATGGGTCTGATTGTTTCAGTGTTTATCCAATGATGTAGATCAGTATAACAGGGCCCATAGGCCCTGACTTTAGTTAGGTTTTTTGCATGCCGAGAGCACTACTTGTATATATTTTTTGAGGGCATAAGCCCCGTGACTCATTATTGGTCATATTTTTGAGGCACTTGCATCCATCTATGTACTCTGGTGACTATGATGTTATATATGGATTTTTATGTCTTTTTGTGTCTTATGGATCATCGTCTTTTTTTTTTGCAAAAAATGTATTTACCTGTTTATGTGTATGTCCTTTAATATGTGTGCAATATGCCAATCTAAAATTTGATTAGGTAGGGTATATGTAATTTGATTTAAATTCTTAGGAACATGAAAATATGTAATATAATCAAAGATTCATTCTAAGAGACAAACCCTAAGGAATCGTCGGTGTAACATTGGATCATGAACATGGTAAACTCTATTTAAATGAGACACAACCAGCTGAGCGTCAAGGTAGACCCAAAGATGAGAGATACCAAATGACAAAGCATCACGAAGAAACTCAATAGTTGCACTGTACTCGACGACATTGTTTGTGGTGTCACCTAAGCATATACCTCCGGAAGATAATAATTGGCCTTGAAGTGTAAAAATTACCCAAGATGCAGAGGCAAGCCTCCGAGTGTGTCAACTAGCACCATCTGTGTACCTAATGAACACCTCGGGTTCACTTGACATCTACCACAGTGACAAAAGATACATCAAAATGACATGTCCATAACACTAAAAAACTAGAAAGTAATAGTACAAAGACTATACATATGCTACAAAAAGTTACCAATGGTGACCTGCCTATGAGTAATACTTATTGAGGTAGAGTCCATTTCTAGGCTCTGCCAAAGCATTCCCTTCAAAATCAACTAGATGATAACCGCCTTTTTTTAGAACCTCCTTTATGATGAAAGGTCTGAACCACATGGGTTTGGATTTTCCTACCCCCAGGGGATCCTTATCTTGGTCATAGACCAGGACAAGGTCGCCTTTAGTGAAAATCTAAGGATGAATGGACCTATCATACTAACACTTGACTTTATGTTTGTGAGCCTTGTTGTCCAGGGTCGTATCACGATGCTACTCATTGAGATTTTCTAGGTATAATAACCGCTCTTCAAGTGGAGACGTGTCTGGCAACAATTGTACTGCCAACTTTAGAGGTGGGATCTGACATTCGATAGGAAAGACTGCCTCTATCCCATAAATGAGTTGGAAAGGTGAAAAACCAGTTGCATTCTTAAGAGATGTTTGGTAAGCCCATAATGCCAAGTATAACATCAAATGCCAAATTGACTTGGCTGAGTTGATCGTTCATTGTATAATGGTCTTAAGAGTTTTGTTCACAGCTTCCACCTGACCATTTGCTTGGGGGTAATAGGGTGAAAAATGTTTGTGTCGTAATCCAAGATTTGACGTTAACTCGATCATCCTCTGGTTTTGAAAGTGACTACTATGGTCAGTGAAAATCTCCCTTGGGAAGCTGAACCTTGCTATCATCTGGTTGAATAAAAAGAGAGTTGTAGTCTCTCCATCATCTTTAAATGTTGGCATAACTTCGACCCACTTTGTGAAGTAGTCTATGGCTATGATGATGTAACGGTGCCCCCTTGTTGAAGGAGGGTTGCATGTAGTATAATCAATCCCCCACTTGGTAAAGGGACCAACTTTAATGACAGGAAACATGGGAGCAGGATGTGCCCTCATCTTCCGAGAGAATATTTGGCACGGGTGGCACTTCTTGGCTGATTCGATACACTCTTTGATTAGTGTTGGCCAGAAGTAACCTACTCGTAGTATATTTTGGGCTATTTCCAACCCAGAAAAATGACCGCCACAGGCTCCAGTATGGAAATTCTTAAGCATGATAACTGCTTCTTCGTGAGTGAAACATCGACGTAGGATGCAGTCTACACCTCTCCGATACAATGTATCATCGAGTATGAGATAATTCTTAGCCTGATGGCGTATGCGTAGATTCTCATCATGAGAAGAAGAGGTGAGACACTTCAAAGTCTAGAGATAGATAAGTATATATTCATACCAGGGATCCGAAGAGGTGATCAAAAACATATCTCCTCTGATAGGTGACTCTTCGGGCACAAGATCACCTGACTCAACCGAAAGTTCTGAAATAAGTTCTATGAAGACCAGTGACTTTTTGGATTTCACTGAAATGAAATCTAAGTCAAAATCCTAGAGGATGACTATCCATATACTCTTCGTTCCACCTATCACCCTTCATGTCAACATGTACTGAAATGGATTCATGACAACAATGAAAATGATCTTGCGAAATAGAACATAATGATGGAACCATTGAACAACATGGATTGTTGCCAATGCAAATTTTTCGATATAAGAATAATTGAGTTCCGGTCTTATGAGGCCTCGGATCAGGTAATAGATGAAATATTCTAAGAACAAATCATCTTCCTGAACTAAGACCATGCCAATGGTTGACTTTGCTACATACAGATATAATAAGAAATCCTTGCTATAGTTAGGTGGCCGAAGCAGAGGGGCAATTGTGAGGGCATGTTTCAATGAGGTGAAAGAGTGTTGAGCGGCATCGTCCCAATAAAAATGAATGTCTTTCTTCAGTAACCGCATAAATTCCTTGGTGATCTTAGCATAGTTAGCGATGAAGCATCTTAAAAAATTCACCTTGCCCTGTAGATTCTGAAGTTGAAGGATTGTGCATGGGGGGGGCAACTGAATTATTGCCTCAACCTTGAGAGGATCGACCATGATCCCTGTTGTTGACACTATGAAGCCTAAAAAATGTCCCGATGTTACGCAAAAGCTGCACTTGTTTGAATTCAAGAGAATCTGGAAGTAGCGACAATGCTCAAAGATTAGTGGGAGGTCTGTGGGATGATCCGTTCTCTTGCGATATCAAAATGATAAATCATCTAAATAAGCCTCGACTATATGCTTGAGGTAATGGAAATAAAAATACATGGCCCATTGAAAGGTGGCTCCAACATTTTTGAGACCAAAAGGCATCTTACGATACGTGAATGTACCCCATGGATAGATTAATGTTGTTTTGTGTTAGTCTTCGGGTTTGATTTGTATTTGGTTGTATCCCAAAAAACCATCCATGAAAGAGACGGCCTCGCAACCCACACATTCATCAATTATTTGGTCGATGAATGGTGTGGGAAAATTATCTTTGGGACAGGCCTTGTTCAAATCATAAAATTTTGTACATACACGAATTGTGCCTTGTTTTTTATTGACCAACATGGGGTTTGACACCCATTGGGTCAAATGGATAGGATAGATAAAACTGTCTTTTAGCAGTTTCTCAACCTCAACCTTAATGGTTGCTTCTTTCCTCAGGTTAACTGCACGATGCTTCTTTCGAACAGGCTTGGCATCTAGATAAGTTGTAATTTCATGTTCAAGTATTTTTGGATCGATGCCTGGCATTTCCTCATAAGACCAGGAAAAAATGTCACAGAATTCCTTAAATAGATCTGTCTAGATTTGAATCTCTCCAGGGGAATAGTTAGCTCTGATGAAAACATTCTCCGTGATTCCAAGGGTTCTGGAGATATTGATCAGTAGGATTTCAGCGATGGTTTCCATAATACCCTCAGCATAGACATTGTGTATAGCTAAGGGATTAATAGGACAAGTCCTATCTCCAGTCATAGTCAAGGTGAATTCTCTGGCATCGATTCTACTTAACTCTAGGAGAAAGTATGATCTATGATGAAGATTGTCCCAGGGTTTGTCCAAACTAGTCATTGCTTCAATTACTTCTTCGTCAGAGGGCAAGACTAAGTCTAATGAATTGCTATTAGCGAGAGAACCTTGAGCCCAAATAGGCTTTAGAAGTGGATAGAAATCTAGTGCAGGAGTTGGATCTGGGTTGGCTGAATCTTGTTGGACTAAAGAGTACGCTACTTCAGCTATGGACAAGGGCATGGACATGCCCAAATTCCCTGACCCTTCCATCGTGGCTGATGGGGAAGGAAGTATCCACATATCGGTGAAGTAATTCATGTGAAATGATGAAACTTGGAAAATCTCAACCTTATGGTGGTCGGATATGAACTTGACATTGCCTTGAGGGGCCGGGTAATCGAAGGTACCCATCAAAGATGGGCACAAACCAACCCCTACATTGACTACGACTGGTTGAGGATTATCAATCATTGGGACCACGGACACCCCCAATGAAGGGTCATATGTAGAGAAAGACAATTGATCAATGGTCACAATCCAGTCCTCGTTTGGAAAAAACAAGACCCAGAAAACTGTAGCAACTGTTATCACCCTATAAGTTATAGGATCAACTGGTGACTAGGATATTATCTGTCTCTAGTGTTTTTGTTGACAAATGATTTTTCATTCTGCAAATAATTTGGAAAGAAAAAAGAAAAGAAAAAATTAAAAAGAAAAGAAAAGAAAAATAAAAAGAAAGAAAGAAAAAGAGGGCATAAAAGAATTACAATAAAAGCCCCATGCAATAATAGTAACTCGGTCCATACCTTTCAAGAATGGCCAAGTTATTTTTAAATTTGATGTTGATAGGGTAGTGAATGAATTTGGATAAACAATTTAATCTTAGCCAAAGTGTCTAGGTTAGATTAGTGAATAAATCTGGCCAGACTGTCTAATCCTGGTCAGATAGCCCCAGGGTAGAGTAATTTCTTAACCCAATAGTC
>JZKD02S1616413.1:450409-461683 GCA_000966675.3 Picea glauca
CCGTCACATCTCTTCTCAGAGATAAGCTGCCACCATTCTAGCGAGTCTTTCACTCTGTATTTTTACAGTCTCTGTACATTTCTCTCATTAATAGAAATCGTGTATTACTGTATCTATGTGTTTATGGTTGCATCTTTGATATATTTCTGTTATATTACTGGATATACGCGATATCTCTGTGCATTTATTTATTATATCTCCACTCTCATTTCGTGTCGAAAATAATCCAGATCAGGCATCAAGGTGGATCCGAAAAAGATTGAAGCTATGGAAGATTGATCGCACCCAAAGACTCTCAAAATCTTGCATGGATTTTTGGGCTTAACAGGGTATTATCACAAGTTTGTTAATAACTATGGAAATATTTAATCACCTCTCACTGCTCTCCTCAAAAAGAACTCTTTCACTTGGACTCCAGATGCTGCTCAAGATTTTCAAACCTTGAAACAACCATGTGCACCACTCTAGTTCTGTCCCTTCATGATTTCACAAAGACCTTTGTGTTGGAATGTGATTCCTTAGGGAAAGGAATCAATGTTGTCCTTATGCAAGAGGTCAACCTTTTGCCTTCACCAGCAAGCAACTGTCTGAAAGGAATCTGGGCAAACCCATTTATGAAAAGGAAATGTTGGCTATTATACATGCCATTGAGTTGTGGCACCCTTATCTCTTGGGGAAATGATTCCAAATCAAGACCGACCATCAAAGCCTCAAGTACTTTCTGGAACAACACATTTCCTCCCAGGAGCAACAAAATGGGTGACTAAGATCTTTGGTTATGATTGTGAGATCATTTACAAGAAGGGAAAATACAGTGTAGTGGCAGATGCACTATCTTGAAAATATGAAGAAGAAGGATCCCTTTTTTGTCTTTCCTTCATTGTACCCGATTGGCTCCAAGTTGTGCGCTAGGAATGGATTCAAGGTCCTAAAAGTTTGCCTCTGATCCAACAATTGTAGACCAAGCCTCTGGCTCCCCCAGGGTACTCTTGGCTCTAGGATGAGCTTTGATGAGCTTTGTATTTAAGTAAACAATCAAAGCTTAAATCCACAGTACTTTTTGAGCTTCATGCTACACCCACAGTGGGGCACTCGGGGTTCACCAAAACATATGACAGATTCAAACGTTCTTTTTTCTGGGATGGTATGAAACAGGACATCCGTAATTTTGTAGTTGAATGTGAGGTGTGTCAACACAATAAGGGAGAAACAGTCAAATCTCTGGGCACACTACAACCACTTCCGATTCCACCAGATATTTGGAAGGATATATCTATGGACTTTATTACCGACTTACCCAAATCAGGGAATAAATCAGTCATAATGGTTGTTGTGGATCGCCTTTCCAAGTATTCTCATTTCTATGCTCTTCAACACCCATTTACTACATCCACAGTGGCTCAACGTTTCATGGACCAAGTCTTCAAGCTTCATGGCATGCCGGACTTATTGTTCTGATCATGACCCAACTTTCACAAGCAATTTTTGGCAAGAACTGTTTAAGCTCCAGGGCACCCAATTGCATCTCAGCATAGCTTATCATCCCCAGATTGATGGTCAAAAAAAATTTGTCAACAAGTGTTTGGGAACATATCTGAGGTGTTTTTCTTATGAAAAACAACATTAGTGGGCTCAATGGCTACCCCTAGCCGAATGGTGGTACAACACTTCCTACCATGCAACTACTCGCATGACTCCTTTTGAAGCGGTATATGGAAAAAATCCACCTTCAGTTCTCTCATACTTACCGGGTACCTCGAAGGTCCAGGCGGTTGACCAAACACTTACAGTTCAAGAGGATATTCTTCATACCCTTAAAGAGAACTTGGTCATGGAACAAAATTGCATGAAGCAACAACCAGATCAAGGTCGCTCTGAATGTCAATTTGTAGAAGGGGATTAGGTGTTTCTACGAATGCAACCATACAAGAAAAATTCCCTCAAGGCCGAGCATTGTCAGAAGCTAGCACCCAAATTTTGTGGTCCTTATATAGTTCTCAAGCATGTGGGACAAGTCACATATCATTTATCTCTGCCCAGTCAGTCGAAGCTACATCTAGTTTTCCATGTTTCATGCTTAAAGAAGGTGATTAGAACCAGGTGCCAAATTCAAACCAGGCTTCCTAAGTTAGCTGAAGAAGGATCCATTTGGCTACAGTCAAAAGTAGTTTTGGACCAGTGTGAGTGTCGGCTACATCAGAGAACCATTAAGGAAGTGCTAGTTCGGTGGAAAGATACAAATCCAACAGATGCCACTTGGGAACCAACTACCATTCTACAGTAGTTTCCTCATCTCAAGCCTTGAGGACAAGGCAATTTTTAATGGGGTGGACATGTTAGGGTCCTAACCCACACACAAGTAGATTAATATATTCAGATGTAATAAAGGTCAATATTAATAAGGCCTTTCAATAAAATAGAATATGAAGAATGTAAGAAAACCTAATAGAAGCTTCCACTTCTAGAAGGATCTTCCTCTAGATGCTTCTCTTGATAGACATATTTAGTATAAATAAGGGTCGAGGGTATGATAACCCTATCTTGGAGATTATTGTAACAGAGCATTGCTCGATTGGAGATTTCCCCCTCGAAGAGGCCTGTGAACATTGTTTTCTAAATCAAAGTGTTATTTATGTTGTTGTTCTTATATCATTTTTGTGTTATTGTGGAGATTATGCTGGATATATTACTGTTATTCTGCCATTTCTAGCATTTTATTTCTCTTCTACATATTTATTATATCTGGTATCTTGCAGTTAGTAACATGTTGGCCACCAATAAAAATTTTATTGTTGGGGCCGAGTTTCATGTTTTATAAGTTGATTGATTTGGAAGCTAGATAAATTTAGAGAAGGTTCAGAAAACGACAAGAAAGGCTTCTTTCAAGTCTTAGCTTCCAGATTCCAAGTAATTTTGACCAGTCATCTTCCAAGGTGAACTCCAGGAAAACCATAGCACATTTTGAGAAACCGAAAGAGGTCTTTACTCAAAATGGGCCAAATAAAAATAACCTCTCCCATATTTCTCATAGTTGTTACATACTGGGAGAATCAAGGACATCTTGGAACCTTATATTTCTGGATTCAAGATTTTCATGTTGGACACATATTTTTCAAATGTATATCCTGGACAGATGGAGAAAAATTTCACAAAACTGAGAGAGGTTTTTACTCAAGATAAGATGATATAAAAAAAATTCCCCCATATTTTACACAGGTGTCACATATTGGGACATTCAAAGACATCTTTGAACCCTATTATTCAGTTTTCATGATTTCCTGTTTGAGACATGTTTTTGTGGCATGTATTATGGCTATTTGGAGATGAATTTAGAGAAATAGAGAGATCTTTTTATTTATATTGAGCTTATATACAAAAGTCGTTCTCGAATTATACACATCTATGATGGTTTGAGAATTACAGGTTTTGTTTTGAAGCCTATTGTTTTGTAAATGGTTTCCAAACGAAATGTTTGTTTATTTCCAACTGTTTTGGAAATGAAAGGACTCATTGTTTGTATAAATGTTAAGAGATACGTATGTATCAGAGTTGGAAGAAATGAAAGGGAACAATTCTAGTTGTTCTTAAATCCAATGTAATTTTATGAAGTTGAATTGAATACATATGCAAAATCCTTTGAAGTATTTATGAAAATATTCTAATGGTGGTGATATGAGCTTTGTCTCCTCTCTTTGTATGTATTTCATGTGTTTCTGATTCCATTTACATTATATTTTTTTTTAAATTAGATAGTTTAAAGGCTCAGAATTCATCCTGTGATGCTCTTGGATTAAGCAATTTAAACTGTGTAAAATTATGTTTAACTAATTCAGAATTCATTTCATTAATGCTTTGATGCAGTTATTTGTTTTTCCCTTTTTCTCTTACGCCCTAAAAACTACAATTTATAACTCAGATTCATCGCCTCATTTAACCTTTATCCCATAGATATTTCTAATAGCCAGTCAGTTTGCTCATTCATTTTCATAATTTTGACTCCATATCCCTAAGTTTCCCTCCCCTTCCTCGCCAGCAAATTTATAAAAACACCCCAAAAACAATCTAAACCTAGACATTGATTTCCAAACAAACATTAAGTGACATGAGAGATACCTCTTTGAGCTAAGAAGGCTAGTACCCAACTCTAAAGTTGGTTGAAATATTTACCTCTGTCATTTGTTTATCAGCTGAATAAATTTACAGAGTGTTAACATTCTGACGTCGTTGTCGGGGACGAAATTGAAAAATTTTCCGTGGGAAAGAATGGCATGGTTGAGTTCTAAGTTCTGAAAGCAGTATACATTTAGGAACATATTGCCTGTATTCCTGCTCTGGAAATTCCACACATCAAAAAATCAGTTCGAGGGTGATTCCACTGGTAGAAGAATCCACAAATTTAAATTTTCACTGGCGACTCAACTCTCAATGTAGAATATAACTTCCAAAACATCATTGGCAACTCCATTGTCTGAATATGATTTCAATATTTGCAAGTTATTCTCCCATGAATCACTCTCACATTCTTGGTTTTCTTAATCACATTCCTTGTTTATATTAGCAAACATATCTGCCAAAGTTTAAATATCAAGAAGGAGATTATGCTTCCTTTCATTTGGTAAAAATCCACATGCACATACATAGGCTAGGGGTTAAATTTCATGAAGAATTCTTGATTAATATGTTTATGGAAACATTAGAAGAATAAAAATGATCATGGTATGAAGGATTTTCATTTTCCAGTCTATTTTCCCCTGAAGATTTTATGCAGTATTTTGTGTGAATTAAATGGAAAGTTACTCATCTTTAGTTCTAGTTGAAAACTTCTGTGGAAATTTTGACAAACTTATCCAACACATGGGGATTGATATCAATGACGAAGACTTAATGTATGGTGAAATCAAATAATCCCTTTAGGAACTATATTCTCATTAGGAAGAACTAGCAGAGACTAGTTGTCTTGGTACACAAGATCATTTTGAGCAAACATTAGCTTCTTCTTTGCTTGAAAATGAAACAAATATGCATCATAATGTTGACATTTGAGTTATATCCCATGAAATTAATGAAAATTTACAGCCTTATCAAAGTCAAAAGTGTGAAGACAATCATTCAAATTGTTTTGTAGCTCATTCATTTTTTGAAAAATTGTATCATGAAGAAATTGGGGAAAATCATATTTTTGAAATTGTATGTCCGAAAAATTGAGGCAGTAAAACCATTAATAAAGATAGCTACTCAAATTTAAAAGGAAACACCGAAGAAGATTAGGTTGTTTTAGGTATTTTGGATGTTGCAGAATCCATTCATGATTTCACATCTCTTGATTTGACATATTCAGAAATTTTAAAAAGCCAGGATGACATTCTTATTCAAGAACATGAAGGATAATTTTTAGATTTTTCTCAAACACATGAGATTGTCATTTCATCTAAATATTTCCAAGAGCACATAAATCATGTCTCTGTTGTGGATGATGTGAAAGATCATCATCTTGTTGCATGTCCATTTGAGTGTTCGACAACACGGGTATTCCAATAGAGGACAAACACCTTCAGTAACCACTTACATAACCAGATCAAATATCAACACGCCAATGTTTTCATGTGGTAAAACCCCTATGAGGAAACATCCATGGCCCCAACCAACATGACCACTTGGAGCAGTTTATTAATGCAAAAGAAAAATATTATAGAGAGATTTTACACCAAAGTTTATCACAATCGATCATCAACAAATGACCCTCCATGCTCTTTAAATATAGATCATGGACCAATTGGGTGTTAAGCCATAGATCAATGGTCATTAAGATCTAGGAGAGTATGAACCATCAGATCACTCTATGTTGGGAACATATCGTGACCATCGGATTTCCTAACTACTAATGCATACTAAAGAAACACACTAAGAAACACACTTTTACCTAATGACACATTAGACCAAGTAGATCTTAACTAACTCCTAAGTGTCTAAATATCCTAACATCCCCCCTTAAGAACAACTTGGGATAGTATTGAAGGATTTAAAATGTTGACACAATAGGAGAAGGAAGGAGGCATTAGAGCCTATCTCCCCTTAATGACAACTACCTGAACTCGTAACATAGATCGAAGTTTGGAAAACTTCACTTCTGTAAGAGACTTTGTGAAAATGTCTGCAACTTGATTTTCTGTAGGGAAAAAGAGCACTTCAATAACTTTATCATGAATGATCTTTCTAATGAATTTCATGTGTAGCTTGATGTGCTTTTTGTTCTGAATTTGAACTAGGTATTTGGCGATTTTGATGGCACTCTGATTATCACACCAAAGGTTGGTCAGATGTTGTTTCTCGAATACAAACTCTGAAAGGATATGTCAAATCCACAAGGATTCTTGACTTACATTTACCAATGCTCGGTACTCTGCTTCTACTGAAGAAAGTGAAATAGACTATTTTTTATTATAGGCCTAAGTGATAGGTCATGAACCAAGGCTGAAAATACAACCCACAGTAGACTTCTGATCATCAGGTTCATCGGCCCAATCTGAATCAGTGAAACCAACCAATAAAGGAGTCCCCCTTGAACTGTAATGTATCTCGAACTAAACTGTACCACAAACATAGAGAAGTATCCTTTTATTTTCTTTCCAATGGCTTTCATGGGGTGTTTTCATACATTGAGCAACACGACCAACAACAAAGGAAATATCAAGACGGGTATGAGTCAAGTGTAAGAGGCTACCAACTAACTGATTGTATAGGGTGGCATCAACTTCAAGAGAAGTACAAGTGGTAGTAAGCTTGAATCTAGCCTAGAAGGGAGAATGGGTTCGTTTAAAATCATCCATGTGAAAGAGATGAAGAAGGTCACAAGCATACTTAGACTGGGAAAGAAAAAAATCTTCATTGGTTTTCAAAACTTGGAGGCCAAGGAAATAGTGCAAAAATCCTAAGTCTGTCATTTAAAATTTCTTCTTAAGGCTAGTTTTCACATGGTTTAAAATTTTTGAGTCACTACCAGTAAGGATAAGGTCATCAACATAAAGGACAAGGATTATGAGATGGCTTCCCACTTTCTTGGTATAGACATTAGGATCAGAATGGCATCTAGAGAATCCAGTGTCAATAAGAAAGTTTTCAATTTTGGCATACCAAGCTCGGGGAGCTTGCTTAAGACCATAAAG
The DNA here is from genome assembly GCA_000966675.3 of Picea glauca. Classification (NCBI taxonomy): domain Eukaryota; kingdom Viridiplantae; phylum Streptophyta; class Pinopsida; order Pinales; family Pinaceae; genus Picea; species Picea glauca. Next base: position 457,573 of record JZKD02S1616413.1, read on the forward strand.
AGATTTATTAAGGAAACAAACAAGGATAGAATCATTCCAAACATAGCCAGTAGGTTGTTCCATGTAGATTTCTTCTTGCAAATATCCATGCAAGAAAGCAGATTTAACATCCATCTGATGGACCTCCCATTTATGTGAGGCAGTAAGGGTGAAAACAAGGCTGATGGAATTCATTTTGGCTACAGGGGAAAAGGTTTCATTATAGTCAATTCCTTCAACTTGGGAAAATCCTTTAGAAATTAACTGAGCCTTGTGTCTTTCAACACTTCCATCTAATGCATACTTAGTTCTGTAGACCCATTTACATCTGACAAGTTTTCTTCCTTTTGGAAGAGGTACAAGATCCCAAGTATCATTTTCCATTAAATAATGATACTCTTCATTCATTGTTGTATCCCAATATGGATGACTTGAAGCTTCTTCAAATGTCTCTGGATCATGAGTCTCTGAAAATTGAGCCAAAAGAGAAGAGGCTCACTAAAACTGTGAACGTGTTCGACACTGATCTAAAGGATCATCGATAAGGCCACCAGTTGCTTCTCGTGTTGAATGGACCCATCTAGGAAGTGGTGGAACTGGTGGGAGTTTAGATTCAAAGGACTCATCTAGAGGAAGGTGAGCATACAGAGGTGGATTTTCATCCTCACTGTCATCATCTGAAGAAGCAACCAGAATAGGAACATAAAAAGTCACAAATTTTGAATATGGTTTGCAGGCCAAAGAAGGCACAACAACCGAATTAGGCTTGCAGACCAAGAGATTTTCATCAAATTTAACATCTCTTCTAAGAATAATTTCATTACAACGTTATTGAAGAAGTCTATAACCTTTAACCTCTTCAGAATAACCAACAAATATACACTTCTCACTTTTAGGCTGCAATGTTTTCCTTTTCTCATCGGGAATGTGAGCCCATGTTATACTACCAAATACACGAAAGTGACTTACATCTTGTTTAATTTTAGTCCAATCTTTTTCCGGTGTTTATTTTTAAGAGCCTTTGTGGGTGTGTGATTGACTATGTAATTTTCACAGTTTATTTCTTCCACCCAATACTTTAGACTTAATCCCTTAGATTGGATCATACAATTAGCCATTTCTTTTAATGTGTGGTTATTTCTCTTAGCAACACCATTTTGTTGTGGTGTATATGGAACAATGTGTTGCATGTGGATGCCCTGTGTAGTGCGGTAACTTGTAAAATGATTGTTCACATATTTGCCTCCATTATCTATTCTTAACTTTTGAATTTGATGTCTAGATTGGTTTTCTACAAGGGCCTTGTAGGCCAAAAACTTGGCAAAGACTTCGCTCTTAAGTTTTAAGAAGTAAACCCAAGTACATCTGGAAAAATCATCAATGAAAGTTAAGAAATACTTGCACCCAAAAAAGGAAGGAGAGTAAAGTGGACTACACAAATCACTATGAACAAGTTGGAAAGGGCCCAAGGCATGCCAAGAGTCATGTTTGTAAAAAATGTCTCGATGATTTTTGTTGAGAACAAAACTGACACAAACACCATCTCACAAAAACCGACACAAAGAGTCATGTTGGTTGTCATTGATGTCAACCCTTGAAGAAAGACCCATAGCACAAAGGTTTGGGTAATGGACCCAATAGTGTTTGATGTAAATATGACTCATTATTGTTTTTTCATGGTTGNGCACTTCAGAGTTTTTGGAAGCAAATGCTACATCAAAAGAGAAGATGGCAGAATGGGAAAGTTTGACTCTCGTGTGGACAAAGGAATACTTGTTGGTTACTCAAGTACAACGAAAGCATACAAGTGTTACAATCTAAGATTAAACAAAGTTGTGGAAAGCATCAACATAACAACTGATGAAATAAGCATACCAAAATCAAAGAAAGAAGAAAACAAATCAATGGAACAACTTTTTGAAGAAGAAGATGAAAACGAAGAAGAAGATGAAGATGAAGATGAAGATGAAGAGAATCCAATAGAAGTAGAATATCAAGTTCAACAAGTATATCCAAAGACACCTAGCAAACGAGTACAGAAGAATCATCCTTCAGATCACATTATTGGAAACAAAGATGCAGGAGTTGAGACTAGAAGAAAAATCCTTTCACCAGAACAAACACACCTAACACTCTTTTCTACAATTGAACCAAACTGTTTTGAAGAAGCCAACAAGGATGAATTTTGGAATAAGGCCATGGATGAAGAATTGGATCAAATAGAGAAAAATGACACTTGGGAATTGGTTCCAAGACCAAAGAATAAGAATGTGATAGGCACAAAATGAATTTTCAGGAATAAATTGAATGAAGATGGACAGGTTACAAGGAACAAATCTAGATTGGTATGTAAAGGATATGCACAGATTGAAGGAATGGACTTTGAAGAGACATATGCCCTAGTTTCCAGAATGGAAGAAATCCATTTGCTTTTAGCTTATGCATGCTCCAAAAATGTTAAAGTATATCAGATGGATGTAAAATCATCTTTTATGAATGGAGAACTTGAAGAAGAAGTCTACATTGAACAACCAGAAGGATTTCAGTTGTCAGAGAACACATACTATGTGTGTAAATTAAAGAAGGCATTGTATGGTCTAAAACAGGCTCCTACAACATGGTACTCTAGACTGGATAAGTATCTGCAGCAGGCAGAGTTTAAAAAAGGAAGTGTAGACAACAACCTCTACATCAAGGTAAGTCAAGGTAATATTTTATTAATTGAAGTTTAAGACAGAAATTTGCAAAAGACATGCAGAGTGAATTTGAAATGTCATTACTTGGAGAACTATCCTTCTTTCTGGGACTTCAGATATGTCAAAGAAACCAAGGAATTTTTATTTCTCAAACCAATTATATCAGAGAAATGCTAAAGAGGTTCGGGATGGAAGATTGAAAACCAGTTATCACTTCCATGCAAACCAGTTGCAATTTGAGCAAAGATGATGATTCAAAGTCTACAGATCAGAGGCAATATAGGTCAATGATTGGTAGCCTACTATATGTGATAGCATCCAGACCAACTGTAATGCAGGCAGTTGGACAGGTGGCATGATTTCAAGCAGCACCAAAGGAATCACATGTATTAGTAGTAAAGAGGATTGGGTAGGTTGTATTGATGACCAACGAAGCACCAGTGGAGCAGCGTTCTACTTAGGTGAGTGTTTGGTATCATGGATAAGAAATAAACAATCATAAGTATCTCTATCTACAACCAAGGCATAGTATATTGCAGCAGCAACATGTTGTACACAAGTTCTTTGGATGAAACAAAATTTGACAGGCATACAGGTTGAGTATGATGAGCCCATTCCAATATATTGTGATAATACAAGTGCCATCAGTATCTCAAAAAACTCGATGATGCACTCCAAGACTAAGCACATTCCAATCAAGTATCACTTTCTATGGGAACAGGCTGTAGAAAAGAACATTAGAGTTGAGTATGTGGGAACAAAAGAACAAGTGGCAGACATATTTACAAAACCACTTCCATGGGAAGCCTTTGAATATCTTCACCAAAGACTTGGAGTTATTTCTACTCCAAAAATTAATTCTTTTTGAATGCTTATATTATATGTCTTATATGTACACAAGGAAGAACCATAAGAGGACAATCTGTCAAGGCGAGTAGCCCCGGATGGAAAGATGCCTTTGCCATTGATGACAAAGGGGGAGAGATTTATCAGATGTAGAGGAAAGGGCCATGGTTTCAGGGGGAGCATGAGTGATATGATTTCAGTGTTGCATCAGAGTGTTGCCATCAATTGAAAAGGGAGAGATTGTTGATTAAGGTTGGTTGTCATTGATGTCAACCCTTGAAGAAAAATCCACAGCACAAAGGTTTGGGTAATGGACTCAATAGTGTTTGATGTAAATATGACTCATTATTTTTTTGTCATGGTTGATAAGAAGTAAATATGGATGAACTCCAAAGTGGTCCCCTTATGTTGAAATCCCTCACGGGAAGATGCTTTGTGGAGTAAGAGAACCCATGCTTAATTGTGGAGCAATGAGATGAAGGAAAGTGAATTTGTCATGGAAAATATCCTATATGGATAGTTCTTGTCATGTCATTTCTAGTGGTATGTGGAATGTCACATCATTCCTCACGGTTAGAGAGTTATGGCCA
>JZKD02S1616413.1:461693-473015 GCA_000966675.3 Picea glauca
TTCTGCATGTATTCTACCCACTTCGCATGCTTTTGATTCAGCTTCTCTTGCTGACTTACAAACTGCAATGCATGGTTGTCGCTATATAATACAAACTCCTTGGGTATCAAATAATTCCTCCACTTCTTCAATGCCTGAATAATGGAATAGAACTCCTTATCGTACGTGGAGTACTTAAGATTTGCATCATCCAGCTTCTTACTGTAATATGCCACAGGCATGTCATCCTGACTCAAAACCCCTCCAACAGCATACCCACTAGCGTCACACTTCACTTGGAAGGTTTTCTGAAAATCAGGCAGCACTAGAATTGGCTGCTCAGTAATCTTTCGCTTCAATAAGTTGAAGCTCCTCTCAGGCTTGGCTGTCCACTGGAAATATTTGTGCCGCTTCCTGACCGTATCCATCATTGTTGCGCTAATTCCACTAAAGTTTCGAATGAACTTCCTGTAGAAGCTTGCCAATCCATGGAAGCTCCTCACTTCAAAAAAATTCCTCGGCGATGGCCACTTCCTGATCACATCAACCTTCTCAGGATCCATCTTCAATTCATTAGTCGATATTACAAAACCTAGATATATGAGTTCTGTCTGCATGAATGAGCACTTCTTCAAATTGATCAGCAGTTTCTCCTGCTGTAACCTCCTCATAACAATGGCCAAATGCCTCAAGTGTTCAACCCTGGTCTTGTTGAAAATCAATATGTCATCCAAATATACGACAACAAATTTGCCAATGAATTCCCACAGGACTTCATTCATCAGCCGCATAAATGTGCTTGGCGCGTTTGTTAGTCCAAACGGCATGACCAACCATTCGTAAAAACCCTCATTTGTCTTGAATGTTGTTTTCCATTCATCTCCCTCTCTCATCCGGATCTGATGATATCCTCTCTTGAGGTCAATTTTTGAAAAGTAATTTGCCCCGCTTAGGCAATCCATCAAGTTGTCCATCCTCGGCAGTGGAAACCTGTACCTGATGGTAATTTTATTTATCACCCTTTAGTTGGTACACATCCTCCAACCTCCACCCTTCTTCGGGCTCAACACCGTTGGAACAGCACATGGACTCAGACTCTCTCTGATCAGTCCTTTGTCCTGTAGATCTTGTACCTGCCTTTTGACTTCCTCATTCTCCTGAGGCGTCAACCTATATGCGGCCTTGTTTGGAAAACTTGCTCCGGGTATGAGGTCAATGTGGTGACTCACACTCCTCATCGGTGGCAATGAACGCGGTAGTTCATCCACGATGATATCAGCAAACTCTCCCAGCAGTTGCTGAATCTCCTCTAGCAAGTCATCCACTCTTGTGCTTGTCAGGACAATCCTCGACTTCCTGACAACAAAGAACTGTGGATCTTCATTCTTCTCCAACTCTATGAGAAGCTCTTTCCCACTCATGAGAAGTATTGTGCTGCTTACTACCGGCTCCACCTTCTTATCCTTTATCGGCAGAAGCTTATGGGTTTTTCCATGCTTCTCCAAGGTGTATGTATTCATTCTCCCATCATGAACAACATGTCGATCATACTGCCATGGTCTTCCCAATAAAACATGGCAGATGTCCATGGGAATGACATCACACAGAATTTCATCCCTATAATCACCCATTTTAAAATTCACCAAGCATTGTTTGGTAACACATACCTAGTGTCCTTTCTGCAGCCACGTCACTTTGTATGGACTCGGGTGCTTGTGTGTTTTCAGCTCCAGCTTCTCCACCATCTCAGTTGAAACGAGATTATCTGTGCTTCCGCTGTCCACTATGACCTTGCATTTCCAGCCCTTGGTTTTGCACATGGTCCGGAACAGTCTGCATCTTTGCGCTGTGTCCTCCACCTCTTTCTCAGGTTTAAAGAGAACTTTATGCACTGTTAGTGACTTTCCACTTCTAGTGTCTTCATATTCGACATCACGCCTCTGCGCCTCAGTGACGTGAGCTTTTCCCCTGTCCATTTTCCTATCTAGACAGTCAACGGCCTTGTGTCCGTCTTTACCACACGTGAAACATGTGATAACTCCTCCTCGACCTCTGCCTCTACCTCGGGTACGAGGAAATGTGTTCACGTCAGCATATCCTCCTTGATGATCATCTTGCTGTCTCCTAAGCTCAAAATTTTGCTGCCTCTGCTGTGAGATTCCCCCTCTTTCAGCTTTTCCCTGAGGCCTTTTCCAATCCTCCTTGGGCTTTTGTGTTCTCTCTTGAACAACATATTTGCCTCTGGGCTGATTCCTGCCTCACCCTCTCTGACCTTGTCTGCGGATCAGCTTTTCTTCGGCTTTCAAAGCCATCTGGTATGCATCCTCAACAGTGCGGATGGTAACCATGCTCAATTCATCCTGAATGTCATACCTAAGTCCATTCAGGTATCTAGCCACCTTCTCGTCATCACTCTCCCGATGACCAACTCGAATGTTGAGCCTGTAGAATTCTTCGGTGTATTCCTTCACCGTCATCAGCTTATGCCTCAGGTTCTGCATGCACCTGAACAGAGTGATCTGGTAGTCCCTCGGAATGAACTTCGCCTTCATCTTGGCGATCATCCGATCCCAGCTTTTGATCTTTTGTTTGCCTCGGGAATGTCTCTCTGTCTGCAGTTCGTCCCACCATAAGGTTGCATGTCCCTTCAGCTTCGTGACGGCATGCCTTATCTTCTTGTCCTCTTCGATGTCTTCGTAATCGAAGTAGGTGTCGAGTGCTTGGATCCAATCCAACAACTCCTCAGCATTCAGACTTCCCTCATAGACGGGAATGTCCATCTTTGTCTTCGAGCTCATCCTCAAAATGGCTTTGATCAACCTTTCTGTCGAAGCATCTTCGGCTGTGACAGCTTCTTGGTCGTGTCCAGCTTCCTCTTCAACCTCAGGATCACTGAACTCTACCGTACCAGCTCCATGCCTCTGGGTGGTTTCCATATCTTCAAGTCTCACTCTAAGATCTCATATCTGACGTTCCATCTCTGGGTTTCCTGCTGGCCTACCCCTTCTTCGGGCGTCCCTATCTTCACGATCGGGTGACTGCCTCTCCCTTCGCGGCGGCATTATGTCTTCTTCTCTCTGCTATCTGGACAAAGAGAAATTCAACTCCGGCTCTGATACCCCTCTGATTGCAACCTCCCTTCACCGGCGGTTGCTCTCCAGGACCTTCACAAACCTTGGCCTGAAGAACGCGGATGCTCTTCCAACTCCTCTCAGGAGTTTTTGTCACCCACAGGATACTCCTCGGTGAACTCCCTTTCGCGATTCGGGAATTCGGGCTTCGCGGATCGCGAGCCGTGCGACACTATCCTCATGCGACCAAACGCCAAAACTCTGAGTGCCGATGGTCAACGGTCAACCCTCCATGTATCGGGGATTTCTCTTTCGAGATATCGCGACCCTTGATGTCAATACCCTGTGCTCTCGAACCCTCGAGTACCGAGGTGCCGATTCTCGGCTACAGTGCCACCTGTATTCCACTACTTTGCAGGGTCCCACTCGACCACGTCACTTTGGGACTTCGCGGATCGCAGATCCACAACACAAGTTGCAAGGGTGTTGGAAACCTCGAGTGCCGATCCCGCGATGCTCCGGATTCGTGCCACCTGTCCCTCCAACGATGAACGGCTCCGATTAAATCGAGAAATCGTAATTTGCGACTTCGACGTGCATGAGATGATTGCCCTCGCCAACCTGATATGCTGATGGGTAGATGCCAACCGGACTCCTCCAGGCGCCCGCGAGTTAACTCCCTCGCATCTCCTCCACGGTCTGACGGTCTGCGGGGTTTCGAAGATCTATTCGACGATCTTCAAGTCGTCGATTCTCTTCCTCATTGTAGAGCCCTTCGCTTCACCAGCTTCCTTCTATAAGGACTTCACTGAAGCCTGCTTCCTCCAAGAAGTAGAGGCGCTATCCCTCTTGAGCTTCTGTAACTTTGATTCCTTCAGAGATCTTTTCAAATGCGCTCCCTGTGCTAGACTTCGACCTTCACCAACCCTCAACGGTACTGAATATTTCCCGGTTCTGTGCAATCGCAGTCACAGCAATCCTGGCCTTTCCCTTCTCAGACTTGCTACTGAGACTTCAATCCGACCTGCACTTCCCTGCACGGCCCGAACAACCAAATTCACTCCGGGCAACCGAGAACAAGAGTTTAACTGCTTGGCCTCCTCAACGCACTCTATGCAGAGGAATTCAACTGCACTCTATGCAGGAATCTCCTGGCTCAAGCAGAGAAACAATTGAAACTCATTCACTTCATTCCCTCAGGTTTCTAACCTGATATGCAATCACATATGAAGCATATAAAAGATAAGCATAAAAAGAAGCAAACATGCACAGGCCTAATATCAACAACACACAGAGATCAAACACATCCATGGAATTGAATCAAAGTATTTCCTATTAATTCAATATTTGTACATGGAGGTTCTTCACAAATTCTCTAGGCTGCTCCTCTTCTGAATGCCAAAATGATTTCAGGATAATACAATCTACAAAGGGAGGGTGCCTATATTCGTTTTCCCTCCTGGAAAATGTAACTGTCTAATCTACAGCTAACCCTAGCTACCAGCATTAAAACTATTTAATGTCTTTTTATCTAAATTACAATACAAATGCGCCCATCTTTGAATTCCTTCCTTCAAACGACGGTGCAATGATCTTTTCAAAGTAATTCTAAAATGTATGTGTTGGTGCCGTCCAGCTATTCTCCTCTTTCCTCCACACTGGCTCGCTTGGTTGAGTCGTAGATGCTCCTGCATCATACTCCTCGGCTCAAAAGGTTTCATGGGCAACTGTCCATGAGCTGCTGCACGGTGTGACCATGCTTTTGTATCACTACCTCTGTTTCCCAGCTTGCATCCTCCACGGGGTGATTCTTCCATTTCACCAGGTACTCAAAATATTGCTTCCTCCTGGTTTTCTTTCCCGCTCGTTTCTCCAGTATGCACTCCATATGCGGTTTCTGTGCAACTGGTAATTATTTCTACCACTGGACCACTGGTTCCTCAGTTCCAGTGCCTGCTTCTTCAGCCCTGTAGGGGTATAAATCCGAAATGTTAAAAATCGGAGATATCCCGATGCCCTCTGGCAACTCAAGCTCATATGCATTTTCGCCAAATTTCCTCAGGATTCAGCACGGCCCAATTTTCTTCATCTTGAGATTGTTATACGTTCCCCTTGGGAACCTCTCCTTCCTCAAGTGCGCCAGAACCATGTCACCAACTTCAAACTGAAGTTGTCTCTTCAGCTGATCGTCTCTGCGCTTGTATTCCTGGTTCGCTTTCATCAGTCGCTTCTTCACCTGTGTGTGAAGTGCTTGCATTACTTCAGCGAATTCCTTAGCTCTCGCACTACTAGTCTCAGCTTGTTCTGACTCCCTGAGATCAGACACTCCTCTCGGCTGCATCCCATATAAAATCTGAAATGGGCTCTTGCTTGTACTCCGATTCACCGAATCGTTGTACGCAAACTCGGCTTGTGGTAGGATCTGGTCCCAACTGGTGCGATGCTCCACCACTAGGCTCCTTAACAGATCTCCTAAGCTCCTGTTGACCACTTCTATCTGCCCATCTATCTGCGAATGGTAAGCAGAGCTGAAGGCCAAGTCATTCCCCAGTTTCTTCCATAGCATCCTCCAAAAGTGACCTATGAACTTCGTATCCCGATCCGAGACTATGCTTCTCGGCAATCCATGCAATCTCACAATCTCTTTGAAAAACAAGTTCATGATGTGGGTTGCATCACTGGTCTTATGACACGGGATGAAATGTGCCATCTTCGAAAACCTGTCCACCACCACAAAGATGGAATCCACTCCTCGATGTGTCCTTGGCAACCCCAAAACAAAATCCATACTAATGGCTTCCCATGGCCTCTCGGGTATGGGAAATGGCTTATATAACCCTATATTCTACTTTTGGCCCTTCACGTGTTGACAAATCCTGCATCTGTCAATGAATCGTCTAACATATGCATGCATGCCCGGCCAAAAATATGATTCGCTCAGCTTGGCGAATGTCTTGTCATGCCCGAAATGACCTGCTAAGCCTCCGCTGTGCTTCTCCTTCACCAAATTCTCTCTCATAGAGCAATCTGGAATGCACAGTTGATTGCCCTGAAACAGCAATCCATCCTGGATCATGAAATCAATCCAAGGGCTCCGATCCCTGAGAACTGGGTTCTCGGCTGCCTCGTATGCCTCTGCAAAATCAACATCACCCGCATACATGTCTCTCAAGTTCTCAAAACCCAGCGTTTTGATCCTGAACTCCTATAGCAATAAACACTTTCTTCTCAAGGCGTCAGCCACCTTGTTCGCAGTCCCCGAAATGTGCTTGATCACGAATGTGAAATTCTACATGTATTCTACCCACTTCGCATGCTTTTGATTCAGCTTCTCTTGCTGACTTACAAACTAGAATGCATGGTTGTCGCTATATAATACGAACTCCTTGGGTATCAAATAATGCCTCCACTTCTTCAATGCCTGAATAATGGCATAGAACTCCTTATCGTACGTGGAGTACTTCAGCTTTGCATCATCATACAACGGTTAATGAGAATTCTTCCATTCTTTCTCTCTTTCTTCTTCTTTTTCCAATTCTCTCTACAAATGTGTGTATCATTTTTTAGCTGGATATATTATGTGTAGTTTAAATACATTTACATGGTATCAAAGTTGATGGACTACTAAGAAAAATCTACACCAAATTTTTTTGTAGGTACAAAAGATTGAAGACAACAGAAAGATGGAATTCTAAAAGAATTCATTATTTCACCTTAAAAATATTTTTCATGGAAGGAGAAAATAGTCATACATATTATATATAGAGGGTTGTATAAGTTAACCATGAATACAGATACAGAGCCGACATTATCCATAGAAAAATCCAGGTACTTAAATCGCATGGATGCGGCACTCGGAACAATTTCCAGTCTTATTTCTCCTGATCTCCTAAATATATATCTTCCTATAAGACTCCCAATGAAGCTTGGAACATCTTGGAAGGGATATTTGGAAAACAGGATAAGATGAGGGGACACATGCTGGAGGTGGAGCTCCTCACATTGGATATAAAATTCTTCGCGAATATCCAATATTTCTTTACAAAATTCAAGGATTTACTGTCGCAACTCAAATCTTGTGGGGTTGATAAATCGAAGGAGGAGAAAAAAATTGTTCTCACCATTATCCCCAAGCTTGGTATTGAATTATCTGTATTCATATCTACATTCAATACTGTCAGATTTGCCTCTAGAGCCACCTGAAAGATGCCATCTCTTGAGGCCTTTATCGAATCCTTGACACAAGAGCAAACCAAGATCATCAACATGGGCACAATCAAAGGCCCAAGGACACATGCACTTACTATACATGATGGAAGACACAAATATCAGAAATCTAAAGATAAATATAAGTGGAAATATCATGCACATACGAAGAAGGTACACAAAACCCTTCACCGATGCCTCTGGATCCAAAGGAGAAAAGGGAAGAAAATGAGAGAAATGCACATACTGTCACAAAGGATTCCATTCAGAATATGCATACATGAAAAAACAAATAGATCTGATGTCTCAGATACTTGATAAAAATGACCTTGGAGATCGCATCCCTCAAGATGTAAAGAAGAAGAAGCCAAAAGATATGAATTCCAAGAAAGGAAATTCTAGCCATGCATGATTGCCATCAACTCCTCTCTCGATGCTTGGATCATAGATTCAGGAGAATCACATCACATGGATGCCTTAAAAGAATTCTATTCTTCATTAGATGCATGCAAAGGTCCTCCTATTTTGGTGGGGGACAACTCTTCTGTCGAAGTCACCGGCAAAGGAAGGATTGAACTCACCAATGGAATTTTCGAGAATCTGTTGCATGTTCCCAAGCTTTCTTTCAACTTTCTCTCCATGTATCAGATGAATAATTCTGGCACTGGAAAGAAATTCGTATTCACACCAAATTCTGTGGACATCTATGACATGAAAACCAACTCCAAGGTTTCTACCGGTGAAGTAAATCATCAGTCTAGATTCTATACATTTTCTGAATTCATTGAACCTGATTCTTCTTTATTGCATTGATGAAAGTAGTAGGATATGGAATGAAAGGTTTGGACATTTGAATTTTAAATACATACAATATCTTAGCAAGCATAGATTAGTTGATGGTCTACCAGACATCCAATTCTCCAAGGGAGTATGTGAGGGATGTGTTCTTGGGAAACACCCTCAAGAGAAATTCGACAAGGGAAAGTCTAAGTGAGCTTCTTCACCTTTAGATCTGATCCATAGTGACCTTATGGGTCCTTTTCCACATCCATCCATCAACAAAGAGAGGTTCATTCTCATTTCTATTGATGATTTCTCACATTTTACTTGGGTCTACTTTCTCAGGAAAAAATCCGAGGTCTCTCAACACCTCAAAGATTTCAAAGCCTTGGTTGAGACACAGTCTGAAAACAAGATCAAATTCCTCCAAACTGATAATGGGGGAGAGTATGTGAATCATGAGATCCACAATATTTTCCATGAGGTAGGGATTCAGTTGCATCATACAATTCCCTACACTCCGCAACAAAACAGAGTTGTTGAGCGGAGAAACCAATCTCTAAAGGAGATGGCATCTTGCATGTTGTATGCAAAGTCACTACCACAGAGACTATGGTCCGAAGCACTTAACCGTGAAACATACATCCAAAACAGATCTCCCCATAGATATTTCAAGGATAAGACCCCCTACAAAGCTTGGAGCAGCCTCAAACCAGAAGTTACCCACTTTCATATTTTTGGTTCACGTGCATGGGCCAGGATTCCCTCTGAAAAGAGGAAGGCACTTGATCCACAGAGCACTAAGTGTATTTTTGTTGGATACCCTAATGGTGTGAATGGATATTGGATTATTAAGCTTTCCTTGGACTGAATCATCATTGAGCGTAGTGTCGAATTCAAGGAAAGTGTTTCGCATGTACCTCAACAGCCGCATGCAAACACCTTTACTCTTCCACCTGTCTGAGATGATGAGCTTGCACATGTCGAATATTCTCAAACAAGAGTTCTGATTCAGAGGACTTAGAGGATTCAAATTCAGATTTAGAATCAGTATAGTCAAATGCAGAATCAGATCATCTAGATGCAGTTGTAGAGCCAGAGTAGAGGCCCAAGTGGGCACAAACTACTCTTCAGGATGCAGGGGATATTGTAGGTGATCCAGATGATACTAGGAGGACTTGATATTATTTCGAGGATCCTCCTATTTCACTCACCTCCACTGAACCATTGCCTTCCAGGCATCTTTTCTTGGTTCAGTCTTCAGATCCACAGTCTTATGGTGAGGCTATTGGAAATTCCTTTTTGGAATCCGCCATGCAGGAGGAGGTACAACTCCCTCCTCGAGAACCAGACTTGGGATATAGTTCCCCTTCCTTCTAGGAGGAAACTTGTCAAATGAAGATGGGTCTATAGGACCAAGAGCGTAGTGGATGGACAGATCAACAGATACAAAGCCAGGCTTGTCACCAAAGGCTTTCAACAAGTTCATGGTATGGACTATGATGAGACCTTCACTCCAGTAACAAAGATGGATTCCATTCGATTGGCCCTTGCCATTATGGCAGCCAAGGGATGGGAAGTCCATCAAATGGACATGAAGAATGCAATTGTTCATGGTGATCTCTATGAGGATATCTACATGGAGAAGCACCAGGGATTTATGCAGAACTCATCTTTGTTTTGTAGACTGAAGAAGTCACTTTATGGCCTCAAGCAGGCTCTGACGGCATGGTATGCCAAGATGGACTCCTACCTGTTGTCACAGAACTTTGTACATTGTAAATCAGACCCGAATGTATACATGCTCAGGATGATTGATTCACTTCTACTTTTAGTTTTGTATGTCGATGATTTGTTGATCATCGGTTGATCGACTTCAGCGGTTGTTGCAGTCAAGAGGATTCTTCATGATAGGTTTTTGATGATGGACATGGGTCCACTACACTTCTTCCTTGGACTTGAGATCACTCAGGATGCATCAGGAATCAAAATTTCTCAATTCAAGTATGCACAAGATCTCCTTGAGAGATTTCACATGACAAACTGCAAGTATTCTTCGACTCCTTTCCTATCAGGAGTCAAACTTGAGGATGGAGGGGAGACTCTAGTGGTTGATAAAAAATTGTAAAAAAATCTATTGGGGAGCTTGTTGTATCTCACACACTCCAGACCAGACCTCTCATATGCATTTGGTGCAATTTCCAGGTTCATTGAAGAGCCACATGAGCTAGATTGGAAAGCTGCAAAGCATATCCTTCGATACGTATAGGGCACCATCACCTTTGGGATTCATTATGCATCAGACTCTACATTATATCTCATTGGTTTTACGTATTCTACCTGGGCTAGTGATAACATTGATCGCAAGTCCACATCTGATTACTCACTCAATCTTAGTTTTGGGCCTATCTTTTGGTCAAGCAAGAATCAAGTTGCCATTTCTCTATCTTCAGCTGAAGTAGAGTACAAAGGGGTAGTTAACATAACCATTCAGGCTATGTGGCTACAACATTTTCTCACTGACTTGGGCATTCAGTTTCATCAGTCGATCGTCATGTGGTGTGACAACTAGAGCACTCTAAATTTCTGCAGAGATCTAGTTCAGAGGCAGCGGACGAAGCACATCGAGATACACATGCACTAAATCTAGAACTTAGTACATGAGGGTATCATCGACTTACATTTATTTCCTTCAGCAGAAAAAACAACAGACATTTTCACCAAGACCTTCACTGAGAAGAAATTCCATTCTCTACGAGGTCGTCTTGGAGTGAAGGACACAATTTCCTAGCAATTGTAGTTCTTATTTTTACATACATTGTAACTTGAGGGGGGGGAGGGGTCTCCCATGAGTTTTTCCCTCTTTCCTCACTTTATTTTCAGTGTATCTTTTGTACTTGGGTACCTAACATGGACTCGTTGTCGAGACCCAATCTTTATTTTCACCATAGTGATGTTCAAGGGGGGTGTTGGAGTTACTTCACACACACCTAGGATTTATTTTTCCTAAGGTTTTTTTTTGTCTATTAGTCATAATTAGTCATTATCCAGACTCCTATATTTTAGGAGAGAATATTCCACCTGTAGAATATTCTCTTTCAGTTCACACTTCAGTTTGACTAGTTGAGTTGAGTTTAGATGTTGCATTGGGATCATCACCATGCTAATTATACCTTGCCTTGGTATCATCACCATAGTGGTGCATTAGCCTTGATTCCTTGAGTTAACTCCTCACTACTTTCTGTTCAGTCAGTTAACTGAAGACTAGTTGACTAGTTAACTCAAC
>JZKD02S1616413.1:522027-559132 GCA_000966675.3 Picea glauca
CCCTTTTTCAAGAATGGCCCTGGGGAACAGTCATCCTTTAGAGACAATAGGAAAGTTGAAGGGAGAGAGCAGATGCCAAGGCCTCCACCTATGGAGTGTTGGGGTTGTAAAGGGATGTAATTTTCTGAAGCTGAATTGAATACATATGTAGAAGCCTTTGAAGTCTCTATGAAAATATTCTAATGGTGGTGATATGAGATTTGTCTCCTCTCTTTGTATGTATTTCCTTTGTTTCTGATTCCATTTACATTATCTATTTTTTAAATTGGATAGTTTAAAGGCCAAGAATTCATCTTGTGATGCTCTTGGCTTAAGCAATTTAAACTGTGTAAATTTCTTCTTAACTAATTCAAAATTCATTTCATTAATTCTCTGATGTAGTTATTTGTTTTTCTCTTTTTCTCTTACGCTCTACAAACTACAATTTATAAATCAAATTCATCGCCTCATTTAGCCTTTATCCTATGGAGATTTCTACTGGCCAGTCAGTGTGTTCATTCATTTTCATAATTTTGACTCTGTATCCCTAAGTGTTCCCCCCCCCCCTTACTCGCCAAAATTTTTATAAAAACACCCCAAAAACAAACTAAACCTAGCCATTGATTTCCAAAGAAACACCAAGTGACATGAGAGAGCCCTCTCTAAGCTAAGTAGGCTAGTAACCAGCTCTAAAGTTGGTTGAAACAGTTAACTCTGTCATTTGTTTATCATTTGAACAAATTTACAGAGTGCTAACATAACAGACAATTCCCAAGCATTCAATTTCAAGGCAATGATTGAATTTTGTGGTAAATCCAAAATTGTCCTAACACATTCTACACCATATTACTCACAAGGAAATAAGTTGGTTGGGTGGATGTTATTTTTCCAACCTAGCTCGGTATACCAGTTTTAAAATTTTTACAGGAGGAACTAGAGGAACCTAATGACATTCAAAGGAGAATTTTTCAGATTATTGAATTGTATAGAGGAGAGAATTATTGAATGATAAGACTGAGGAATTCCAAAGCAAGGTCAAGGAATCCTTTGACAAGAAATCCAAAAAGGAAAATTTTCAAGAAGGTGATTTGGTTGTGAGGTGAGATGTCATGAGGGAGGACAAACCAAAGCATGGTAAGTTCGATAATATTTGGTTTGGTCCATTCAAAGTGGTCAAGGTTTTGGATAATAATACATTTATATTGAAAAATACAGATGATACTATGATCTTTGGAGGCTAAGTTAATGGGCACTTCCTAAAACATTACTTTTCTTGATCGACCATAGATCGGCCATCCAGTACAATAGTCATTTTCATTTTCATTTGATAGTTTTTCTTGAATAAAGACTCCATATCCCAACAAAGGAACTTGATTTTATCATCATATTTAAGTTTCAATTGAAATAATATAGATAATCAGGTTGGTAAACATAGCATGAGTGATTGATAGCAAGTGGGAGAAAAATTAAAGAAATAAGGAACCTATTTTGTTGTTCTTAGCACCTCACAGGGAAGTGTTATCCCCGGTTGGATTCAATGTTAAAACCTAGGTCTGCACCTCTTCTCTCTTTTCCTCCATCCCATCATCCCATCCATCTATCATCCTAATTCTTGCTAATTATTTTCTCATTAATGGTATGTTGATTCATTTTGATTTGTTCTCATATTATTTTGGTTTTGCATCATTTTCTTTCTCTTTGGGAGGTTAATGCATGTTTTGGTTTGAGTTTAATAACACACATCATTATGATTTGGTCACTAGTGGGTTGTTAGTAGGGTAAATTAATCATTTGATGCAAAAAGACACATATTGAAAGAATAGGCCTATTCTTGGAAATAGCAGAAAGTGCACTTTTTTGTTGCTTTTAACGTTAATTTTTTTTTTTTTAAATTTTAAATAACGTTGTGTTGGCACCCCACATGAATGTGCATGTTCATGGGTACTCGAGTTCATGAGGGTTACAACCATTAGATCATAATTGTAGACTTCAAGCTAAAATCATGCAGGTTTTTTCCTCCAATTATTATCATTGCATGATTGTGGGTAATTATCACTGCAGGTGGTAAAACAAATAAAATTAACATCTACATTCAACTCAACAATTTCAGCAAAGGTGATTAGAAATAGATGTTTTCTCCTTGAGATCGCTGGAAATTGAATGCAACAAAACCACAGGGTTTTAACTATTCGAAGTCATTACGAAAATTAGAGATGTGTTCATCAGGGCAGAGTGGTATGATTTTATCTACGCCTTCGAAGGACACCACACTGGAGTGGCCCTTCTCTTTGAAAAAAAAAATGATGGGTTTCAAACCCAGCTCAAGAGCATCTCCATCCATATAACAATTCATTTCATTGGAGAATCCTGTGTTCTCCCAGTCTATGGGGAGAGATGGTTCAACAAGGGAAAATTACCAACAAATCTTTGTAACAAATTCCTAGTGTCAAGACACCAAAACCTTGACTGGAGCCAGGGTATTTTGATAATGTGGATAAAAGATGAATGGTGGGGAATCCTCACCACAGAATAAAGATATATCACAGGTCAAGGTCATTTCTCCATTATGTATTTTTATCACCTCCATTTTCTTATGCACCTAAGTGAGGATGAAGAATTAAACCTCCCATTTTATTTGCTCAAAATTTTAACAATAATTTCTAGAAGGGTCGAGAGTCGCCCCAAATCTGCCCACAAGAGTTTGTATCGCCATGTTTTGATAAATATCTTGGTCCTCTTTGATTTGGGTGAAATAGAGATGCCATGGGAATATTTTTAACAATATGTAGGGTTACATGAAGAGGAAAAACAAGTTGATTCACATTCTGAAGAGAAAAAGGACGAACATAACCTATAAATCAGGGTTTCTCCTAAACCCAAGTTCTCCTAAAAGGATATAAAAAAAACTGAGAGTAATAAAGATTCACCCAAAAAGTAGGGTACCTGATCTAAAAGGACCAAATCAACTAACCCAACAAAGGAAAAATCCCCTCAAAGGCAGCTAAGATCATCTAAAAAAAATAAAAGAGAGAAGGAGGGAAATAAAGTTTGTAGTAGAAAACAAGAGGAACAGGTTACTCCACTAGGCCCATTGTCACCTACGCACTCTGACGATGATCTTGTGAACACCAACCTACAGCAAGACAAATCTCCCATGAAAAAAACAACAAAGCAAAGGAAGACTAAAAAACGTAGTCCTAATATTGTTGCTACAAATTTTGTGCTTGTAGAAACCTTGATGAAGGAATCTTCTGAAGTCAAACATAATAGAAAAAGGAAAGGAAACCATGATCCCGAAATGCTTCATAATCCTAACAGAAAAAACAATATCATCAATCAATTAAGGATAAATTCTAAAGCACTATTTAATCCATCTTTGAAATACCACCAAACTATAGTAATTCAAGGTGAGGACATTGAAGAGGACATCTCTGGATTTGATAATATGGAAGAGATGGTTGCCCACACACTGAAAAAGATAACTCAATATAAAGAAAAGATGAAATACAATAAAGGGGAAACTTCAGGTATAAAGTATGCAACTTTGAAGATAAAGTACCCTACAGACTTGGATTCATAACAAAATGCAATGGACCTTGGCCCATATGCCAAGCGAGACTCTGATGGCATGACCCAGACCCAGAGCTATTTCCTGAGAATGTTTCATATGATACCAAACTAGAGATTAAAGAAAAAACATTGAAAATGCAGGGATCTGTGAAGGAGACACATGACACAAATTTTGAGGTGGCACCCAGATATGAGATGAGGTCAAGAAAAACTAAGTTGTACATTGACCTCAACAAATATTTCATAGAGGAGGAACAAAGGCTAGAGAATAGAAACAAGATGCAGTTATTGATTAAAACAAAGGTCAAAGTTGATAGAGGTGTAGATGACAGCCACCAGATAAAAACATTGAAGCAACAAATTCAGACCTTACAACAACATAATAAATATCTAGAAATGTAGCATACTAAGCTACAAAAGAAGTACTAGAAGTTGCAAAAGAAGCATCAGAAAACATGCTTTTTCTTGAAAGATATAATCTGAAGAGGATTGTTGTTGTCAAAGGAGAAAGGGTTCGATACTAATGCTAGTTGATCCACTTATGTTCAAGTTTGGTCTCCAGCTAGAGTGCATCTGGGTATTCATGCACAGTCACTTGCCAGTTATGACTAACAAAGGTTTTTTGTTAAGATCTATTATACTTTAGTTACCAACAGTAGTTATAGTTGCACTTTTAGAAGTTTAGTTGTTTTAGTTCAAGACATTAGTTCCAAGTGTAATAAGTGGTCATTTTATTTTAATATGAACCATATTTTTTGTTGAGATCAAGTTAAAAGGAAGTCATGACTGATATTTCAAATTAAATACACTCAAGTCAAAGAGATGTTTTCAAGTTGTAATGAAGGAGTGTCAGTCAAGTTATTTAGAAAGTCTGGTTGTTATGTAGAGTTGATTTTTTTTTAAGATCTTAGATAGATGGTCGAATACGGAGCAATGGCGAAAGATGGAAAGTTTAGGGTCGAGCAATTTAATGTCCAAAACTACCAGTTGTGGAATATGCAAATGGACAATTATTTATATCAGAAGTATCTATTCCTACCATTAGGTGGAATAGCAAAGAATTTGATGGCCATGAAGGATGAAGAATGGGATATTCTTGACAGAAAGACACTAGGAACAATACGGTTGAGCCCGGCGGCATCGATGGATTTCAATATTTCGAAAGAAAAGAGAACGAAGGAGCTAATGGATGCATTGGCTAAACTATATGAAAAACTCTTGATGTCCAATAAGGTATTTCTAATGAAGTGATTCTTTAATATGAATATGTTAAAAGGTGGATCTATTGCAGATCATTTAAATGAATTCAATATGGTTACTAATCAACTAAGTTCTGTAAAAGTGGACTTCAATGATGAGGTCATGTCTCTTCTAATCTTGTGCTCATTGCCAGAAAGATAGAATGGCTTAGTCACGATTGTAAGTAACTATGTCTTGGGTTCAAACATTCTAAAATTTGATGATGTTTTTGGTGTTATCCTTAGCAGGTAAATGTGATGGAAAAGCACAGGTGAGACATCAGGTAATGCGTTGACTTTGGAGAACAGGGGAAGAAAAAAGGATAGAGGAAAGGGCTCAAGGAACCGTGGGAATTATAGGAAGGGAAGATCCAAATCCAGACTGAGAAAGATAGAGTGTTGGAGTTGTGGTAAGAAAGGACATCTGAAGAAATATTGCAGAGCTCCTAAGAAACAAAGAGATGGATAACAAGAGGAAAATCAAGAGGAAAATGTAGCAGGTAATGTGTTACAATATGCTTTGATTCTTTCTATTGATAATATTTTTGAGTCTTGGGTAGTAGATTCAAGGGATTCATTTCATGCCACACCCCTTAGGAAACATTTTCTATATTATGTTAAAAGTGATTTTGGACAGGTTCATTTGGATGATGATGCACCATGAAAAATTGTTGGAATGGGAAAGGTAAAAATAAAGAAAAGCAATGGAAACCAATGCTTGTTGAAAGAGGTTAGTCATGTTCCATATATAAGGAAAAATCTAATTTCAAGAGGGAAGTTGGAAAGTGAAGGTTGTATATCTATATTTATAGATAAGGCATGGAAGGTCACCAAAGGATCATTGGTCATAGCAAAAGGAGAGAAGGTAGGTACATTGTATTTGTGTACTGGTCATATTGATTCTTCTATCTATTTAACTTCTATAGGAGTGGACACAACACTTTGGAATTGTAGGCTTGGACACATGAGTGAGAAGGGGATGCAGATAGTTCATAAAAGGAATTTTTTTCTAGATCTTAAAAAAATTTATTTGGATTTCTGTGAGCATTGTGTTTATGGAAAACATGAGAGTTAGATTTCTTAGAGTCGAAAAAAAAATAGAAGAGTGAAAGGTTAGATATTGTGCATAAAGATGTATGGGGAATAGCTAAGGTATAATCTCTTGGTGGATCTCGTTATTATGTTACTTTTATTGATGATGCAACTAGAAAAACTTGGGTTTATTGCATTCGATAAAAAAATTGATGGTTTTGATACTTTTAAGAAATGGAAATATTTGGTTGAGAATGAGACAGGAAGCAGGTCGAAGTGTCTCAGATTAGACAATGGAGGTGAATATTGTAGCAAGGTATTTGATGATTATTGTTCATAGTACATACCATGGTATTCACAGAGAGAAAACAATTCCATGAACACCACAAGAAAATGGTGTGTTAGAAAGGATGAATGGGACAATTATGGAGCTTGCAAGGAGTATGAGATTGCATGTTGGGGTTCCCTTGCATTTTTGGGCAGATGGTGTAGATAATTTTGTCTACTTAATAAAAAAAGGTTATTCAAGATCTTTGTACGGTGGAATTCCATACGAGGAGTGGAAAGTTAAAAAGGTAAAATATTTTTTTTTGAAGACTTTCGATTGTAAAGAATGTGTCCATATTGATAAAGAAAATAGAACAAAGCTTGAGGAAAAATCTAATAAGTGTACCTTTATGGGATATGGTGCTAATGATTTTGGTTTATGCTTATGGGATTATGAAAACGAAAAATCATTAGGAGTAGAGATGTCATATTCAATGATAATTTCATGTACAAAGAATAGTTGTAGGGAAAGAAATAGGAAAAAGAAAAACTAGAATACATAGTGCTTGATGTGATCACTGTAAAAAGAAATTCCAAAGGTATGAGAAAATCAAAATGTACAACAACAAGAGAAACATGTACCTCAAACTCCTACAAGTGTTTTTAGAATATCTACCAAGTTAAGTAGACCCCCTAAATGATACTCTCCTTCATTCTACGATTTATTGTTGATTGATTCTGGTGAACCAAAAATTTATGTAGAGGCAATGCAGGTAGACACTAAAATGAAGTGGGAGCAAGGTATGAAAGAGGAAATGGATTCCTTGGTAAATAACCAAACTTGGGACTTAGTTTATTTTCCTGCAGGAAAAAGAGAATTCTAGAATAAATGGGTTTAAAGGTTGAAGGAAGAAGATGGAGGCAAAAAACGGTACAAGGATAGACTTGTTGTAAAGGGGTTTTCACAAAATAAAGGTATAGATTTTGATGAAATATTTTCTCTTGTTGTTAAGATGAATTCAATTAGGACTATTTTAAGTATTGTGGCAGTAGAAGACTTACATCTTGAAAATTTAGATGTAAAAATAGACTATGATACGACGGTTTTCAAAATTTCATCCAAACTTTATTTGGATATTCTTCATTACAAGAAAAGAAAGTGGTTATGTGTGGACATCTCAATGGTGCATATACTTCATCGGATCCATGCATACATCTACATATTCAACAAAATATTCAACAAACACAAACTTGCATAGTTGCGAGGTCTTCTTGGAGTGAAGGACAGGGTTTCTTAGCAATGACTTTTTCTTCCTTCTCGTTTTCTTTTTACATACATTATACCTTGAGGGGGGGGGTTTCCCATGAGGTTTTCCCTCTTTCCTCACTTTATTTCAGAGTATATTTTGTATTCGGGTACCTAACATGGCCTCGTTGCTGAGAGCCATTCTTTAATTTCACCATAGTGATGTTCAGGGGTGGTGTTGGAGTTACTTCAATTGAAATAGACTATGATGTATGTGATGGTTTACAGGAACTCAGTTTCTCCCTTGTGCGATGATTTTCAGAAGAATCAACTCCAAATGAATTATGGACTAGATTGGAGATTCTATTTGGGAATAAATAATATTGTGAATATTTCATACAAGAGGTTGAACAAATAGAGCTAGAGGAGAAGTCATCAGAGGATCAAGCCTCTTATTATTAAGAATCTTCTACAAAAGTATTTGCAAAAAACTTGATTCCATTAATTGAAGATGATGTCTACTCCATTTCAGATTTGTTTTTTGAATTTCATGTTGAATATATATGTCATGCATCTCAGGGGTCATATGCATACACTTTTACATGCGCAACGCATGCATCTCAGGGGTCAAATGCATACACTTTTACATGCGCAATGCATGCATCTCAGGAGACAAAAAGGAATTTGTGCACATCAAAGTCAATTATGATATGTTTTGAACAAAAGTTTTAGAAACAAATTGGATATTTAAATTCCTCTCAGGAAAATATCCAATTTAAAAAACAAAACCATTTGAAATGGATTCTGGAAAGTGAATTTATGATCTTTTTAAAATCAACAAAATTTCAGCGTTTTTTCGGAAATGACCGCACAGTTTTCAAAGTTTCATCCAAACTTTATTTGGATATTATTCATTACGAGAGGAGAAAGTGGATATGTCTAGAGATATGAATGGTGCATCTACTTCATCAAATCCATGCATACATCTACATATTCAACAAAATCTTCAACAAGAAAAAACTTTCACAGTTGCGAGGTCTTCTCGGAGTAAAGGATAGGGTTTCTTAGCAACTGCTTTTTGTTCCTTCTCGTTTTATTTTTACATACATTGTACCCTGAGGGAGGGGGGGCGGGGGGTTCCCATCATTTTTTCCCTCTCTCCTCACTTTATTTCAATGTATCTTTTGTATATGGGTACCTAACATGGCCTCGTTGTCGGGACCCATTCTTTATTTTCACCATAGTGATGTTCAGGGGGGTGTTGGAGTTACTTCACACACACATAGGATTTATTTTTCCTTGTTTATTAGTCATTATTCAGTGCCATATATTTTAGGAATAATATTCCTCTTGGGAGAATATTCTCTTCAATTTGATCTGTTGAGTGGAGTCTAGATCCTACATTAGGATTATCACCATGCAACATTGGGATCATCACCAGATAATGTGCATTTTCCTTGGGATCATCACCAAACTAGTGCATTACTCATGATTCCCTGATATCCTCCATACTTCACTCTACTTCAGTCAGTTAACTGAAGACTGATAGACTAGTTAACTCAGACTATAGGTGGCAGTTCACTCCTGTAACTGCCTGAGAGACTAGACTAGGTGGCAGTTTACTCTTGTAACTACTGGTGTGTGTCCATATCACTCTAGACCACCACTATGGAGAATTAGTTACTCATGTAGCCTATATATATTGTAATTATTCACTCTTTGAGTGTGGAATATGTTTAATACAAATTCTTCTATTCTTTCTCTATTACTTCTTCTTTCTCAATTTCTCTCTGCAAATCTGTGTGGTATTTTCTAGAAAGATCTGTTTTGTGAAGGTTCAACACATTTAAATAGGATATAAATGTGCTCAAGAACAAATTATCTAATTCATTTGTGATGAAGGATTTGAGTGCTTCAAATAAAATCCTTGGTATGAGAATAACAAGAGACAGGAAAAATCACAAATTGACATTGTCTCAGGGTGAGTACATATAGAAGGTGTTGGAGAGGTTTAGACTATAGAATGAAAAACCAATTAGTACACATTTGGATATCCATTTCAAATTAACTAAGGAAAATTTTCCCAAGACATAAGAGGAGATATAATACATGTCCAGGGTCCCTTATTCATCAGCAGTCGATAGCTTGATGTATGCAATGGTTTGCATAAGACTAGATATTGCACATGCAATGGGAGTTGTGAGAAGGCATATGAACAATCTAGGTAAAGAACATTGGGAAGAATCAAAGTGGATTTTCAGTTATTTTAGAGGTACTTATACTCATGCATTGTGTATTGGAGGTTCAAACATTGTTCTACAGGGATATGTTGATTCAGATATGGCAGGTGATAAAGATAGTAGGAGGAGCACCACATGGTATATTTTTATTGTATATGGAACAATAGTAATTTGGATTTCAAAACTACAAAATGTTGTTTCACTTTCAACAACAGAGGTAGAGTATGTTGCTCCTACAAAAGCTAGTAAAGAAATGATTTGGCTACAGAGGTTTATGGAGAAATTAGGAAAGAAGCAAGAGAATAGAAGGTTGTACTGTGACAGTGAGAGTTCCATTCATCTTGTAAAGAACTCAGCCTTTGATTCAAAAACTAAGAATATACATCTCAAGTACCATTTCATATGATCCATCTTGGAAGATGGACATTTGAAGTTGGAAAATATACATACTAGCAAACATCCTGCAGACATGTTAACAAATGGAGTAACAAGGGAGAAACTGATTTCCTGCTCAGTTTCAATTTCTCTTCAACCATGAAGGTGAAGACAAGAAATTTTCCATATCCAAGGTTGATCATAGTATAGAGGATACAACAATACTGTAGTTGTTGTAATCAGTCTCCAAGTGGGAGATTATTGATTGTGGAGCCTGATTATCTTCTTGATTCATATGTTTGTTTCATTCATTTTTGGACCCCATTCCATAACGGGGGGTGTGGAGGGATTCCCCCCCAAAAAATTTCGCTAGGGGGTCCAGGGGGGTGACAAAAATTTTTGTATCCCCCCCTGGACGGGTATTCACTGGCAGCGCCACCGAAGAGAAAATTTGGAAAAATTTGCCTCGTGAAATATTGTAATTTCATAGTCAATATGGACCATTCATTATAAGTTCGTAGATATTATGATAGAAGTTATTTTATAGATATTTTCCCTAAAAGGAAACCCTATTTTATCAAGGAATTGTATTGCAGTTGGGGATTATCATGAATATTGTATTCTAGGAGAGGATACTATGAGAGAAAGAAGTTATAGCAGGTGTGTTGTAGGTTTGATCCCTTAATTTTATTGGATAATAAAAAGGAAGGACCTGGAAAATTCTCTGGTGGACGTAGCCCACACTAGATGAACCACATATATCTGTGTCTCTATTGTATTGTGTATTTTTTGTGTTTTATTTCTGCATTTGTTTTATTTTATTGCTTCGCGATCCTATTTTTCTAGCATGCCACCAGCTAAGGGAAACCTGTAGTGATATTGTTTGGACAGTCCAACCAAGTTTATACCCTTGAAAACCTACCCATCATCTGACCAACAAACCCAATTCATTAAAACCAAACCATTCCAAAAATTGATGTGGCCTAGCTCTAGCCTTTAGCAGTCAGGTGTAGACCTTAGGACCAACACCTTCCATGACTGTATACATCTGGGTTCTACAGTCACCCATAAGTCATCTTGAGTGAGACTGTGGTGTATGCTCTATGCGTAAAATTTCCTCCTGGTCTCCATAAGGTTCAATGGTTTGTAGGTTTTTTTTCTAAACCTAAAGGTAGAACCTGGATCAGCCCATATATCCAACAAATGGTTTTGTTTCTGATTGGAACTCAAAAGATTGGATTGGAAGGGATTTGATGAGAAGGAAACTGAATAAAATGCAGTGGTATAAAAGGATGTTTAGACCATGGAATCCTTCTAAGTAGGATATTGAAATATGGTTGGAGACAACTTGAGTTTGTGCATAAAGATAACAGAATCTCCAGGTATACACCATGTCAATATTTGGACAGGTATGTGTTTACTGATTTGCCTAAGGAATTTCCTATTATTTCTCAGAATTGTTGCAAGAGTGGATATTGAGGCTGAAGGATACTCACCCCACTAATTGGATAAGTTCAGTAGAGTGGACTATTGATAGTATTGTGTGGTTGGAGAGGGTTAACAATAAATTCATGCGCATTAGATTTCTGGGTAGACAATATTATTATAGGGTTTATTATTGATTTTTCAGTTGATACAATGAAATCATAGACTGAAGCAGAGCATGAGTTCTTGAAACGACCCATAGGAAGGTACATTAGGTCTCTTTACACAATGCTCAATATTTTACTTCATGATAAAGGCATGATGAAAATGGAGTTAGACAACTAAATCACTCTATGAGAATGGGGGAACTAGGGGAAGAACTAAGGAATATTTGAGATATGTAGAGGGATTTGGAGAGAGGCCGGAAGAAAGAAGCAATGGACCCCATTATGATGGATGAGGAACATACCAAAGAAATAATAGAGAGAGCAGGAGTGACATATAGTATAAGATCAATAGTAAGAAAATGGAAGTAGACGAGTGAGAGGGATTGGACATTGATGAGGAAGAGGTAGAGGATCTATGTGTAATAGGGTAGATTAAGGAAATCCTGCGCATCACATATGAGAGGAAAACTAGAGGTCAAGGGTCCAATGTAGAAGAAGGCTCTCCATCTTGGACCTAGTATTATGGGGTTGGCATTGATGAAAAAGAGGACCAATATGGTCAATGTTAGGGATGGAGTTAGTATTGGAATTGATACAAAAAGAATCAAGTAGATGTCAATAAGTCTAGTATAAAAGTCTTAGTAAGAATAGTCTTGACCAGTCAAGCCTTAAGTCGAGTAAAAAACAATTGTCTCAACCAGTCAAACCCTAAGTCAAGTCGAAACAATTAAATGGGTCAAATTGACTATCTAAATGAAAGGAGAAAAGATCAAAGTCGAGTGTTTCAATAAAATGCAGTAGATATCAAGAAGTATGGTATAATCATCTTAGCAAGAAGTTGAAGTTGAAGAAGTTGAAAAATTTGAAATTTGAAGTCAAAGAAATTGGGGGTCAAAATCGAAGTAGTCGAAGTTGAAACCGAATCAATTTGGGATGACCAAAGTCAAATTAACACAAGTTGGTTTTATTCTAAGTCGAGTTGGTCCAAGTAGAAGTGAAGTAAATTTCCCCGAAGGTCAAAGTCAAAAGAAATTTGAGTCAGGAAATTCAAATCAGCCAAAGCAAGTCTGGATGACCAAAGTCGAATCTCTCAAGTGGGTTTTCTTCTTAGTCGAATCGATCTAAGAAATATGGTTGTCAATCGAATGAGGAAGGAAATACGAAAAAGCGTTGAAGACTAAGTTGAATCTTTAATGACTAGTAGTTGAAAGGTAACTGATTTTAATATCCACCATCAAGTTAGTCACCAACAAAGGCGATATGTGGAGGTCGATTTAGATATTCATGAAAAGTTAACATGTATTGATGTGATTTGGCATTCGACAACGAAATGAAAATATGTGCTAGTTTCTTTCAAAGAACCACCTGTATTGGCCACCTCGCACATGTTCTGGGAAAAATTCTTGCATGTCGGCTAATTGGGCATGTTCTGCAAAAAACCCATTTCATAGACTTGTAATATTCATTTCCATCACTCCAGAATATTCATACGAAATCGATGTATAATTTTGTGTATGAAAATCAATTAATGAAATCACCAGTTTTGTTAATTAAATGAAGGGGTGCAATGTTTCATTGCTAAAAGATATAATGGTTCAACCTTATACCTTTTTAAAAGTATATAAGTAGAAAAATAAGGTGAAAGGAAAGTTTCTATGTGGTCTACATCAGAATATTAAAAACAAGTACAGAGTCCTGTTGACGGGAAAATTTGACAAGTCATCAACTGGAAGAACAGGTATGGTCTGGGGTTGTCTAAATAACCCAAGCCATTTGGTGTAACCTATTCTGATGGGTTTAATGGCTCTGTTAGCCAATATAGGGCCCTAAAATAAAGAAGGAAATAAACTAACTAATGTTAAACCTATAATATACATCTACTCTAATCTAATTATTTACAAATGTATTAAGCATAAAGATGAATATGAATATGCCATTTATAAACAGAATAATTACAGGTTACAAGTTTTCGTGAAATCCTTACAAAATCATTTTTTTATAATCATTCTCAAAAGCAGATAAAGAAATCTCATATTTCTTTCTATATTTTCTGTTTTATAGTCATTTATCTCATAGCTAAAACATGATTAGGAATAGGATGGAATGATGGTCAAAAGCCAATCAAGAAACTATCCTATTCCACCGGTAAATAAAATGACAAAAATTAGAAGTAGGTGAAGCTAACCTATTATTAGCTTGTTAATCGTGCCAGTCCCTCTATGCGAACAAAAGCATCCAGCTTCCCCACCTATGAAAGAAATCTGCAGTAGACTTATACTATTTTTTTCCTGAATAAATTCAAGATGTGTATCAACAACAAAGATTTAAGAACAGAAAAGTGGACACATATGAACCAGTGGTGTTATAATTACGAACGATAACAATCAGAGAAATATTTATGTAAAACATTCATTTTATCTATCAATTAAAAATCAAAGAAAAATCCCGATATCAAAATTGATATGATGATCACATTCATAACATATGGAACAACAAATCATGAACAACATTTCAAGCATGAATACATTGGAACATAATATGTCATTGAGACTAAAGCTATACAACACATTAATATGCAAAAATAAGAGAAACAAAACTTAAATGAGACAACATTCACATTGGTCTAAAGTCGAATATGTTATACGTTGTTCCATTAAGTTCTAAAAATCATTTGTCCATAATCTATTCTAGGCCAAGATGCCTTCACTTACAAAAGGAAGAGTATTTAAAGTGTTTTGAAATTCTATATTCCTATCTCCTAGGATAGGATAGGATCTCATAAGATCAAAATATTACAAAAATAGAGGGCTAATAACCACCCATAACTGAGTTGATTTTTCTCAAAAATTAATAAAAAAATTTACAAGGAAAACAAAAAATGAAATACTAATCATTTGAATGAAAAATCAAACATGTTTATCCCAGATGATCAGCATCAAGATCTACTATTTCCTGAAAACAAAACAGGAATAATTTAGACAATTTCTAATAACTAATTTCTAAAATGTATTATTTAAAAGTACTTGGCTACAAAATTGAAAGATTTTGTAGCCAGTCTTATCTTAGCAAACAAAATCTAATTTCAAACTGATTCGATTCAAAATATATAACATGAATATAATAAAAGGAATATCATTTTACCATTCCAACAATTTACTAAAGATGGATCAGGGTAACTCGGAATTGATTATGGCTTTAACATTGTTTGTGTCTTTTATCATTATATTCCTTGTCCTCTTAAGGCATTTAGCCCTCTTTTCTGCGTTTACTTTGAGGTCGAGATTTTGTTGTCTCAGCAATTCACTTTGTGTTGTGATTGTTATAATGTGAGCCTGAAGGATGGGAATATCAATATAATATTATTCAATCCAATGCAGACAAACGTCACACTGTACTGAAGTATCGACTTATTGGTGGAGTGTACATTCAAGTCTAGTTGCATCGGTCTTACCAGTCATTTTCACTTCAACAAAACCGATACTAGAAATCCCCTCCTTACCCCTCAGACATGGTGGAAGATTCGTAACAAATTCGTAGGGTTCGACAAGATCAAAACTTTGACAATTTGGGCATTCTAAAGCTAGGAAATCTTCAATTTCAAAATCTGAGACCTCATCGACCTCGATCGGGCCGATTGATCTCAAATGAGCATCGTTCTGATTCCTTAATATTCTTGAAATAAGACAACTTGCTCTTTTGTTTTAAAACCCTAGGGTTGCATGTTTTTGCTTTGTTTGTTTACAAGATTTTTTGACATCGGGCTTTACAGTAAAATTCTGAGCAACATCAAAATTAGGCACAGGAGGTTTATCCAACTCAGACTCAACAACCTTTTGTTCATGCCAAGACTAACTTGTCCTTGTCTCATATAGAGGGTTTATGTTAACAGATATTGATTCATCACTGGGAAAGTCAAACTATTTTTTCATCAGTGTTTCACTCAGATTGGGGATTTCTACAGGAATGGTCATAGAAAAACCATTTCTTGTTAAAAAATCATCCCAGCAATCACCCACGGTTGTTAAATGGTGAATCAACAAAATTTTAATCAAGTCGTGGTGGAAAAGACTAGAGTCGAGGATCTATTTCTTATACCTTTTAGACATTTCGTACAGGCTTCTCAACAGATAGAAGGGCATGTTTAATTGGAAATCTATGAAATGCATAAGCAGTCATATATGATAGAGGAAAATTAAACCATAATGACCCTCACAGGTCATGAACTATTTGATAATGAATAGTAGTCCATTCCACCTAGGTTTAACCAAAGAAATGGGGATACCTTTTTTGCAGCAATTGATTTTCCTGGAGGTCATCAAGAGGCTCCAAGGTACTTCTTCAATCTTCGAGTTCTTGAATCATTTCTCACCAGTGGATGGGAGCCCTATGGCTTCACTCACGAACCCGTTAGTTACCTCTAATTGGATATCGCCAACTTTCACTCTGCATCCATCGAAAGTATGTGCAAAAAACCTCTCTACCTGAAGGTTATGGCTTTCGAACCTTTTTAGGAAGGCATCATAGCCTTGACTTCTTAAATATTCGACTGCATCGTCGTGTGGGAGTAATGTTTGAGAAACATTCAGCTCCAAATGAACAGCAGGAGCCATTACAAGTGCGATTAGGATGTAACAGGGGTGACTCAAAATAGTTCTAAGCTTGGATGGTAAGGGAAATAGGAGCAGATCCGAATGTATAAAGAGGAACAAACCATAAAAAATGTTGTGTGTTATCATAGCATAAACATCGATGGTTTGGTCATAGGGCTTCACCATTCCTGGTAATGAAAACCCGACTCATAGGATCGATAACCTATACCCGTAACGAGAGACTCATTAATTCAATGTGCCAGCAAGGTGATTTAAGTATAGTAATTGTGCATTCATTAACCTGACTACTAGCATGACCATTTGTTTTTGCAAAGGGTTTGAATATATCGAAACAAAAAAATCCTCATAGATTCAAATGCAAACCATCTAAGCATATAAAAATTATATCAATATCTAAAATATTCCGAAGATAAGTCAATCAAGTGTTGGATTTTAATTGAATATAAGCATGATGACCCTTAAAAATAAATCCTTGTATAGAGAATATAACACAAAGATAATTTTTCATGTTTGATTCATGCTTTCAGTCATGAATCAAACATGAAACAAAACAAAAATGCAACCTTTAAAGAATTAATGAACATCTAATCTAATCTAGTGGTCATCTCAAAATGATAATATTTACAAGATGAGGTGAAGGAAGCTACAGAAAAAGCAATTTTTTGTTCAAATAACGAAATCATGTAGGGTTGCCAACAATGGAAACTTGTTGGGTGAAGCAGTTATCTCTACATCACCAAAAATTTAACGTTAGGACAGATCAGAATTATTGAAAAATTAAAGAACAGTTGACAGTAAGTCAAGCATCCTGATCAAAATAAAAAATTACACAGTCTAGTGTCAGATGTGTTTCTATCCAAATGCAATCTAGTGACAAGTTTTAATTATGAAAGAGGCGATATTTAGGAAAATGACTCTGATACTGTTGACAAGGATGTTGTTTCCAGTAGGCATCCATAGCCTCGGCGGGGATGTCAAGTAACCCACTCTTACACCTCTAACCTATCCAAGAATTATCAATTTAAGATGAATGACATTTTATGATTAATATCAAGAATTATACCTGATAATTTTATTGAACCCGACCTTGCTTCATTGCCTGAAGGCCTGTTCAGCACCCTAGCGAAGTTGTCTTGGCATCATGCATGCATCTACCTGCTACCTGCAAACCTGTTCAATATCTCAGCGGGTTTACAGAAACTTCCCACACCTTGTAGTGCTTTCATCTCACTAGAAGTTATTTACAATTTGACATAAATTTTATGATCTTCAGGAGAGAGGGGTGATGCTGAAAATTTCAGATTTTGAAACACTTGATATTTTCCAACTTAATTTCTCACTTGACGACCTTCATCATGATCTGAATTTATTTTTCTAGTAAGAATAACTTTTCGAGGATAGGAAGGCATACTTGATTTGTTTTCTTTAAAAACATGGATAGTGTAAAGAGCTTCAATGATGATCATATCTTCTCATGATTATAAAGTGAAACCAGGAAGACTATTCTGAACATGAAGTTTCTTTTGCTAGTCTGAGTTTCAGAAATTTACAGCACTAATGCTTTGAAATGACCTTGATTGTTTATTTATGATGAGACATTCTAGTATCCTTTCATGAATTAAATGGTGACATAGACATAAAATGTATCATAAAAAATTGAAAACAAGCAAAATCAAAAGAACCAAAATCAAAAAACAAAAAGAAAATTAAAAATGTTTACAAGAGGGTGGTTCTGAAATCATCACATGAAATATCTCTTGAAAGACTAAAAGAAACTAGAAAAATCATCATTAATATGAATGCGGGTCTTACTCGTGGCACCTTGGGTCAGGGTTGAATTTATAGTTCATATTTACTTATCTCTTTACTTTTCATTTAAAAAATTTCATGATGATATTGCGTTTTTTAAAAACTGAGAGAAAGAGTCAAAGTGGACTTCCCTGAAAACAATCATATTATGGTTCTCTTGGTGCACCCACTTGTGTTCATGACTACATTATCACAAAGAGAAATAGTGAGAAATAAATGTAAAAGAAAACCTACTCCGAAACCTACTCTAACTACTAAACAAATCAAAATACTATGTAAAGTCATTCTTCCAATGTAGCCATTGGAGTAACTGCAATCCTTCAATTGAAACAAAATCAAATATTACTAACAAGAATGATAGTATATCGAAAAA
Source organism: Picea glauca (assembly GCA_000966675.3). NCBI lineage: Eukaryota > Viridiplantae > Streptophyta > Pinopsida > Pinales > Pinaceae > Picea > Picea glauca. The sequence continues at coordinate 540,359 of JZKD02S1616413.1, forward strand.
TGACAAAAATATATCATACTTACCTTTATCATGATCATTTAAAAACAAAGCAAGCATGACCTTACCATTCCCTTGAACATTCTTTTTGTATGAATCCTCCAGCCATTCTGCAATCCTATCATAATACATGAAATTACTAACATGGGATTGTTTGAAAGAATTCATATACAACAAATATTATGATGAGAATAAAGTATTAGACTATCAAGGAAAGAATCTTGTAAAAAATTCAGATCAAGATGGAGAGAACTTATCATGATTCTCGATCGAAAAAGAAGTGTCTCATTCTCTTGAAACTTTCCATTGATCTTAGATATTTCAAGATTAACTATTTGAGGTGAACTAATGGAATGACCAACATTTTTGAATAATCATCATTGGTAGTAATATTTGGTTGATTATACTTTTCAACCTCAAATAATTAATCGTGGAAAAATTGAGATCCTTCTTGAAACATAAATTGAGATGAATCAATGGAAGATGCAATTTGAGACTCTTTCAAATCATTTTTTGATTTACCCACGGATAATTGATGAGAATAAGAATTAATATGTTCATGGGTAGAATTATTTTCCTCTTTATCTTCTATTCAGTAATCTCTTTGTACCTGATTATATAATGTTGAATTCTCTCCCAGGTAATATGGAACACATAATTGCACAATATCAGGATAAAAAATATCAAGGTAAAAGGAATAATATGTAGAAGAATTGATGAGACAAAATGCATCTCTTGAAATGATAGGTATATGCATTTTGAAATCTGGTTTTTTCCCCTCTCCTTGTATAAACTGATCAACCTCTATTGTATTCTCTTTTAAATAATACGAGATAGTTTCTAAGAGAGAATTTGGTTCATTACATAAGGAAAAATTTGAGAGAAAATCACTAGATATAGAAGGTTGATTAATAGTCTGACTAATGATTTTGTCTCCTACTGATTGATCATGGATTTGTTCAACTAAATTGGGGGAAGATTTATCCTCCACATGATTATCAAATTAATATTCGGTCTCTTTTACCTTAAAAACAGTTATAAAATCTATGAGCGTGACAACTGTCATCTTTTAAAGTCAAGGTTCCTTCTTCGGTAGGAGGAGACATCATTGACAAGGAATGATTAGAGGTGAAAATTGCATTTTGTAAAAGATGATGTTGCTCATGATTTTCCAAAATGAAAGAAGTTGACAAAAATAGTGGTGCTTCAAAATCTTCAAGATCAACAACAAAATTTGAACCATCTTGAGATTGAGTGTTAGTGCTCAATTCAAATTGGTTAACAATTAATTGATCTTGCTTGTCTGAGAGAGAAACGAGATATTCAAGCCACTCATTAATAAGTGGAATTTATTTCAAAGGGAAACTAGTACAAACATGAATGAACCTAATTGAAAAATCATTGAATGATTCACCATTTTCTTTCCTTAAGAAACTTTATTCTTCACTTAATTCATCATAATCATAGTTGTTAAAATATGATAAAAACTCAGCTACAAACTCAAACAAAGAATGAATAGAATTAGCTCAAAAATATTCAAACCAATATTTAACCCGACCTCAGAAACTAAGAGCGAACAATCTGCATGTAACATTAGGATCAATGATATTATGTCTTAAACATTTATAAAAAAAATTAGAAATATGGTCTACTGCAGATGTGTTCCCTTCACCATCAAAGGTGAGTTCTGAAAAGAGATCCGATGTCTTGTTGGAAATAACTGGTAATGAGACATTAAAAGCATGTTCCAACATAGTGATTCGGGTAGGAGCCATGAAAAATTAAGAATTTGAAGAGATTGACTCCAAATAGTTAGATTGTCATCTAACCTAACTTGTAGTGCATTATAAGATGACATGGAAGAAGGATTTATAAATATGGAATTATGAAAGGCTAAGGGGGGAAACATTTAATCATTAAATTTACCTATGGCCCTCCTTCTAGCCCCATTTGTTGAAAGGCAAATTTGACAAGCTATCGAATGGAAGAACGGGTCCAGTCTGGGGTTGTCTAAATAACCCAAGCCATTTGGTGTAACCTATTCTGATGAGTTTAATGGCTATGTTAGCCAATCTAGGGTCCTAAAATAAAGAAGGAAATAAACTAACTAATGTTAAAACTATAATATACATCTACTCTAATCTAATTATTTACAAATGTATTAAGCATAAAGGTGAATATGAATATGTCATTTATAAACAAATTAATTACAGGTTACAAGTTTTCGTGAAAGCCTTGCAAAATCAATGTTTTATAATAATTCTCAAAATAAGATAAAGAAAGCGCATATTTCTTTCTATATTTTCTGTTTTATAGTCATCTATCTAATAGTTGAAACATGATTAGAAATAGGATGGAATGATGGTCAAAAGCCAGTCAAGAAACTATCCTATTCCACTGGTAAATAAAATGACAGAAATTAGAAGCAAGTGAAGCTAACATATCAATAGTTTGTTAATTGTTCTCATTCCTCTATGCGATCAAAAGCATCCAGTTGCCCCACCTATGAAAGAAATCTACAGTAGGCTTATACTAAAGTTTTCCTGAATAAATTCAATATGTGTATCGACAACAAAGATTTAAGAACAGAAAAGTGGACACATATGAACCAGTGATCTTATAATTATGAACAATTACAGTCAAAGAAATGTTTATGTAAAACATTCATTTTATCTATCAATTAAAAATCAAAGAAAAATCCTGATATCAAAATTGATACGATGATCACAGTCATAACATATGGAATAGCAAATCATGAACAACATTTAAAACATGAATACAATGGAACATAATATTTCATTGAGACTAAATGTATACAACACATTAATATCCCAAAATAAAAGAAACAAAACTTAAATGAGACAACATTCACATTGGTCTAAAGCCGAATATGCTATACGTTGTTCCATTAAGTTCTGAAAATCATTCGTCCATAATCTGTTCCAGGCCAAGATGCCTTCACTTAGAAAAAGAAGAGTATTTAAAGTGTTTTGAAATCCTATTTTTCTATCTCCTAGGATATGATAGGATCTCATAAGATCAAAATATTACAAAAATAGAGAGCTAACAGCCACCCATAACTGAGTTGATTTTTCTCAAAAATTAATAAAAAAATTTACAAGGTAAACAGAAAAAGAAATATGAATCATTTGAATGCAAAATTGAACATGTTTCTCCCATATGATTAGCATCAAGATCTACTATTTCTTGAAACTGAAACAGGAGTAAGTTAGACAATTTCTAAAATTTATTATTCAAAATGACTTGGCTACAAAATCGAAAGATTTTGTAGCCAGACTTATCTTAGAAAAAAAATCTAATTTCAAACTGATTCGATTCAAATTAGATAACATGAATATAATAAAAGAAAAATCATTTTACCATTCCAACAATTTTCTAAATATGGATCAAGGTAACGCGGAATTGATTATGGCTTTAACATTATTTGCATTTTTAATCACTACATTCCCTATCCTCTTAAGGCGTTTATCCCTCCTTTCTGCATTTACTCTGAGGTCGATATTTTCTTGTCTCATCAATTCTCTTTGATCTGTGAGTGTTTTAATGTGAGCCTAAAGGATGGGAATATCAGTATAATATCGTTCAATCCAATGCAGACAAACATCACATTGTATTGAAGGATCGATCTGTTTGTGGAGTGTACAGTCAAGTCTGGATGCATCAGCCTTACCTGTCATTTTCCCTTGACTAAACCTGATACCAGAAATCATCTCCTTACCCCTAAGACATGGTGGCAGATTCGTACCAAACTCGTAGGGTTAAGCAAGATCAAAACTTTGACAATCTGGGTCTTCTCAAGCTAGGAAATCTTCAATTTCGGAATCTGAGACCTCATTGACCTCGATCAGGTTGATTGAGCTCAAATGAGCGTCATTCTGATTCCTCAATCTTCTCAAAATATAACGACCTACTCTTTTGTTTTGAAACCCTAGGGTTGCGTGTTTTTTCTTCGTTTGTTTACAAGATATTTTGACATTGGGATTTACAGTAACATTCTAAAAAGCATCAAAATTAGGCACATGAGGTTTAGACAACTCAGACTCAACAACCTTTTTCTCATGTGAAGACTGACTTGGACTTGTCTAATCTAGAGGTTTTATGTTAAGAGAGCCTGATTCATCACTAGGAAAGTTAAATTGTTTGTTCATCAATGTTTCACTCGGATTAGGGATTTCTACAGGAATGGTCGTAGAAAAACCATTTCTTGTTAAAAATTCATCCCAACAATCACCCATGGCTTTTAAATGGTGAATCAACAGAATTTTAATCAAACTGTGGTGGAAAAGACTAGATTCGAGGCTCTATTTTGTATACCTTTTAGACATTTTGTACATGTTTATCAACAGATAGAAGGGAATGTTTAATTGGAAATCTATGAAATGCATAAGAAGTCGTATATGATAGATGAAAATTAAACCATAATGACCCTCATAGGTCACGAACTATTTGAGAATGAACAGTAGTCCATTCCACCTAGGTTTAACAAAATAAATAGGGATACCTTTTTCACAACAATTGATTTTCCTGGAGGTCATCAAGAGGCTCCAAGGTAATTCTTCAATATTCGAGTTCTTGATCCATTTCTCATCAGTGGATGGGAGCCCTATGGCTTCACTCACGAATCGCTCAGTTACCTCTAATTGGATATATCCAACTTTCGCTCTGCATCCATCGAAATTCTGTGCAAAAACCCTCGCTACATGAAGTTTATGGCCTTTGAACCTTTTTAGGAAGGCATCTCAGCCTTGAATTCTTAAATATTCATCTGCATCATCGTGTGAGAGTAATGTTTGAGAGACATTCGGCTCCAAATAAACAATATGAGCCATTACAAGTGTGACAAGGATGTAATAGGGGTGACTCAAAACAATTCTAAGCTTGGATGGTAAGGACGATAGGAGAAGATCTGAATGTATACAGAGGAACAAACCATAATGAAGGATGTGTGTTATCATAGCATAAACATCGAGGGTTTGGTCATAGGGCTTCATCATTCCTAGTAATGAAAACCTGACTCATAGGATCGATAACCTATACCCATAATGAGAGACTCATTAATTCAATGTGCCAGCAAGGTGAGTTAAGTACAGAGTACAGTAGTTGCGCATTGATTAACCTGACTACTAGCATGACCATTTGTTTTTGCAAAGGGTTTGGATATATCGAAACAAAAAAATCCTCATAGATTCAAATGCAAACCATCTAAGCATATAAAAATTATATCAATATCCAAAATATTCCAAAGATAAGTCAATCAAGTGTTGGATTTAAATTCAATATAAGCATGATGACCCTTAAAAAGAAAGCCCTGTATAGAGAATATAACACAAAGCTAAGTTTTCATGTTTGATTCATGCTTTCAGTCATGAATCAAATATGAAACAAAATGAAAATGCAAACTTTAAATAATTAATGAACATCTTATCTAATCTAGTGGTCATCTCAAAATGATAATATTTACAAGATGAGGTGAAGGAAGCTACAGAAAACATAATTTCTTGTTCAAATAACGAAATCATGTAGGGCTGCCAACAAGTCCAAAGAAGAAAGTTGAAGATACTTATGAAGTGAGGGTAGAAGGGTGGAGCAAGCAAGGACTAATTTCCTTTACTGATTAAATTTTGAAGATTGGAAGTTGGTTCTTCCTAGGGTTAGTTCCCTAAACAAGGGAGTTGGTGCTTCCTAGGGTTGGTTCCATAAAAAAATGGAGTTGGTGCTTCCTAGCATTGAATCCCTGAAAAAGGAGATTGGTGTCTCCCAATCATTATTGTAACTTGTATTATTGTATTGATTTTATATTCAAGTTTATTGTTGTTGATCAATTGTTGTTAATAAGTTAAAATTATCAAAATTTTAAATAATTAACCAACACCGATTCACCCCCCTATCAGTATTGACCAAGTTTCCAAAAATTGGTATTAGAGCAAGTGCCTTTTGCATAGTTTAACAACTGGAAGGTAGATTATGAGGCAATGGATCTCCAAGAGGGAATGTCTTCCAACAAATCATCTTTGTTCAAAGCAAATTATTATGCATTCTAGAGTGTGAGAATGAAAATTTATCTCATGGACCATGGATGTGATGTTTGGAAATCTATTGAAAGTGGTTATATTGCACCATCTACCCCACCTATTGATACTACTGCAAAGAATTTATGCAATGACAATTCAAGAGAATTCAATGCTATTCTAGGAGGATTAAGCAATCCTATATTTGTAAAGGTAATGCACTGTAAGTCAACAAAAGAGATTTGGGACAAACTAAATGTCATAAATGAAGGAGACATTAAAGTCAAGGAAGAAAAAACACAAACCTATAGAACTCATTTTGAAAATTTGAAAATGAAGGAGGAAGAAAACATATCCGAATATCTCCAAAGAGTTGATGAAATTGTCAATTCAATCAAAGCATTAGGCGAAGAACTCAAAGACAAACAAATTGTCCAAAATATCTTGAGATCATTACCTATGAGGTATGATGGAAACATTTCTACCCTTGAAGACAAACCAGATCTTGATAAGCTCACAGTGGATGAACTACATGGGATCCTCACAACATATGAGATGAGAACGGGAAAAGAAAAAACATCAAAAGGAGAAACAACCTTCAAGGAATCAAAAATAAAGGAAGAAGCATAATCAGGTACCTAATGAAGATTTATAAGATATATAAGATGAAGAAGAATCTAAATTTATGAAGAAACTCAAGAAAGTTATTGGTAAATACAAGGGAAAATTTCCTCTAATATCCTTCAACTATGGCAAAGTTGGACACTTTGGTAACAAATGTCCATATCCCAAGTAGGAGGATAGTGATGATGACGAAATCCAAAATCATAAAGAATGTAAGAAGGATAAGATAAAGAACAAAAATAAATACTTCAAATAGAAGAAGAATCTCTACACCAAAGAGGATAGTAGCTCTTCCCAATAAAATGAAGATGAAGATTCATAGCTTCTATTTATGGGAATGAACACTTAGAATAATGATGTAGATGATGAAGAAAAACTGTGAATTTGAAGGAGAAGTAGAGCTAGAAGCATAATTGATTAGTTCTTTGGGAAAACTTCTCACATGTCAGCTAATTGGGCATGTTCTGCACAAAATCCATTTCATAGACTTGTAATTTTCATTTCCATCACTCCAGAATATTCATACGAAATCAATCTATAATTTTATGTACGAAAATCAATTAACGAAATCACCAGTTTTGTTAATTAAATGAAGGGGTGCAATGTTTCATTGCTAAAAGATACAATGGTTCAACCTATACCTTTTTAAAATCATATAAGTGGAAAAATAAGGTGAAAGGAAAGTGTATATGTGGTCTACATTAGAATATTAGAAACAAGTACATAGTCCAAAGAAGAAAGTTGAAGATACTTATGAAGTGAGAGTGGAAGGGTGGAGCAAGGAAGGACTAATGTCCTTTATTGATTAAATTTTGAAGACAGGAAGTTGGTGCTTCCTAGGGTTGGTTCCCTAAACATGGGAGTTGGTGCTTCCTAGGGTTGGTTCCAAAAAACAAGGGAGTTGGTGCTTCTTAGCATTGAATCCCTAAAAAAGGAGATTGGTGTCTCCCAATCGTTATTGTAAATTGTATTATTGTATTGATTTTATATTCAAGTTTATTTTTGTTGATCAATTATTGTTAATAAGTTAAAATTATTAAAAGGTTAAATAATTAACCAACATTGATTCATCCCCCTATTAGTATTGACCAAGTTTCCAACAATTGGTATCAGAGCAAGTGCCTTCTACACAGTTTAACAACTGGAAGGTAGATTCTGGGGCAGTGGATCTCCAAGAGGAAATGTCTTCCAACAAAGCATCTTTGTTCAAAGCGAATGATTATGCATTCTAGAGTGTGAGAATAAAAATTTATCTCATGGCCCATGGTGTTATAACCCTAAATTGCACCTAATATGCATACTTGGCATCAGGCCATCTAACTTGCTATCTTTACCAAGCCATTATTGAACAATTCTTCTAAAAACCATCATTTTGAAGTTGTATGCACCTTGCACCATTACTGCCCATATACACACTCTTGTTGAGCCACTACAGCCCGCGTACACTCACAAAATATCACGAAATGTGGAAAATTGCATAGGATACTAGTTTCTGGGTCGTTACTTAACCATTTGACTACCCATAGCCAGTCACCCTAGCCATTATTATCCATTTTGGCCTATAAAAGAAGGGGTTGGGGTCCCATTGCAAAGGAGAATCATGAGAGCAAAGAAACTCTACCCATTTTATCAATCCCCCTTTTCCCCAATTGCAAATCCCTTACCATTTCCCTAAGAGAGAACTGAAGAGGAGAAGAAGACGTGGAAGCAGTTGATGCATGGTGAAGAGAATCCCAGGACCAAGTTTGAGGAGCAGTGCCAATCTCATGTTGTAAGTGACTTTTGTGAGATTAATATAAAGAAGTACTTTTTTTGTCCCACCAAATGACGTCTTAAACTTATATGATTTGTTTACATTTCTTGTTTATGATGTCTAACCCACTAATCCATATGTAGAATGCATGCTTGTAGTTTCTTTTTTGTCTTTTGATGAATACAGGTTAGCCTTGGGAGAAGATTTGCAGTCAGGAAACAACCAAGCACAAAGGGATCGACATCAGACGTGGATTTTAAGGTAGGCCTACCAGATCCCTCTCTCTTGTCTTTTATGTATGATTATAGGGTAATGTTGGGATAGTGATAAAAAGTAGGAGACTTTAGACGGTTATCTCTACCTACACTTTAGACCCTTTGTGTAGTCCATAGAGGGGTTTTCTCACTATAGTAGAATTGGAGACCATACTGGGGAAGACTCTAAGGTCTTTGGGGATATTTTTTTTTTGGTGCTTTGAATCAGTTTATTCACTACTTTCTGAGTTTTTGTAGGCTTTTGTGTCTTTAAGGGATGCTAGTCTTCCATACCGGTACTCCCTACCTGTGTTGGACTATTGTTTTTTCATTTTTTTGAAGAGTTACAAAGGTTTACACAGCCTGTAGTGGGCCTACACGCGTGCACATGCACCCTGCCCTTGGACAGCCTGCGTACATACGCTAGTTGTTGAAGTGTCAGTAGCGTGCCTATTGAGAATTTTTTTGTAAAAAGAAGAGGTAGTCATCCTCTTCCCTGTCAAGAGTCACACTTTTCAGGGGTCTTTTTTATCTAGTCTTGGTCTCTGTTATAGCAGTCTGTAGCCTAGTTCTGACTTCAGTATAGCTTTCTTTTGACTAAAGACCTCTTGCGTTTCCTTTAAATGGGTTTTTTAGACAAGTTGGTGAGTCTTCTTTGATCTTCTTGATTTTTGTTGTCAGTGACTCCCTGCGATCTGCGATTGGGCCAGAAGTCATTTCTTGGTCCTGTCCTGTCATCATTTCCCCATTTTTTTGCTTTGGAAGAAAAGAAAATAATTCATTTTCAAATTTCTTGTTTTGAAGCATGAAACAATAAAAAATAATTCTTTCATTTATTCATTTGGTAAAGTAGTTTAGGTGAGTTTCTTTATTTACTAAGGAAAAAGAAATCTTGCTTGAGTTATTTACTTGAATTCTTAGGACATTAAGTACCTTGTAGTTGAGAAAAATCTTGTTTTGATTTTTTTCTTTTCAAAGATCTAAGAAAAGTAGTTACGAAAAGTTTGGTGAAAGAGTTTCAATTGGTAAATCTTTATTTGTGAAGAAAGAAGTACTTTTTTTTTCCAATTTCATCTTATTCTCTTCTCTTTCGTCTCTTAAAGAACATCACTAGTTTCACTTTAGTTCCTTTTGACTTAATACAACCACTAAAATCAATGCCTAATTAAAAGTTATTAGACTTTTTGTTTGAAGGGTTCATCAATTTAGTCTAGGCTAGAGCCTTGATTTAGGATTGGAGAGGAAACTCTTCAAGGCTACAAAAACAACCATAAGAGTCTGAGCTAGGGAGTGCTTGAAAGTCCAGTGTTGGGCCTCAGAAATGTCACATTTATATCCTCTTTTCCCTTCACCATTCCTTACATTTCATCGTCCCATTAACCTTTTATCATACCATTTCCATAATGATACTTTGGTTTTTTCCTTATTATTTTCCATTGTATTCATTTCAGTATTATAAGTGAATTTGTGATTCAATATTAGAAAAATAACATATTTTCATTATATATCAAGGTTGGATGAGTTTGATGACGTGTGCAAGCATATGTGAAGATTTCAACAAAAGTCAAATATTACCACCTAGCCTCAAATTCGAATTTCATCTTCAAGCTTTGAAGATTTGAAGAATATTTGGGACAATCATTCAAGCATATTCAAAGGAGAAGATCATGGAAGATCTGGATGGCACATCTTATCTAAGATATGTGAGAGATGTGTGGAGGATTTGAAGGGATCATATCTTCTAATAATAGGAAAGTAGTTGAGAATGGTTGAGAGAATAGTGGATCTGTAATTATGACACTCTTCAAGACTCTCATGTATATAAGAGAGTGTTCTCTCTTCATGAGGAGCATCATGTTATTCATAGGGGAGATTATCTTGGAGAGTTAGATATCATGTAATTCATAATTTAGTCTTGTAATGAGGAGAAGGGGATTCTTAGCTTTATTATTCTTCATGCTTTGTCATTTGACTCTTGTAATATAATTTGAGATTGATGTATTGTGTGAGCTCACATATGTCTTTTGCCATTCAACTCTTCACTTGTTGTATTGCTTTCCTAGATTAATTTTCTGCTTTCCTACTTAGTCTTTCAATGCTTTCCTAGAATAATTTCATTTCAACAATTTAGATTAGATTACTTCTACTTTAGTCCTGCATATATAGTGCATGTGCTTCGTAAGCCTACGAACCTCGGATTGACAAATTAAATAGTTGGGAAAGTACTACAATAGAATTAAATGACCATATTTCTGCCTAACATTTTGGTGCCATTGTCGGGGAAGCATGATGGATTGAATTTTAGTTTGATTTTCTTGCAAGTGTAACTAGAGTGTGAATTTCAATTTTAGCAAGTGTGCTTGATTTTTTCAACTGTGAAGAGGTTTTCATGTGTTTCAATAAGTATGATTTTTCAGTTTTTTTATTTTGATTTGGGTGTTGTAAGAACCCCTTTTTCAATATGATTTAACCATGAGTGTCAGCCTGGAACAGATCGCTTAGATCCTGGCGAAAAATGGGATTTCTTCTTCTTGGGAAGAGGAGATCTTGACAGCAGAACAAAGATTAAATACTCTTCCAGAAACAAACAAGAAATCAACATTTGAGGAACTAGAGGAGGACAATGAGGTGTTGCAGCAAGATCTAAGTGAGGAAAAACACGCCTATGAAAGCATTATCGATCAATGGTTCCAGGTAAGTACTCGATTAGCTCCATTTTTTTTTATTTAGAAATTTTGCAGTCACAACAACTAGATTCATTCACTCTTGAATATTTCTATTATTCATTTGAAAATTTACCATTGAACATATTGTTGTTACTGTTGCGTGCTTGGCTCCACTGGAAATTTGCCTACACGTAACTAATTTCTAATTCCATTTAGCATAAAGTAGGTAGGTTTTAATTTTCAGTTTTTGTTTTACATAAAATAAGTATGCTCTCCTCCGTGCTTCATGTGATCGCGAGGATCAGAAAATAGGAATGATTTTGATTTTAGGAATGAATGTCTTTGCGTCTATCCTTTGACCTGCAAATAAACACAGTAAAAATTTTCTATGCTAAAACAATGAAATTTTTACATGTTGAGACAGCCGTTGTTACAGCAAAATTTTACATGTTGTTACAACAAGTTGTTATAGCGAAAAAAATTCATGTTGTTACAGCGAAATTTTTCATGCTGATACAGCGAAATTTTTCACGATTTTACTTGTTGTAACAGTGACGTTTTTGTTGTAACAATGTTTGAATAAATTTACAGATCTGCAAACAATAAAACAATAATGGCATTAGGAAATAATAAAAAAACAAAACGAAACTGAAACTACGATTAATTGAATAACAAACCCTTTGTTTTTTTTCACAATCCAACTACGACGACAATAATATTCTATCTCATTCCTTGGCTTGAATTACAACAATACTGTGAATTTTGATGATCATCGATTTGAACTTCTCTATGAGAGACAAGCTCTGGAAATTTTACCACAGTAGGCATCATCTAGTTTTCAATTTCTTCAGAGGTAATTGTCAGAAATGCGTAACTATTAAAACACATGATTTTAAAATGCATTTTTTTAGCAAACTGAGGTGAATTAAAAAATAAATAAAACATGGGTTTTCTTCATAACATAGGAAATTAGGTAGCGCTTGAACGATTTTCTAGATTTCACAACCATTTGGGAGAAATTCAAGGTTCTTCGGAGCTCCATTTTGCAGACCGCGTGAGGAAAAAAAGTGATTTGTTTTGAATTACGACACCCTCCAAGACGAAGAATTCAAGTTAGTAGCAAACTCTGCTATACATGGCACATGATCTAAGAGTCCAATTTGGTTTACTAATCATCATTCAATATTTCAATCTCTTTTAGATCTTCAGTTGAACTCCAAATCGTGGTTGCTTCAAATGTCATTGCCTCATTGTTTTAAATAACACAAATTATTTTTGTTTATATATATCTTTCTGTTTTGTTTTATTATAAAAAAAAAACAATAAAAACAAACAAAGAAAAATAATAATTGTTTTTGTTTCATTTTAGTTATAAAACAAAAGAACTAAAAACAAACAAACAAATTCAAAAATTGAAAAAAATAAAAACACACACACACACACACACACACACTATATATATATATATTAGAAAAACAAAACAAAACAAAAACAAACAAAAATTTCAAATGGGCACTTTAAAACATTCTTGAAAACAGTAAGAAATACATGTTTTTACGTTTAACGTTTCTTTTTTTTTCTTAAATCACTTTGGCGGAAGCAATGACGGAACTAAAAGGTGCAAACAATAGGTATAACTGCATTTATTTTCTACTTTGAATTTGTTCACATTTGTACTTAATCTTGCATTTCACATCTTATGTTTCTCTCACAAGTTTGATTGCAGGATTAGTATTCAGATTGATTGCAGGAACAAGACGCTCGTAATTCATGCCGAAGTGATTTTCAAGAATCAAAAAATTCTTCAAAGAAAACATGTTATAGACATCTTGAAGGAGTTGTTACACATAAATAGTTTGTTGTTACACAGAAATATTTTTGTTGTTACATAGAAACATTTCGATGATACACAACAACATTCAAATATGATTAGTCATCATGTGTTGAAGCCATCTTCCATTTCTTTATCCATCATGACTTCGCATATCCTTATCTTTTTGAGTTGCATACATTTTTTCCTTCCTTATTTTTCGGTTATTTTTCCTTGTCAATAAAACTAGTCAAGTTCCCTTTCCATGACCACATTGCCTTGATTTTCTTACCATAAACCCTATTGCTACTGAGATATTTATATCTATCATCCTACCAATATTTTTATAAACTCGCGTTGACTGATGTGGGATTCCTTAAGGCCCACCTTTCAACAGTCTTTCCCCATCGACCTCAACAGCTTATCTGGGATATAGACTAGAGTCCATTTTGAGTACCTGTGATCGCGCAGTTTGTAGTTTAGGTCATAGACTAGAGGATAAGGGTCAAACTAGTGTAACAGGGACCTACCCCACCCAATGTCACCATAATGGGGAGGTCCTTTCTATTTAGGGTAGCTAAGCCCAAGGGAGATTTCCCTGGCAATCTGGAGTTTGAAAGGAAAAGGCCCAAAGGATTAAGGCTAGTTTCCTCTTCACAGATTACCGCCCAGAAGATAGTCAAGTAAAGAATAACCACAGAAAAGGAACCTGCTTGAGAGGCAAGACAACAATGAAACTAGTACATGCAATAATGGTTAATACTTCATAAATCAATGACTATCAAAATTTAATGTATATGAGCATATACAGCAGTAAATATTGACGAAGTCAATGTTTGCAATAATGACAATGGTAATATAATGCTACTTGTCAATAAACACTAGAATAATATAGCATCTAATGAAAATGATCAATCCTCTAATTAAATCAATGCAATTAATGTCATTAGTTTCTCATATACAATAGATTGTTGCGTCAATATCCTAGGAATGATGCCAGCTTCCTTTAGGGTTAGTATGATTTTGTTTAATAAGCAATGTAATAGACAAAGAAGGTCAACGTTTTGCTAATTAGCTAATGAAAATTACCAATTCATCAATATCTATCACAAGATGACCAAGCCAACAGTATTATCAATAAAAAATGGCTCAATAAATGCTTGACGTCATCATTAATTGCTGAGTTAGAGGGCTTGTTGCATCAGGTATGACATCAGCCCTAGTTAGTGGCATTAGGGTTAGTTAGGGTTTCAAAATTTGAAAGTTTTAAAGATGAATTTTCACAACAAGCTCAACGTTGGAAAGAATACCAGTGCCTGAGGGTAATATGGAGTCAAAAGTAAGGGAAAAAATCTCAGGAGGATTTAAAATTTAAAAACTAGAAGGTTAGGTTCTATGGAGCTGCAATGGTAGGGCTCTGGAATCAAAACCCTAAGGGAAGGAGTCTCATTCCGGTGTCGCTTAAGCAAGGCCTCATGCTCCTTCCTCTTTCTCTAAATACTCTTGGAAAAATGGCTAGCTTCAAAGTACAAATCTAAGGGAGAAAAGTGTTGCAAGAGCAAGGCTTTTCAAACCCTAGAAGGTTAAAACCCTAGGTGTAGAATTAACTAGGCCTAGGATGTCTCCTTTATTCAACCTATACTTTAATGCTAACTCAGAAAAAGGGAGATAAGTGTAGCAATGACTAGGCTATATCTTCCTTTATCAATGGCTAAAACAATTTCTCAAGCATGGGGACATATAGCAATGACCTACTAGTGTGCTTGCTACCTAGGGTTTCAAGATTACAGCAATATAATAGCAATGATATAGCAAATGTAAGAAATTAAGCCTACAACCATTCATTTAAGAAGTTTTGGATGAAAAATTTACTTACATATCATGAAGAATGCATAATCAAACCCTGGTTGTAAACCTTCCATGAGAGAAACACCATAAATTCCAAGAGAGATCCTCGAAGGAGAGTTGCGCCTCACTTCCAAGACCAAAAATACCAAGAAAAAGACTAAAAGGTAATCTCTCACAAGAGAGTGAGTTGTGTTATGTTTAAAATGAGGAGAAACGTCCTCTATTTATACCAATACATGACATTTGAATTAAAATTAAGGTCATTAAAATAGTCGACAAGGCTGACCATAAAATTTACACTGTTTTTTACATTAACTGCTAGAAAATTTCATAATATGAGCAAAAAGGGGGACATCAAGCCCTTTTGAGGGAGACATTGGCTCCTTTTGGGAAAATACAACATCCAGAAACCAAACGTTGGCCCTTCTAGGGCTCCTCCAAGCTGCCACACGTGCCAAATGACCTCATCACACTACCACATGCTCCAAACAATGTCCAGCCCTCCTAGGTGACATCCTGTCCATTAAGGAAAATGTTCCATCTGCAGTGGGTGATTCCCCCTAGGTCGGGCTCTGCCAAAGTGTCCAGGGTGGAATGTCCTTCTTTCTTCTCATGCAATGGCTTATCGTAACGTTGTCCTATCTCTGCCATCCCAACAACCATCTGAAGGGCTCTTCATCCCCATGGAGGTCTAAGCTAATCATATTCCCATGTGTATCAATCCACTGGTGCCTGTCTGTCAGGTATGGTCCTGCACATCAAAAACTACACCCTCCATGGGCTCATCATTCCTCGGGATCATAGCAATGTCAATCATGTTTCATCATTAAATTTATCAAATGCATGCATAAAATCCCTAGCATATCCTCTAATATCTCAAAGACATTACACTGACCTACTATACAAGGTTGAAGACAAAGACAGAATAACCTATTGGGCCAGTATCCAAAAGAAAAGGAAAGTTTACACAAAAGATCATTCAAGCCATGTACATGAAGTGGTATGGTCTAAGGATGTTTGGTCATAGTAAGACCAGGGGTAGGTGTTGTCCATGGGTGCCTTTGTAGAAGGTGAGTTGTACCCTTCATGGATGCACTTTTTCCAAGCCCCTTTATTGCCTTTATTCTTTATTTTTTTCTTTTCTTTCTTTTTACTTCAAGGTCTAACCAGAGGACACTGCCTTGGCATGGTGACCAGAGTTGACAGTGTTACCCACTGGTATTTTCGCAAAAATGATAAGGTTGGCTCATGATGAGACCCCCTTTCCCTTGGCCATGCAATCAAAGGTCATTGCCCTAGCATGGTGACCAGATAATTGAAATGTCATACTGCTAGATACCTCTGAACATAATGGGTCGACTCATGATGAGAACTTCCATCCTCTTGGTTAGGTATTGTTTTTGTTATTTTTCTTAGGGTCCTTTTTGTTTCTTATTGAGAGGCCTTTTATTGCCTTCTCGGGGATCCCTGGGCGAAGCATCTCTAGGTTTTATTTCCTATGGATTTTATCTTTTACTAGTTGCTTTTACCCCCTAGGCCTTTAGCCCCTTCTTCCCACAGGACAAAGTGTAACCCTCAAAGGTCATCCTAATCGACAGACTAGGGGAATGGGATGGATGTATGGGAGATAAGATGTAAAGTGATATAATGGTGGGAGTGGACGATGGCTCTGCAAATCCCCCCTGGTGGCCAACCAAAACCCATGGATATCATCTTGCTAGGGCATCCCGTTAATCCCCCCAACAATGGTCAACTGGGTTAGTGTAAGATCCAAGCAGTTGTCAGAAATGTAAGGAACCTGATGCATATATAAGAAAGTTATAACGATAAAACATGACACATACCATGATACATTGGACCAATTACCTCATGGAGAAAGAGTCTTTTATGATGCAAGTCCAAGCCGATGGTGATGGAAGTTGTTTCTTCTAACAGGACAAGTCTGGCGAAGAAGAAGAAGGATGGGCCCTCCAAGGACATGCTCAGGTCAATCCTGCTCTCGGTACTCCATGTCTAGGACTTGTGGGCCTCGAGACATGATCTCCTAGTTATCCCTTAGAAAATGGGGATAACATTTGGCTCCAACTCGGGGACATGTGCTCACTATAGAGCGCATGAGAACCTCATCATCTCTGGCATAAACCTCCAGGCCTTCTCACACTTGAAAAGAAAAATAAGCAACAAAGGTGGGGTGGTATTGCCACCCCACAAAATATACATGTATACATAGTAATCATAAATGAAAATAGAAAGTGAAACACTTACCTATACTTACCTATTGGCTGCATGTTGGTGTAGTCAAACAACCAGTGAAGCCAACCCAACAACATTCCTCGATACCTAACTTTGTGCTTCATCATAAACCAAAACAGTGATAAATCAAGCACAAAAATTTCATGATTTAGAATATACATCACATCATCGGGAAAATCTGAATCTAAATCATGGAGGCGGGCGGGAGGGATAAAATCATGCCAAGTCCATCTCTGAGAAAAGCACTCAATCCAATCCGAGAAAGGGTCATGAAAAATACAAGGTTCATAAAACTGACTCAAAGGGCCTGTAAACTGGTTACCTAGGACATCCTCATGCTCTGAAGTCGAGATGCTATATTATTCTAGTGTTTATTGACAAGTAACATTATATTTCCATTGTCAGTATTGCAAACATTGGCTTCTTCAATATTTACTGTTGTATATGCTCATATACATTAAATTTTGATAGTCATTGATTTATGAAGTATTAACCATTATTGCATGTACTAGTTTCATTGTTGTCTTGTCTCGCAAGCAGGTTCCTTTTCTGTGGTTATTCTTTACTTGACTATCTTCTGGGTGGTAATCTGTGAAGGGGAAACTAGCCTTAATCCTTTGGGCCTTTTCCTTTCAAACCCCATATTTCCAAGGACATCTACCTTGGGCTTAGCCACCCTAAATAGAAAGGACCTCCCCATTGTGGTGACATTGGGTGGGGTAGGTCCCTATTATGCTAGTTTGACCCTTATCCTCTAGTCTATGACCTAAACTACAAATTGCGCGATAACAATACCTAGAGGCTTGCATGCCTTAATGGAAATTTCTCTTGCTAGCAATCATGGGAATACATCAATTTCCCTTGATTGTTAGATCTTGCAACTGGCTTGACGTTATCCCATCTATTCTCACTTCGCAAGATGTACTCAGGTACCTTAACACTCATTGACATCACTGGTGAGTTTGTCTCACATTGGTTAACGACATTCATTAATGGTCGGTAATCCAGTGATTTCTCTTCATGCTCGACATCGACACATTTATTTGTATGACTAGAATTGTACCATTGATTTTTTAGTGGGTGAAGACTATACACTTTTTCATGATCTCCTCAGTAGTTGCAGTAGTTTGATTTCAGATCTATGAGAGTACCATAGTTCCACATTCTCTGCCTTCCACATTTCTCATGATTCAGCAGTAGTCGTTCAGATTCCTTCACTTCCCATGATCAAGTTACATCAACAGTAGCATTAGCAGTTCCATTTTCCTAATCTTGCAGCAGTGACACCTTCCATCTTCCATCAGTCACAGTCATATATTCTTTGATTCAGCAGTTACAATAGTTGCATCTACAGTGCCAGTTGGGTTTTCGTGATTCAGTAGCTGCAACAGCTACATCTACTTTTTGGGTAAGTGGAGGTATGTTATTTTCTAAGATTTAATCACAAAATTCCTTATATGTCGACTTGAATATTTTGGAAAATTTCCTCACCATACTCTCTTTCCTTCCATGACGTACACTAAGTTGCATGAGGGTATGC
>JZKD02S1616413.1:559182-594758 GCA_000966675.3 Picea glauca
AAGATTTGGATGGCATATCTTATCTAAGATATGTGAGAGATGTGTGGAGGATTTGAAGGGATCATATCTTCTAATAATAGGAAAGTAGTTGAGAATGGTTGAGAGAATAGTGGATTTGTAATTATGATACTCTTCAAGACTCTCATATATATAAGAGAGTGTTCTCTCTTCATGAGGATCATCATGTTATTCATAGGGGAGATTAGCTTGGAGAGTTAGAGATCATGTAATTCATAATTTAGTCTTGTAATGAGGATAAGGGGATTCTTAGCTTTATTATTCTTTCATGTTTTTTCATTTGTCTCTTGTAATATAATTTGAGATTGATGTTTTGTGTGAGCTCACATATGTCTTTTTCCATTCAACTCCTCACATGTTGTATTTCTTTCCTAGATTAATTTCTTGCTTTCCTAGTTAGTCTTTCAATGCTTTCCTAGAATAATATCATTTCAGCAATTTAGATTAGATTACTTCTACTTTAGTCCTTCATATACAGTGCGTGTGCTTCATAAGCCTACAAACCTCAGATTGACAACTTAAATAGTTGGGCAAGTACTACAATGGAATTAAACGAGCATATTTCTGCCTAACATCCAGTAACCATGAAAGTTATCCGGGACCCCCCTCTAACATAGGGGCTAAACACGAGGTCTCATGTGGAAAGGTAGTGGAGATAACCCCTCCAAATCTGGACCAAGCATAGTGGGGAACGCATATAAAGGAATTATCTTGGGATTCTTTTGATCGCATTTGCCACGGAGATTCGTGGGTCTTGAATATGCTTGAGGTCATTAGTCGTCTTCTAGAACACTTGCTTTCGATACCCTTGATAGGTTTCGAACTTGATACCCTGCTCATTGCGGTCCACCCGAATGTCGACTGTACCCACCTGGTGACTATTCGTACGCTGGAAAACTAGTTGCCTTTATCTTAGTGACTTACACAGGTGACTGCAGGGGTATACCGCAGTGCCTAGGGAAGACATCGGGCCATGCTTTGCAGAGTATACCCTGAGGGTGCTTCCATATTCAAGTCTCACTTACACCGGTAAGTTGCTCTACTTTTAGTTGTTGTAACTGTTCTTCCAACTACCTAGTGATCTGCTTGTCTTACCTCATAGGATCTTTTTCTAGTGTGTGATGGTTTTTTAAAATGATTATAGAAATCCCTAGCGTGTCTTTGATTTTCTCACACGGTGGAGGATCAGGAGCTCCATCGGTCGCAAAGGCTTTTGGGCCTGTCATCGATTGATCTTGAGCCACACCCACCATCGCTAAGGAAAAAACTAGACCAGCAAGGATCTTTTGAGGCAATTGGGCTACAGGAAACTTTACCCGAGTCATCTCCAAGAGGAAAACATTCGATTTCGGAGGAAACAATCATTTTTTATCTTGGAGCGCAAGATCTTGTTCTGTATAACCCTCCAATCAATGACCTATCGACGCCCATCGTCATACAAGTTCAACCTTACAAGCATCAGGTACTGTCACATGCAGCGATGGAAACAAATGTTGCTCCTTCTTCAAGGAATACCCATATTCCCTATATGAATGTCACTACAAGGGGTGTTCCACCTCCTAACCAACCGTCACCAGTCTGGACCACTATGGTATTGACTATCTCTACCTCAGAAAATGGTCTAAGTTCATCTATGGTGGCGATCACTGCTCCATTCACCCAGAGTGCGACAAGCCCTTCGTTCTCATACAAGATGCTTGGCTTCGGTATGAGCACTGTCCTTTCCCACTCCACTCTAGAGATGTTAGGTATTAGGGAAGGGAGATCCAACACTCCTCTGCAAGGATCCATGGGGGGGACTTCAGCTCCCTATAATTCTTTCCCTTATGGAGGGGGTCATACACCTCCTTTGTCCCCTTCTCTCAGCGGTGCTCACCAGCACTCCGTCGGGCCGAACGTAAACTATA
This sequence comes from Picea glauca, assembly GCA_000966675.3. Lineage (NCBI taxonomy): Eukaryota > Viridiplantae > Streptophyta > Pinopsida > Pinales > Pinaceae > Picea > Picea glauca. The sequence goes on from JZKD02S1616413.1 coordinate 561,108, forward strand.
GTTCGTTTGGGGCAGGTAGTCAAGGAATTCCTGCTTATATCATGTCGGTAGGTTCGACATCGTTCTCTTTGTTTGGTGTGTTTGGTAACAACGATTTCTCATCAGTTGTTGTCTCGACCGTGGGAAACCCCCATTATGGAAAACAACATCCTATACAGGGTACTATTTGTAACATCCCTCAAACGAACCCAAATGTAAATGTAATATAAGTGTACTTAAGCTAGTGAGTTGTTTTGACATCATTTTGTAATGCACCTCCCATGGCATAGTGTGCACATGAACTGTGCAGTACAAAGATGTAGTGTACACATTCTCGGATACCACGTGCAGTAACTAAAGTCTATGCAGTATGGAGGTCAGTGAGGCTCATGTATATGATATGTGATATAGGCTGGTGATTCAGTTATTATAAGTTGGGATGCTTATGTTTTGGTATTAGGCCAGAGCGCCTAGATGTTAAATTCCAGTGCACCTATTTTGTACATGTCTCATGACTAATATATAATACATCATTGTGTGCAGACCGACCATGATAAAAGAGATGGGGGATGAACTTCACCAGTTAGGGAAAGGGAGGGCCAAAAGTTAACGGAAAGGGCTAAGCTAGAGAGCTTAGGCCGAAAAGGAATATTATACCAATATTTCATAAAACATAAAGTATCGATAATTATTTTATCCTAAGTTCTAAATTTGGGGACAAGTGGACCAAAGTAGCTTCCAACATGACAAGTGTCAAGTTGGGGACATCCATTCATATCGTGGGGACTTAGCTCATTTGGTCACTTTTCACGGGGATTCTTACCAATAGCTTGACCATCACTTTCACGATCAGTTTTCACAGTGATTCCTTCCATCACTCAGTTATCTAGTCAATGATTCCATGACCATTTTCATTCACGCAGTATGTTATCCTTGACACGTCCATTTTACCATATATGTTCATGTTTCCATAATGTTTTTCAGTTGGTGTACATGTTTATCTTGGAGCAGGATTGAAGAAGTGGGTTGTTAGTCCCGTGAGAAATTCTATGAGCGAGAGAATTGATGGGGATTGATTCTCGAAGGTGCTAAACTGCAACTACAATGCTCTGAGACTTTCGTTCTGGCCTCTTGTTGAAGCCCTGGAAGGGAAGTGGGGCAACCAAGGGACTGCTGAGCAGATAAGGGGCACACTTCCTTGGGTGGGACAGGCATGTGGGGAATGAGAGGTTGTAGTTTGTTAGTTGAGTGAGCACCTGAGATGGAGTCTTTCATGTTGTCCATGAGACTTAGCCTAGTTAGGAACCCTTTACCCAGGTGGAGTTCAGTCCCAACTCAGGGGTGACTCACTATTGAGAGTGATGAACAATACAGTCTAAGGATGGGAAGTTTATGGACGGTCTATACGTAGTTGGTGACAATATTTCCAAGATAAGTACCAATTGTATGATAAATTTATATGTTGCATTGTTATTTACGTGCTTATGTTATGGTTTATAATATATGTGATTATAATTGCATGTATGTATATGGGTATTTCCTTGTATATGTTGCATATCTGTGTTTACTGTTATTTCAGTATGAAATCGTATATTACAGAATGTAATTGTTTGTTTATGTTTATATGTAAAGCTTCCACAAGAGTGTTGTATGTATATGTTTAAGTTGCATGCAGTTTGAAGAGAAAATTTATGTGGCACAACTCAATTGAATATTGGGTATGTTATTGTATGTTCCACAGTAAGAGAACAAAAGTGTTCCCTAGAGTAGCATGGTATGACCTGTTTAAGGTTGGGGATGTTACCAACTAGTATCAGAGCATGAGATATTTCTATGGAGTGGCATTCCCCGACCTATGGGTGGTCGGGGGACATTACAAATTGGTATCAGAGCTTTAGTTTCGACACTGATCCTGGATGGGCCAGAGGGGTTCAGTTGAAGCAAATATTCACAGAAGAGTAACTTCGAAGAGACCAAAATTCAAGTCATAGAGAATCCATGGAAAACGTTGGCGTGCAATTGTGCACGGTAAATTGTGGCGCTGCATAGAAGAATATTGTGTGTGGATGCACGCGCTGAATTTAGCCTTGTGCGGTGAGCACGCACATAGTAATGTGCACATGGGGTGCGAAAGTATTTCTTAACACAGAGGAGTTTTGTGGGTACACGCATAGTATGAGTATAAGTTGTCTTGCCACAGTGTATTCAATGGTGCACGCAGATTATTCTGCACGATGGAACATATTGAAATTTGACATGGTGCAATGCATAGGGAGAAATTCATGTGGAGTATAGGTGCATGATACCAAAACTATGTGCAGTGGATATTGGCGCAGAACGCAAAAGTAGTGTGTGCAAGTTGTTGGTGCAACGGAGAAGAAATGCATAGTGGATATAGGTGCACGGAAACGCGTTTTACCTTGTGACGTTTCTATTCACGATAAATATGGATGTACAGGTCAAAGTTTAGTGCATGCAAATTCATTTGGAAGGCAATGAGTTTGAGTTTAATTTTCATAATATTAGAAGAAAAAGAAACACACAACCGCATTGGAGCATTAATTAAAAGGAATTATGAGTTTTATATTACTCTTATTCAGAAAGATGGAAGTGAAATATAAGCTTACAAGAAAATCATATTGTAAAAGAAAACAAGACTCATAACACCACCAGATAGAATTTTGTAATAAACAGTCCAAAATCTACTTCTTTATGTATATAATCGTATTAATCCCAAAATTACAAAAAGGGAATGATAGTAGTTGTCCTGTTGTAAAAAGGGCCATTTAAGAATAGGCTTATCATCTCTGGTGCTCCTTTTCTTTGCTACTAGTTGTTCAAAATTCCCTGAAACATACTTAATTTCAGTTGAAGAATCACTTCAGCTTAGTGATCTCCTCCTTTAAAGAATCTAACCAGACCGGTTCCTCTCCAACACTTTCAACCATTGCAGCCATGGATTCCTCCTTCTTCTATCGCTTGCTCCTTTTCTTCTTAGGAGTTGGCTTGTTGATGACTAAATCCTTCATAGTGGGATTCAGCCTGACTTCCAATTGCGATTCTATAGCTAAATCTGTGTAGAATTTAGTTGCTAGAATGTGCGCACATACCCTTTCCTCCTTATTCGCAGGAAAGTCTAGCATGTTTCTCGAATAACCAGTCTCACTAGATTTAACCTTGTCCATGTATCTCAGGTTGTGGATACCGAAATTATTTTATAGAGAATAGAAATTCAACAAATTTGGAGAGTACTTCATTTATGGATAAGAAGATACCTTCATACTTGAGGATTGGTAGTTATAGAATTCCAATTATGAAGCGCAGACGGACTACATACAAGAACGTTGGGTTGCCATGATCAACTAATCCATTTCTAATGATTAGCTTTTGAGTTCATTACATGGTGTCTTTTAGATGATGTCACATGGTTTTGAAGTACCGAACGAGTGAAACTGGGTGATCTGACTAGCCGTCTCCCGCTCCACAAGTGGTGGATTTTACATGTTGAAGCATTTGATACCGTGTCTTGGCGAAAGTGGTTTCAGAAAACCACCTTCTTGCACAGATGTATCTTTGAAGGAACCGCGCCTCTATGTTTTCAAGACTTGAGTCTTATCTAGAATTGTCATGGTGATAACACCAGGAAATCAGGAGAGATAACTCTGATGTATATATGAAACCAAAATGGTTCATATTTTTCATGAATTGTTGAATTGTTAGCCTGATAAGTTTCGATGGCTACACGTTTTGGAAAATTAAAAACAACTAGATCAAATTAGACAAGTGTATATTCTATAGGAATGGAAGAAGAAAAGGGGAATTATAGTCAATAAGATGAGAGCAGAGGGGTGGATGTCCATTTGGGCATTGAAGGAACGAACTCCAACAGACGTGAAGAAGAAAGGAATGAAAACATGAATATGGCTGAGACCATTAAGAATTCGCAGAAGGATGTCTAAATCCATAAAGTTTATAATGAAATGCTTATGAGAGCCAAAGAGAAGGAGGATGACTTAAACATGAAGTTATTGTAGGGATTGAAAAGAATAGAAAATAAATTGGTTATGGAGAGTGACTCAAGAAAATCTGGAAGTCACAAGCCTTCGGATGAGAAACGAAAAGCAAGAAGTGTTAGTAGACATCACCATCATTCCCCAAGGCATTCCAATAAGAGAGTAGGCAATAGCTCAAGTCCATCCCCTATCATAAGGTATAAGAGGTCTAGGGTGTATGAGTTGCGAGGAGAAATGAACAAAATCAAACCTCCTACATTTGATGGTGGGCACAAGGATGAAGATGCAAAAACATGGTTGTTGGGCATGGGAATGTATTTTCAATTGCATAATTATTATTATCATGCAGAAGGTATAATTTATATCTATCAACTCGAAGGAAAGGCCTCCATGTGGTGGGATAATCTTGTGCATGTGCAGCACATTAAAGAGAAAAGTGTTACTTGGAGGGAATTCAAGAAGTATTTTGAGAAGAAATACTTGACTAAGAGATACTATGACAAGAAAATGAAAAAGTTCTTTGAACTCAAGATTAGAAGTATGACTATAGATGAATATGAGATAAGGTTTCTAGAACTGTTGAAGTATGTATCTTTCATCAAGGATGAGACAGTCAAAATTCAAAGGTATTTGAGTGCATTGTCATCATTCATCAGTGAAAAAATACAATATGATGATCCCAAGACATTAGAAGAGACCATAAGGCAAGTTAAATGCCTATATGATCAATAGAAAACAAGGCCAGCTTTCAAAAAGGCTTGGGAAGACAAGAATAAATTCAAAATGGATCAGAGGAAGAAGTGAGCTAAGCCACCATTCTTCATAAATAATCCACAAGGACAGTAAATGCCTAAAGAACCCAGAACAATTGACATGGGGACTCAAGGTCCAAGGTAGCCACCTATGCAATGTTGGGGTCGTAAAGGAGATCATAGGTTCAGATATTGTCCTCACAGAGGTGAAAAAGGTAGGGTTGTTCACAATGTACAACAAGATGAAATAGTGGAGGACATGGGAAAATATGTGCCAAGGATTTATGCATCCCTGGACAACAAGCAAGCAGAGTATCAGTCCCACATGATTGAAGTGGGAGGTATGGAAGGTATGATCAATAGGGATGCATACATATTTTTTCTTCTTCATCGCATGTTTTGTTTGTTTTTTATGGTTTCTGTATAAAACCTCGAGTTGGGTCTTTGTCAGTTCCCATGCTCGAAAATACATGAGAACGTGATCAAGCATACTTTTATCACTTTTTGGGGCTCAACAAGGTTATATGAAAAAGGAACCCCCCTGGATTTTTCTTTAAGCACTTTTCAGACTCTCTAAACATGAAAAGATAGTTGAGTGACCTTGTTATTTTCACGCTCGATAAAGTATTTGAAGAAAGCGTCTGGTGCGTGATAATTTCTCTCTTTTTCGGTCTCATCAGACTATTTTACGAAAAAGGAATTGAGAGAGTTCACTTTTAAGTGTTTTTCCAGACTCTATAATCATGAAAACCCTTCTAGTTTTCTATCTTTGGACTCGTTAAACAAACATTGATAGACCCGTCATGGGACCGAAACACTCCTTCCTAGGGTTCATTAAACATACTCTGAAGGACTTATCCGAAGGACTTATCCAAAGGATAAGCTTATATCAACAAGAATATGTTATCCTCCTCAAGCTTGCATAAAAATAAAGAGGTACTCGCCAGAAATGGTGGGGGAAAATTTGGGAAAGGGATATGTGCTCATCTTCATATTGATTGGTAGTAAGTGTTTCTCTTGAACATGACACCTCCTATTCATTATTTGAAGTCGGTTTGGGAAATCCATTTATCTATCATTCAATTTGCTACAAGGTCATACCCCGTGTCATCTCTGAGTCAATGTCGCTGAATCATTGGTTGTGTCATTCATATGTTCAAGAGAAGTTCATTTGAAACCTCTATTGAGTCGACCATCTGCAGTTGTCCATTCTCTCTGTGTCAGACTTCTCTGTGTCTAGTCCAACTTACATCATACTCTGTTTCACCTTCAAAATATGTTACTCATTTCATGTCATTGATGGGGGATACATCAAGGCCCTCCTGTGACAAGTTTTGTTCCATCGACTTCAGCTCATTATCCGGAATAAAGACTTAGAAAATTTTTGGCACCTTGCAACCTGCATGCCTCAATGGCAGGTTTCCTCACTTTCGACAGTGGGTTTACATCATTGACCCCTGATCGAAATATTTCGTTGGATGTTCGACCTCAACTCATTCATTCACATTCAAAGGATTGTACTAGAGTACCTTGGGAGTCATTGACATTAATGGTGATTTCCCTCGCACTTGTTAACAGTTTCATCAATGACCGGTAATCAAGTGGTTTCTACCATGTTCGACTTCAACACATGTAATCACATGGTTAGATTCGTACTTTTGGGCAATGAGATTGAAGACCCTGAATATCATCTCTTTGTCCAGGTTGCGATGGAATATGTGTAATTTGTGACACATAGATCCACTTTGCATGTCTCGTGGCTATGTCGTCTTAATTTGAATTTTCTCGTATAGATCCACAGTGTATTCATGGTGGCTATGCTATATTTTGACCACATGGATCCACAGTGTATGATTGGTGGCCATGACCTATGTCTACAATGTCATATGTCTGTGATCTAAGTATGGGAATGCCTACCTCAGAATTAATATATATGATATTCTACAAATGCTTGGTTGTTCGCAGGTTTCCTATTAGGTGCGCTCTTGGTTTCCGACACACACGTGCAGTTAACAAAGTCTTTCGGCTGTCACTAATTGTGGCCTCATACTTTGGGAAGAATTTTGTTACCCATGATTTTGGTCAATCTTGATGGTGTATTGATGATGGTGTACTCAGGCTCCTCATAAGAACTTTCTTCTAAGAAAAGTGACATTCATCTCTTCTCAGAAAACTTACTTTTGAAGAGAGTTCACTGGTTGCTAATATCCTAGGGTGCGAGAATGACCCATTCTCGCAGGCTGACTTAAGCTAGGGTGCGAACTTCTCGCACTTTTCTACATAGCTAGGGTGCGAACTTGTTCTAAAGCTTGGAAAAAGGCCTCGATGGTTCTAGAAGGGAATCTTCTAGAAGAATGGGTTGGAATTCGAATGGTTATCCTTTTACTGGTTTCCCTGATATTGTGGGATCATTCTTATCCAAGTAACCATCTCATTCTCTCCTATATATTGATGGAATTCTCATGGAAAAGGTTAAGTAAGATTCATTGGAGAATTGGTGAAAGACTTGTGTGAAGGACCTAGATTGAACAAGAGCTTGGAGACTCTAGCAAGTCTATCAATAGGAATTGGATCTTCTTCATACAAGGATTGAGCAAGTGTGTGTGTTGGAGCCAAGAGCCACCCAAAGGAAGCTTCCGACATCAAGGCGATCAGGTTGCATCTTCTACTTTCGATTAATATGATAAAGTGACATGTCCTTTTCCCATAAAGTCATTCTCACTTTATTATGTAATTCCCTGATCATGCACATAAGTTGACAGTTGAATATATTTTGCTATCTTCACTTTGGTTGGTTTGTGTTGTCTTGGTCTTGACCTGACGAGAGCACCGGAGCAAAGTGGGAGAAACAAAGATCCTAGGAAGCAATACAAAGGTATGTTACTTGTTCCTCCCTACTAGCTAATTCCATGGTCAAAACTTAGGGAAAGAGTCATGTCATGTCCTATTTTGTTCTAGATCCAGGTGGATATAGGGAGATCTATTAATGTCCGCACCTACCGATTAATCCGATAACAAAATTGGTGACTCCACTAGGGATATAAGTCGTTTTCTTTGTGGATTTTGGGATTTTTCCTTGGCCATTTTCTCTTGCCTTACCTCTCTCCATTCATATCAATCTCTAAGTCTTCAGGATACCCTGATAGACTCTCTGGGTCCAGAGGCCTCTTCAAATTTTTTGTCTTTTTCCAAAAATTTGCTTAGTTACAAACATTCTCGCACTGCACTCCATAGTGGCCTGCGAGAATATACTGAGTTCACACTTTTCTTTTAGGTTCAGTGTGAGGTTCTCGCACTCTGCTCAAAGTTGGCATTTGAGATCTTTGCTTGATCAGCTGCCCAGATCAGGATAGGTGCCTGCAAAGAGCTTCTTGGACCATTGGTTGATATTTTCTTGTCTTCATTTTTGTGCACGAACAGTCTTGGGAAATCAAAGGCTCTTCCTGTCACTTTTTTCTTGAATTTCATTTCTTGACTTTTCTCTGCAAAGATATACTCTCTGATTTTGGAATCTGAGTGTGCTTGTTTAGTTAAGAACCGGCGATCAATTGAAAGTTGAGCTTCTTTGTATTTATCATTTGCTCATTATTTGTAAGATTACTTTTCTCATGCAATTGAAAAGACTAGTTTGGTCTACTTGTTATTTTTTGTTTCCATTGAAAGATTGGTTTGGGTTTTTATATATTGCTTGTTCATTATTTTTTGGTTTTCTTCACTCTCACCATCATGGTGTAGGTCCTTTTTTAAAAGTAAACAAAGTTTTTCTTTCAAAATATTTTTTCGTCTTCGAAAGTATTGAAAATCAATTGTTGAAATTATTGAAAAAGAAACAATAGAGAATTGTTATTTTTGCGTGCTTCGTTGCAATTGCAATTTAAAGGAAATTGTGTATTGTAGTTCAAGTTTGAACCAGAAAACTTGTATTTCCCTCCTGTACATAGGATTCATTGAACAAAAATTGCTATATTTCATTCTTATCCATGCATCGTTGGGTTAGAGTTTCATACAACATCAATTTCATCTATGTTTCCTTTGAGTAACAACAGCCCTTAATAACACTGCAATTGTACAATTTAACTAGTAACTCTTTTCTAGGGTTCTATTACACCAACATTTAGCTAGGCTAGCGCTTTGGAATAGGCAGAGAGATAAACTCTCCAAAGCACAAAACACACAATAACATCTTGTGTTAAGGAGTGTCAAATTCCATTTACAACATCTTGTCCTGGGAATCCCTTCTCACACAAGGGTCAAACACGAGGTCGCATTGATATTGATAGATTTACTCACCCTTCTTTGTTGATATCGGTGTAGAGATTGAATGTATTATGGGGGTCACTCAGAGGTATACCCACAATGATGAGTGGAATTCTTTTGAGTTGATTTTGGGCTAGATACCCTGCCCTTGCATGAGGATTGGACTGTCGATTGTCCCCCCAGGATTTATTGTTGTCGGTGGTTACCTTAGTGGCCTATCTTTCTAGGTTCTTACACAAGGTGACTGTGAAGGGGCAAGTCTTCACGGTACCTGGAATCCACGTTGGCCAAACTCACTAGGGCTCCTTGGAGGGTAGACCCACGATTATGTGTGGGAGCTTGCACCAGGGTGTAAGTCTGTTAAGAAGGTCACCAATGTAACTTTTCCACCCTAGCCCAGCCCCTTCTCGTCTTGTTGTTGTGACGTTGGATTTCATCACCAACTAGTGGCTTCCAAATTAGAAGGTCTTGATTGCTTGGTATTGTTTCCTAGTTTTTGTTTACTAGTGCGTGTTGTTTTTTTACCAAAGTTGACCATATGATTTTCTTCGTAAGATTGTCACTCATTTACAATAGCTCCTCCACGTCATTCACGTAGAATGCAGGGTTTATCTCCAAAGAATCTGAAAGGTTCTCAACCCTTGCCTACAAGTTCACCCGAGGGCTCTCCTCGACAGAGTGAAGTCCAAGACGTTACCACACCGCAAGTGGAACGAACTGACTCTCTAGAACATTTTCGAATTACCAATACTCGAGAGGAATTTTGACTTCACCCCAATTTTGAGCAACCGTTTATGCAACTGAATTCTTCCGGAGACTTAGTTGTTGTGTCTTCTAGATCACCGGTTGGACCCTTTCCAAGCATAGAAGGCCAAAATCCTTTTAGGTCTATGGGATTTTTTCGATGGGACCTTTTTGGTCCAATCTCACTTGTGATTTCCAAAATCTCTAGTACAGAGACCATACCGTTTACTACCGCCTATTACTTTCCTGGTACGGACACCCTGCGATCTGACCACATCTTGACCATCCCTATCAAAATGGCCCATCACACAGATACTACAAGTGTTCACACTGGTATTACTGCGGTTAGCCAAGCCCCCATCGACACACCTCTCACACCCAGTATCACCCTCACACTACCACTCGGATACTGAGCATTCAATGCATCAATTTAAACTCCTCAGCAAACTCCATCTGGCTCTCTTGGTGGTCCCTCTTCTTCTGGGCACTTTCTTCCCGGTTTTATTCTGACACTCCCTCAATTTCCTTTTGGAGGACCTTTCTCGTCCTCCAATGGAAGTCATAATCCTAGTGGAACTATTCCATCTTTCACACCAAATTAACATATTCTCGTCGGTGGACAGTTTCATCAAGGTGGTATGACTCAACTCCCTCTCAGCGGGAAAATTCCTATTGGAACGCAAATCCCAATTGGAACACAACCCCCAATTGGAACGCTTCCCCCAATTGGAACACCACCTTCGATAGGAGGACCGTTCCCACCTTATGGACAAAACATACCTTCATCCTTGGCCCAGTATTGGAATCATCTGATACAACATCCTCCTCAATCGACTGGGGGGAAACAGTTTCCAGCTACATCCGTTATACCCCCCCAACCTTATCCGGGTATGTCCAATCCCATATGGGGTTCGAATGCTCAAACTCACATCCTTGTTCAAGGATACAATCCCATGAGCTACTATCCTCTTCAACCACCATCGAACTGCCTGGGTATTCACATTATATGCAGACTTCTTATGGTCCTACTGGTTTTCTGACGGGGCTTCCTCCCCAAAGCCACTAGTACCTGCAGGTGAATCAACAGTTACACTTCTTGGCCACTTTGGATATTCCAGATTTGTCAAGGATTTTAAATGATCCAATTCATCACTCTCCCCAATGGCCTGCTATACTAGCCAAACTACCATAGGATATCCCTAAATTCGAAGGAAAAGTGAGAGAGGACCCGAACAATCACGTCATGACTTTTCACCTCTGGTGTTCATCCAACTCATTGATGGATGACTCTATTCATTTACATATTTTTCAACGAACCCTCACAGGTTCTGCTGTGAAGTGGTATATAGAATTACCATGAGGTTTCTTCGCTGACTTCAACACCCTAGCTATGGCTTTCCTCATACACTACTAGTTACTGATTCGTTATGAAACGGGGACCAATATTTTGAGTTCTTTCAAACAAAACAAAGCCACTCATATATCCGATCACATTCATGAGTGGTGATAGCGACGACGTCTCATTAAACTCGAACTCCCCGATCGTTTGTTGGCAGAGTGGTTCACAAAATCATTTGTGAATGACATTGTTCATGATATCGCCATGGGTGGAGTAGTCACGAAAGAGCAGGCCATAAGTCGTGCTCAATACCTTGACCTCGTTTACTCACAAACAGGTACCCTTTATGACTTACTACCTGACTTGCCTCGTCCTTTCACTTCTTCCACTTAAACTACTCCAGCTGCTTCGCATGCAGCCAATGGTGTGATTGGCACTCCCCAGGCCCAACCACATTCTGCCTCAAGCACCAACCCCAAACCTATTTCTTCTATTGTTCAAAATGCTCTGTCTCCTGCTCCTCCCACCGGCAAGACTTCTGAGGTCAATGCAGTTCAATCTACCCTAGCCGGTAAAAACAAATCCAAAAAGGGAAGGGGTAAGAATAAGGAGGACAAAAATACTTCTCAAGAAGAGTGAACCAAAACTACACCTGCTGACGATCGGGATAAGCGCAAACCTCGATACCCTTGTCTTATCTGTGGTGATGATCACTACACGAAGGATTGTCCATGATGCACTGAGGTCACTAAATTCCTTCAAGGAGCTCTAAAACCACCTGCTCTGGCCATTTTGTCCCATCCCTTCCTGTCTCAACAATAGGCTCGGCTGGTCATTCAGGACAAACCTTCATCTTCTACTACATCATATGTATTGATGTGCACTGGCGATTCAAAGCAGAATGACATTGCACTCACCACTCGAGCCAAAGATTATTCACCCTCTAAAGAGAAGGTTGATGACCTACCTCCTTCATTGGTACAACCCTCTCCTACGACTCCACCTACCAACGGTCCTCTTCATCTCGAATAACCGAGCCTCGACACAATTGTTCGACCCCCCCCATAGGGTGTTGTTCAGAAATCGGATTTCAATCCACATGCTCGTGTTGCCCAGAACTACAACATTGTTGAAAATCTGGCCCAAGCACCTTCTGCGATGTCATCCCTCGAAGTCCTTCAAAGTTGTCCCACACAACGGAAGGCACTGTTGAAATCTATTGGTGGAATCGACCCAATGGATACGAATTTAATAATTTTTGACTTGGAATATCACATTCCAAGGTTACCTCCTCAGCTCGCATTCCAAATTCAAATGATTGTCTCTGACAAAAACATTATTCGAATCGTTATCGATGAGGGTGCCTCGATGTGCATCATGTCTCTTACTTGCTGGAAAGCCATTGGCTCTCCCTATTTGAACGAATCCTAGAAAACTCTCAAAGCCTTCAATGGCTTCAGTTTTAATCCATATGGTGTCCTTCCTTCATTTCCCATCATGTTAGAAGGAAAAATGGTCCAAGTCGAAGTGGAAGTCTTCGACATTCCCCTTGATTACAATCTTCTGCTTGGTCGCAGCTGGATCGATTCCATGTGCGCAGTTGTGTCATCCCGTTTCCATGTGGTATGTTTCCCACATCAAGGGAAGGTAGTCACTGTCGACCAATTAGCCTTATTTAATTCCGATACCCGTAATGGCAATGTACCGTTCATCGCTAAAACCCCACCGGGTTATGAGAACATCGGTGTAGGCCTTCTCAAAGACTCTTCGTTAATGTGTACTTTTCCCACTCCGTCGCCTGATGTTCCATGCTCATCCATTGCTTCAATCAACATGATCTCCACCTCGATTCACAAACTTCCTACGTCTCACGACCCATGGATCGTACCTGACCCTGGAGATTATCTTCATTATGGTGACACAATGTCGTTAAGTTCGGTCGAATCTGCCTATCAGGCCATTCAATCGGCAACACCTTCTACCCCCTCTCTTGGTGAGTTATCACCAGATCCTTTATGTGTCATGTTTCCCACTGATGATATGATCATGTCTGTCATGGAGGACACCTCTTGGGGTGATGGAAATCATCATTCCATCCTCTTTTTGGAGCAACATACCATTGAGAACTACCAATGGATATCGACCCCGTCGACCGTTGTTGTCATCTCCACTGTTCTCGGGTCCACACACGATGTGTTTTTCGAAGGGACCTTAAGTAATATCTCGCCCTCTATTCCCCTCGACATGTCCATCAAACCTGGAATTGTCGAAAATGTCCATATCGGAGCTTCGTGTTCCCTGATGAAATCGTCACCTGCACGTCCCTTTTCAAAGAGTTTCGTGACATCTTCACCTAGATCTACGAAGAAATGTTGGGTATCCACCCCGACATTGTGATACATGAGATCAAGACATACCCCAACGTTAAACCCATCCGACAACGCCTTCATCCAGTTCACCCACGTAAAGCGGTGGCTATCAAGCTCGAAGTTGAGAAACTTCTCAAAGCTGGCTTTATTTACCCGGTGGCCCTCACTGACTGGGTTTCCAATCTTGTCCCGATCGATAAGAAACAAGGCACAATTTTTGTATGCATTGATTATAAGGATATCAACAAAGCTTGTCCCAAAGACAACTTTCCTACCCCCTTCCTCGATCAGATTGTCGACGATTACATCGGAAGTGAAATCTTCTCTCTGATGAATGGTTTCTCCAGGTATAATAAAATCAACATTGTTCCTGAGGATCAACATAAGACTTCTTTTATTTGTCCTTGGGGTACTTTTGCCTATCGAAAACTCCCTTTCGGTCTCAAGAACGTTGGCACAACTTTTCAACGCACTATGTCTTATTCTTTCCATGATATCAAGCACATCATTCAACCATATCTGGATGATTTTCCCGCTCACTCAATGCGCAAATTCAATCATCCAACCCACCTCCAAGCCATTTTTGTTCGTTGTCGGTTCTACCGTATACGTTTGAATCCTCATAAGTGCATTTTCTGCGTGGAATCCATTCGCCTTCTAGGTTTTCTTGTTTCGCGTCAAGGGATCAGGGTGGATCCTTTAAAGGTTGAGGCAATCCTTAATCTCCCTCCTCCTTCTACACTTTTCCAGTTACAAAGTTTGTAGGGGAAAGCAAAATTTCTTCATCATTTTCTCCCAAATTATGTCGAGATTACTCGTGGATTTACGCGGCTACTAAAAAAGGGGTCTGAGTTCATATGGGATACCATCACCAACAATTCTTTCAAAGATTTGAAATTGTCCCTAACGCATGCTCCGCTTATCTTTCCCCCTGATTACAGTCACGATTATTTCCTCTACCTTGCTGCCTCAGATTACACCATTGGTATGGTTCTCATCCAAGAGGATGATGCTAATGATGAACATGTTATTTACTACTTGAGTCGAAGTCTAACACCTACCAAAATCAAGTATTTACATGTCGAAAAATTGGCCTTGGCAGTCGTCCAAGCCATCCAACGCTTCCGGCACTATATCCTCTCACACAAGACTACAGTGATTTATACCTGCAACCCTATCCAACACATTCTCACACGTCAATTGCTAGGGGGAAAATACTCCAAATGGATCATGATACTCCAAGAGTTTGACTTGGAATTCAAACACGCCAAGTCTAAGAAGTCCTTAGTGTTTGCTGAGTTGATATGCGACTTTCCCTATTCTGAAACGGAAAATGTAGCAGTTGATTCATTACCCGATGAATCCCTTTTCCTCATCAGCACCGATGATCTTTGGTATGGAGATATCATCATATATCTCCAAACCCATACTTTTCAGCCAACTTTGTCTAGTACTGATCGACGTCAAATACGATACCAAGCTTGTCAATATATTATCCTCGGGGATACTCTTTATCATCGGGAGATTGACTCTGTTTTTCGACGTTGCCTCACATTCGACAAAGCCAAGAGAGCTCTGAATGACTTCCATTCTTGAGCCTGTGGTGTTCATATGTCTGGGTATGCTACTGCCCAAAAGATCTTACGAGCAGGGTATTTTTGGCCTTCTTTATTTAACGAATGCATAATCGTCGTTCAAAAATGCCATGCTTTCCAGACCTATAATAACAAGATATGGTCACATCCTGCTCCTCTTCACCCTGTGGTCTTCGTTGGTCCCTTTGCAAAATGGGGCATCAATTTCATGACATGTCACCCCTACTCGGCCAGGGGGCATGGATACATCATTGTAGCCATAGATCACTTTACGAAATGGGCTGAGACAATGATGACATTTGACAACACTGGAAAGACCACATCATTATTCATTTTTAATCACATCATAGCTCATTTTGGTGTTCCCTAGGTTATCGTCACTAATCACGATAGCCACTTTCGAAACTTCATGATGTTTGACCTTACTAAAAAGTTGGGTCTTCGCCATGAAAAATCAATGCCCTATTACCCACAAGACAACGGCCAAGTCGAGGCAATTAACAAAGTTTTCATAACTATACTCTGACGAATTATAGGGATTCACAAAACAAGTTTTCACACAATGTTGTTTTTGGCATTGTGGGCTTATCGGACATCCGTCAAGTCCTCTACTAGGTTTACACCTTTCCGGTTAGTCTATGGTTTTGGAGCCATTCTCCCGATTGAATGTAAGATACCCTCTTTAAAACTAGTTGTTGAACTCCTACCAAACACTTCTGCTGAGGAAGAATGTCTCTTGTATCTTATGTGATTAGACAAAACTTGACGTGATGCTACCCTAGTCATAGAAACTCAGAAAAAACATGTCAAGGCCCAATACAACAAACGTGTCAAGCCTCGCGTTTTCTTTGAAGGAGATCTTGTTCTCCTCTATGAACAAGATCGAGATATGCTAAGAGATGGAAATTCGAAGACATGTGGCGAGGTCCTTATATCGTTCGACGCATTTTGGAAAAAGGGGCTTATGATTTAGTAGATTACGATGGTATCCCTTTGAGTGAACCCATGAATGGGCTGTACTTGAAGAAGTATTATGAATAAGATCACCCGTACACGAGTACTTGTATTTTTATTGTATCATACTTCTTGTGTGTTACTATAGCTTGCTTTTGTCGTTATCTGGTCTCTGCCCTTATGTGACATTGTGTTTAATTTCCAGATCTCGGAGTCTTTGTTACCCTACATTGGCTTCGCTAATGGTGCTATTCATAGTACTTAGAATCTTGCTTCCACTACATGGGCAATTTACGCCCCTACAAACGAACTTGTCTCCTTACGAGGTGTGTGTCTCAGTCGTGCAACCAACAATATTGCAGAGTATAGCGTCGTTATTGAATTGTTGATTGATGCTATCTCACTCGGAATCTGTCATTTGGTTGTGTGACTCGATTCAAAGCTTGTAGTACTACAATTAAGTAATGTCTATACTATTCGAAGTCCTACTTTGTTACGGGTGTATTTGCGAATTCGCCTCTTGGAACGTTATTTTGATTATATTGAATATCAACATATTCCTAGATGTCTAAATACATTAATTGATGCATTGGATAGCTATGTATTAGACAGACATTTGGATTATTTATAAATCAATCACATCAATTTTCACACAACACAAGATAAACTGGTAGAAGCCGTATGTATATATAACAATCAAAAGAGTTTTTTACAAAAAGTTATGTCCGAGGACCAAAATGTCAAAATATGAATCTCATAGCTTCTACAGAGTAATTTCATGGATGAAGTTCACGGTAACACATGACTGCCTGGGCAACCCTATGGAGCAGTCGACCAATGGACTCTGACACTCCTACTATATGATGGTGATAACGTAGTGGGACCTCTCCAAGAGGCATGTCTGGAATATCTTTTTTCAAAACCTCTAGGTTTTGTTCCACCGCTTCATAATCCTTGGCGTCCCATTGTGGAACTGGTGCCATCTCTCCTCATTGTTGAATAGGAGAGGTACCGGGAGGTCGGTAAGGTCCCACATCTGTGTCATCAAAAACAAATTTTGTATTTAGTCCTTGGACGAACATATAAAAAACATTTGCATATGATAAAATTCAAAAAAACATTTAAAAAGAAAAAAATGTGTACTTCTTACCAAGTTCCCCCCACTGAGCACCCTCGGGAAGGACCAAGTCCGGATCTCCTCGAAAATCCAACCCGATATAATCATAATCATCGACCATCAACATCTGTGGTCGCAACTAGTCGAAGAAGGTATCATCATATTTGATAATTGGTCCCGCTATGTGCCGGGCCATGAGATGACACCATCTCCACATTCTTGGATCTGTTGGGGCCAGAAAATCCCACTTAACCTGCAGCCTTAGTAACAGAACCCTCTCGAGAAAGAAGGACACCAACAAAGACCGGTACCCAAATTTCTTCAGGTCGTCTTGCCTGCATTTGGTCAATTGCCTTTTCATGCTACGAAGCATAGCATCTGCCCAATTAAAAACCTGATGCTCAGTACACTCTATGGCATACTGAAAGTAACTCTGGAGTTCCATGTGAGGAGCAGAGCTCCCAGGCATATGAGAAATGGTGAACAAAATAGTGTGGAGGGTCAAATCCCGCACTCCCCAAATAGCTACTTTCCCTTTCTTCCTCTCTGCCTCTGGAACACAGTGTAAGCGGCAGTACTCACTCATGGGTAGTCCACCACCTTTACTACCAGTCAAGCTCACGTGGTACCCATGTCATGATAGTCCTGTCAAGAAGTAAATGTCCTCAATATCCAAGGACAATGTGTGGACCCCTACATGAAATACTTGTTGATCGGGATCCCACATATGCACAAGGTACTCCAATAACCTTACTTGGGCCCTCATGCCTAGGATAGGAAAGTACTTCAGAAGACCACAGTTTCACAGAGAAGCAATGGTGGGCATTTGATTTCCAGCAATGGCATTATCTTCTTCATGTGCCCTTTCGCGCCATTCCAAAACCATTGTGATGGCCAAATACCTACATAAGAAGCACAAGAAAAAGATTAATAACTCTATTCACAATTTGGTATCTTTTCATTGAGCAAAAGTTTTTAAAATAAATTACACTTTGCGGTTCTCACAGGTGCCCTTTAGGCACAGTGCAAGTTTCTAGCAAGCGCCTTTGGGCTCATCTGTGAGAACGACCCATTCTCGTAGGTCCCGTATATCTCACCTGCGAGAATGGCTGAGCGCCATAATGACCCCCAAAACAAACTCAAAATGGTGGTTTTTTCCAATGAAAATGAAAAATTAAACCATGAAAAAGTAGAGGACAAAGAGCCTACCTCACTCCCGCTGACAGTTCGTCAAATGGATGCTCGTAACTCCCGCAATCTAACACCGAATTTCAAGGGTAAAAGAGGTGTTTTTGGGCTCAAATAGTGGTAAAGTTAAAATGATATGGTAAAAAGAGTTTTTACCCCTTTATATTCACTTTTACCATGTTATTGAATTTTTATAATTATTTATTTATTAAAACCTAATACCTAATGCCCTTTTGAGTACAAATTTTGCAAGCATAATGACTTCGATGTTCATGTACAGGGATGCAGACATATTTTTTCTTCTTCATCGCATGTTTTGTTTGTTTTTTATGGTTTTTGTATAAAACCTCGAGCTAGGTATTTGTCAATTCTCATGCTCGAAAATACATGAGAAAGCGATCAAGCATACTTTTATCACTTTTTCAGGCTCAACAAGGTTATATGAAAAAGGAACCCCCCTGGAGTTCTCTTTAATCTCTTTTTAGACTCTCTAAACATGAAAAAATAGCTGAGCGACCTTGCTATTTTCACGCTCGATAAAGTATTTGAAGAAAGCGTCTGGTGGGCGATAGTTTATCTCTTTTTCGATCTCATCTGACTATTTTACGAAAAAGGAACTGAGAGCGTTCTCTTTTAAGTGTTTTTCCAGACTCTATAATCATGAAAAACCTTCACATTTTCTATCTTTGGACTCGTTAAACAAACATCGACAGATCCGTCATGGGACCGAACCACTCCTTCCTAGGTTTCGTTAAACATACTCCGAAGGACTTATCTGAAGGATAAGATTATATCAACAATCATATGTTATCCTCCTCAAGCTTGCATAAAAATAAAGAGGTACTCGACAGAAATGGTGGGGGGGAATTTGGGAAAGGGATATGTTCTCATCTTCATATTGATTAGCAGTAAGTGTCGCTCTTGAACATGACACCCCCTATTCATTATTTGAAGCGGGTTTGGGAAATCCATTTGTCTCTCATTTGATTTGCTACAAGGTCAAACCTTGTGTCATCTCTGATTCAATGCTACCGAATCATTGGTCGTGTCGTTCATATGTTCAAGAAAAGTTCATTTGAAGCCTCTATTGAGTCGGCCATCTGCAGTTGTCCATTCTCTCCGTGTTGGCATTCCCTATGTCTAGTCCAACTTATATCATACTCTGTTTCACCTTCAAAATTCGTTACTCATTTCATGTCATTGATGGGGGATACATCAAGGCCCTCCTGTGACGAGTTTTGTTCCATCGACTTCAGCTCATTATCTGGAATCAAGACTTAGAAATTTTTTTGTACCTTGGAACCTGCATGCCTCAATGGTAGGTTTCCTCACTTTCGATAGTGGGTTTACATCATTGACCCCTGATCGAAAGATTTCATCAGATGTTCGACATCAACTCATTCATTCACATTTGAAGGATTGTACTACAGTACCTTGGGAATCATTAACATTAATGGTGATTTCCCTCGCACTTGTTAACGGTTTCATCAATGACTGGTAATCAAGTGATTTCTACCATGTTCGAATTCAACACATGTAATCACATGGTTAGATTCATACTTTTGGGCGATAAGATTGAAGACCCTGGATATCATCTCTTTTTCCAGGTTGCGATGGAATATGTATAATTTGCGACACATAGATCCACTTTGTATGTCTTGTGGCTATGTCGTCTTAATTTGAATTTTCTCGCATAGATCCACAGTGTATTCCTGGTGGCTATGCTATATTTTGATGGCATGGATCCACAGTATATGATTGGTGGCCATGAACTATGTCTACAATGTCATCCATCTGTGATCTGAGTATGGGAATGCCTACCTCAGAATTAATATATACGATATTCTGCAGATGCTTGGTTGTTCGTAGGTTTCCAATTAGGTGCACCCCTGGTTTCCGACACACACGTGCAGTTTACAGAGTCTTTCCACTGTTACTAATTCTGGCCTCATACTTTGGGGGGCATTCTATTACCCATGATTTTGGTCAATATTGATGGTGTATTGATGATGGTGTACTCAAGCTCCTCATAAGAAATTTCTCCTCAGAAAAGTGACATTCATCTCTTCCCGGAAAACTTACTTTTGAAGAGAGTTCGCAAGTTGCTAATATCCTAGGGTCCGAGAATGACCCATTCTCGCAGGCCAACTTAAGCTAGGGTGCGAAATTCTTGCACTGTGCTACATAGCTACGGTGCAAACTTGTTCTAAAGCTTGGAAAAAGGTCTCGATGGTTCTAGAAGGGAATCTTCTAGAAGAATGGTTTGGCATCCGAATGGTTATCCTTTTACTGGTTTCCTTGATATTGTGGGATCATTCTTATCCAATAACCATCTCATTCTCTCCTCTATATTGATGGAATTCTCATGGAAAAGGTTAAGCAAGATTCATTGGAGAATTGGTGAAAGACTTGTGTGAAGGACCTAGCTTGAACAGGAGATTGGAGACTCTAGCAAGTCTATCAAGAGGAATTGGATCTTCTTCATACAAGGATTGAGCAAGTGTGTGTGTTGGAGCCAAGAGACACCCAAAGGAAGCTTACGACATCAAGGTGATTAGGTTGTATCTTCTACTTTCAATTAATATGATACAACGGCATGTCCTTTTCCCATAAAGTCATTCTCACTTTATTGTGTAATTCCTTGATCATGCACATAAGTTGACAGTTGAATATATTTTGCTATCTTCACTTTGGTTGGTTTGTGTTGTCTTGGTCTTGACCTCACAAGAGCACCTGAGCAAAGCAGGAGCAACAAAGATCCTAGGAAGCAATACAAAGGTTTTTTACTTGTTCCTACCAACTAGCTAATTCAATGGTCAAAACTTAGGGAAAGAGTCATGTCATGTCCTATTTTGTTCTAGATCCAGGTGGATCTAGGGAGATCTGTTAGTGTACGCACCTACCGATTAGTCCGATAACAAAATTGGCGAATCCAATGGGGATATAACCCATTTTCTTTGTGTCTTTTAGGATTTTTCCTTGGCCATTTTCTCTTTCCTTTCCTTTCTCCATTCATATCAATCTCTGAGTCTTCAAGATACCCTAATAGACCCTCTGGGTCCAGAGGCCTCTTTAATTTGTTTGTCTTTTTCCAAAAATTTGCTTAGTTATAGACATTCTTGCACTACACTCCATAGTGGCCTATGAGAATATACAAAGTTTGCACTTTTCTTTTAGGTTCAATGTGAGGTTCTCGCACTCTGCTCAAAGCCGGCGGGCGAGAATGACCCATTCTCGCAATGTGTAATATTGTTAGCCTGCGAACCCTCTTTTCAATTTTTTGGATTTGAGATATTTTCTTGATCAGATACCTAGATCAGTATATGTTCCTGCAAAGAGATTCTTGGACCATTAGTTGATATTTTCTTGTCTTCGTTTTTGTGCACGAACAGTCTTAGGAAATCAAAAGCTCTTCGTGTCACTTTTTTCTTCACTTTCGTTTCTTGACTTTTCTCTGCAAAGATATACTCTCTAATTTTGGAATCTGAGTGTGCTTGTTTAGTTAAGAACCAGTGACCGGTTGAAAGTTGATCTTCTTTGTCTTTATCATTTTCTCATTATTTGGAAGATCACTTTTCTCATGAAATTGAAAAGACTAGTTTGGTCTTCTTGTTATTTTTTGTTTCCATTGAAAGATTGGTTTGGGTTTTTATCTATTGCTTGTTCATTAGTTTTTTGTTTTCTTCACTCTCACCATCACGGTGCAGGTCCTTTTTGAAAAGTGAACAACGTTTTTCTTTCAAAATATTTTTTTGTCTTCAAAAGTATTGAAAATCAATTGTTGAAATTATTGAAAAAGAAACAATAGAGAATTGTTATTTTTGCGTGATTCGTTGCAATTGCATTTTAAAGGAAATTGTGTATTGTAGTTCAAGTTTGATCCGAAAAAATTCTCTTTCCCTCCTGTAAATAGGATTCATTGAACGAAAATTGCTATATTTCATTCTTATCCATGTATCGTTGGGTCAGAGTTTCATACAACATTAGTTTCATCTTTGTTTCTTTGAGTAACAACCCTTAATAACACTGTGCAATTGTAAAATTTAACTAGTAACTCTTTTCTAGGGCTCTATTACACCAACATTTAGCTAGGCTAGTTCTTTGGAATAGGCAAAGAGATACACTCTCCAAAGTACAAAACACACAATAGCATCTTGTGTTAAGGAGTGTCAAATTCCAATTACAACATCTTGTCCTAGGAAGCTCTTCTCAAACAAGGGTCAAAAACAAGGTCGCATTGATATTGACAGAGTTACTCACCCTGCTTTGTTGATATTGGTGTAGAGATTGCATTTATTATGGGGGTCACTCAGAGGTATACCCACAATGATGAGTGCAAGCCTTTTGAGTTGATTTTGGGCTAGATACCATGCCCTTGCATGAGGATTGGACTGTCAACTGTCCCCCCAGGATTTATTGTTGTCGGTGGTAACCTTAGTGGCCTATATTTCTATTTTCTTACACAAGGTGACTGTGAAGGGGCAAGTCTTCACGGTACTTGGAATCGATGTTGGCCAAACTCACTTGGGCTACTTGGAGGGTATACACACGATTATGTGTGGGAGCTTGCACCAGGGTGTAAGTCCGTTAAGCATTTCGTTAGCGTAACTTTTCCACCCTAGCCCATCCTCTTCTTGTCTCGTTGTTGCGATGTTGGATTTCATCACCAACTAGTGGCTTCAGAATTAGAAGGTCTTGATTGTTTGGTATTGTTTCCTAGTTTTTGTTTACTAGCGCGTGTTGTTTGTTTACCAAAGTTGACCATACAATTTTCTTCATAAGATTGTCACTCATTTACAATATCTCCTCCACATCATTCATGTAGAATGCATGGTTTATCTCCAGAGAATATGGAAGGTTCTCAACCCTTGCCTACAAGTTCACCCGAGGGCTCTCCTTGGCAGAGTGAAGTCCAAGACGTTACCACACCGCAAGTGGAACGAACTGACTCTCTAGAACATTTCTGAATTACCAATACTTGAGAGGACTTTTGACTTCACCCCAATTCTGAGCGACCGTTTATGCGATTGAATTCTTCTGGAGACTTAGTTGTTGTGTCTTCTCAATCACCGGTTGGACCCTTTCTAGGCATAGAAGGCCAAGATCCCTTTTGGTCTATGGGCATTTTTCGATAGGACCTTTTTGGTCTAGGCTCACCTGTGATTTCTGAAATCTCTAGTACAGAGACCATACCATTTACTATCGCCTATTACTTTCCTAGTACAGATGCCCCACGATCTGACCACATCTTAACCATCCCTATCTAAATGGCCCATCACACAGACACTACAAGTGTTCACACCGGGATTACCGCGGTTAACCAAGCCCCCATCGGCACACGGCTCACACCCAGTATCACCCCCATACTACCACCCAGATACTAAGCATTGAATTCTTCAATTTCAACTCCTCTGCAAACTCCATCTGGCTCTCCTAGTGGTCCCTCTTCTTCTGGGCACTTTCTTCTCCGTTTTATTTCAACACTCCCTCAATTTCCTTTTGGAGGACCTTTCTCATCCTCCACTGGAAGTCTTAATCCTAGTGGCATTATTCCATCATTCACACCAAATTAACAGATTCCCGCCGGTGGATAGTTTCATCAAGGTGGTATGACTCAACCCCCTCTTAGTGGGCAAATTCCTATTGGAACGCAAATCCCAATTGGAACACAACCCCCAATTGAAACGCTTCCCCCAATTGGAACACCACCTTCGATAGGAGGACCGACCCCACCTTATGGACAAAACATACCTTCGTCCTTGCCCCAGTATTAGAATCATCTGATACAACATCCTCCTGAATTGAATGGGGGGCAACAGTTTCCAGCTGCATCCATTATACCCCCTAATATAGGACAACCTTATCCGGGTACATCCAATCCCATCTGGGGTTCGAATGCTCAAACTCACATCCTTTTTCAAGGCTACAATCCCATGAGCTACTATCCTCTTCACCCACCAGCGATGCTGCCTGGGTCTTCACATTATATGTAGACTGCTTATGGTCCTACTGGTTTTCCGATGGGGCTTCCTCCCCAAAGCCACCAGTACCCGCTGATGAATCGATAGTTACCCTTCTTGGCCACTTTGGATCTTCCAAATTTGTCAAGGACTTTAAATGATCCAATTCGTCACTCTCCCCAATGGCCTGCTATACCAACCAAACTACCATCGGATATCCCTAGATTTGACGGCAAAGTAGGAGAGAACCCGAACAATCACGTCATGACTCTTCACCTCTAGTGTTCATCCAACTCATTGATGGATGACTCTATTCATTTACATCTTTTTCAACGAACCCTCACAGGTTCTGCTGCGAAGTGGTATATAGAATTACCATGAGGTTTCTTCGCTGACTTCAACACCCTAGCTATGGATTTACTCACACACTACCAGTTACTAATTTGATATGAAACGGGGACCAATATTTTAAGTTCTTTCAAACAAAACAAAGCCACTCATATATCCGATCACATTCATGAGTGGTGACGGAGATGACATCTCATTAAACTCGAACTCCCCGATCAGTTTTTGGCGGAGTGGTTCACAAAATCATGTTTGAATGACATCGGTCATGATATCTCCATGGGTGGAGTAGTCACGGAAGAGAAGGCCATAAGTCGTGCTCAATAACTTGACTTCATTTACTCACAAACAGGTACCCTTTACAACTTACTACCTAACTTACCTTGTCCTTCCACTTCCACCACTTCAACTACTCCAGCTGCTTCGCATGTTGTCGACGGTGTGATTGGCACTTTCCAGGCCCAACCACATTCTGCCTCAAGCACCAACCCCAAAACTGCTTCTTCTATTGTTCAAAATGCTCAGTCTCATTCCCCTCCCACCGAAAAGACTTCTGAGGTCAATGCAGTTCAATATACCCCATCCGTTAAAAAAAAATCCAAAAAGGGAAGGGGTAAGAATGAGGAGGACAAAAATACTTCTCAAGCAGAGTGAACCAAAACTACACCTGTTGACGATCTGGATAAGTGCAAACCTCGATAACCTTGTCTTATCTGTGGTGATGATCACTACACGAAGGATTGTCCACGACACATAAAGGTCACTAAATTCCTTCAAGGAGCTCCAAAACCACCTACTCTGACCATTTGGTCCCAACCCCTCCCGTCTCAACAACAGGCTCAGTTGGTCATTCAAGACCAGCCTTCATCTTCTACTAAATCATATGTATTGATGTGTACTGGTGATTCAAAGTAGAATGACATTGCACTCCCCACTCGAGCCAAAGATTATTCTCCCTCTAAAGAGAAGGTTGATGACCTACCTCCTTCATTGGTACAACCCTCTGCCACGACTACACCTACCAACAGTCCTCTTCATCTCGAACGAACGAGCCTCAACATAGTTCTTCGACCCCCCCCACAGGGCGTTATTTGGAAATCGGCTTTCAATCCACATGCTCATGCTACCCAGAACTACAACATTGTTGAATATCTGGCCCAAGCACCTTCTACGATGTCATCCCTCGAAGTCCTTCAAAGTTGTCCCACACAACGGAAGGCATTGTTGAAATCTATTGGTGGAATCGACCCGATGGATACGAATTTAATAATTTTTGACTTGGAAGATCACATTCCAAGGTTACCCCCTCAGCTCGCGTTCCATATTCAAGTGATTGTCTCTGACAAAAACATTTGTCGAACCATTATCGATGAGGGTGCCTCGATGTGCTTCATGTCTCTTACTTGCTGGAAAGCCATTGGCTCTCCCTCTTTGAACGAATCCTAGAACACTCTCAAAGCCTTCAATGGCTCTGGCTTTAAGCACTACGGTGTCCTTCCTTCGTTTCCCATCACGTTAGAAGGAAAAATGGTCCAAGTCAAAGTGGAAGTCTTCGACGCTTCCCTTGATTACAATCTTCTGCTTGGCCGCAGTTGGATCGATTCCATGCGCGCAGTTGTGTCAACTCTTTTCCGTGTGGTACGTTTCCCACATCAAGGGAAGGTGGTCACTATCGACCAATTAGCCTTATTTAATTCTGATACCCATAATGGCAATGTATCGTTCATCGTTAAAACCCCATCGGGTTATGATAACATCAGTGTAAGCCTTCTCAAAGACTCTTCGTTAATGGGTACTTTTCCCATTCCACCGCCTGATGTTCCATGCTTATCCATTGCTTCAATCAATATGATATCCACCTCGATTTACAAACTTATTGTGTCTCATGACCCATGGATTGTACCTGACCCTGGAGATTATCTTTGTTACAGCGACGAAATTCCATTAAGTCCGGTCGAATTTTCCTATCAGGCCATTCAATCGGCAACACCTTCTACCCCCTCTCTTTGTGAGTTATCTCCAGATCCTTTCTGTGTCATTTTTCCCACTGATGAGATGATCATATTTGTCATGGAGGACACCCCTTGGGGTGATGGACATCATCATTCCATCCTCTTTTTAGAGAAACATACCATTGAGAACTACCAACAGATATCAACCTCGTTGACCATTGTCATCATCTCCACTGTTCCCGGGTCCACACACGATGTGTTTTTCGAAGGGAACTTAAGTAATATCTCGCCCACTATTCCCCTCGACATATCCATCAAACCTGGAATTGACAAAAATTTCCATATCGAAGCTTCATGTTCCCTTGACGAAATCGTCACATGCACGTTCCTTTTCAAAGAGTTTCTTGATATCTTCACCTGGAGCTATGAAGAAATGTTGGGTATCGACCCCGACATTGTGATACATGAGATCAATACATACCTCGATGCTAAACCCGTCTGACAACACCTTCATCCAGTTCACCCATCTAAAGCGGCGGCTATCAAGATCAAAGTTGAGAAACTTCTCAAAGCTAACTTTATTTACCCAGTGGACCTCACTGACTGGGTTTCCAATCTTGTCCCAATTGACAAGAAACAAGGCACAATTCGTCTATGCTTTGATTATAGGGATATCAACAAAGCTTGTCCCAAAGACAACTTTCCTACCCCCTTCCTCGATCAGATTGTCGACAATTGCACCGGAAGTGAAATCTTCTCTCTGATGGATGGTTTCCCCAGGTATAATAAAATCAACATTGTTCCCGAGGATCAACATAAGACTTCTTTTATTTGTCCTTGGGGTACTTTTGCCTATCGAAAACTCCCTTTCGGTCTAAAGAACGTTGGCACAACTTTTCAATGCGCTATGTCTTATGCTTTCCATGATATCAAGCACATCGTTCAACCATATCTAGATGATTTTCCCGCTCGCTCAATGCACCAAGTCGATCATCCAACCCACCTCTGAGCCATTTTCATCCACTGTCAATTCTACCGTATACGTTTGAATCCTCATAAGTGTGTTTTATGCGTGGAATTTGGTTGCCTTCTAGGTTTTATACGATACCAAGCTCGTCAATATATTATCCTTGGGGATACTCTTTATCGTCGGGGGATTGAATCTGTTTTTTGACGCTACCTCACATTCGATGAATCCGAGAGAGCTCTGAATGACTACCATTCTAGAGCCTATGGTGGTCATATGTCTGGGTATGCTACTGCCCAGAATATCTTACGAGCAGGGTATTTTTTTCCTTCTTTATTTAACAACTGCATAATCGTCTTTCAAAAATGTCGTGCTTGCCAGCCTTATAATAACAAGATACGGTCACATCCCGCTCCTCTTCACCCTGTGGTCTCCGTTGGTCCCTTTGCGAAATGGGGCATCGATTTCATGACATGTCACCCCCACTCAGTCGGGGGCCATGGATACATCATTGTAGCCGTAGATTACTTTACGAAATGGGTTGAGGTGATGCCGACATTTGACAACACTAGAAAGACCACAAAATTATTCATTTTTAATCACATCATAGCTAGTTTTGGTGTTTCCTAGGCTATTGTCACTGATCACGGTAGCCACTTTTGAAACTTCATGATGTCCGAACTTACTGAAAAGTTGGGTCTTCGCCATGAAAACTCAATGCCCTATTACCCACAAGCCAACGGCCAGGTCGAAGCAATTAACAAATTTTTCATAACTATGCTCTGGCGAATGATAGGGATTCACAAAACAAGTTGGCACACAATGTTGTTTTCAGCATTGTGGGCTTACCGGACATCCGTCAAGTATGCTACTTGGTTTACACCTTTCTGGTTAGTCTATGGTTTGAAAGCCATTCTCCCGATTGAATGCGAGATACCCTCTTTAAAACTAGTTGTTGAACTCCTACCAAACACTTCTACTGAGGAAGAACGTCTATTGTATCTTATGTGATTAGACGAAACTCGACACGATGCTACCCTAGTCATAGAAACTCAGAAAAAATGTGTCAAGGCCCAATACGACAAACATGTCAAGCCTCGCATTTTCTCTGAAGGAGATCTCGTTCTCCTCTATGAACAAGATCGAGATATGCTAGGAGCTGGAAAATTTGAAGCCATGTGGGGAGGTGCTTATATTGTTTGACGTGTTTTGGAAAAATGGGCTTATGAGTTAGTAGATTACAATGGTATCCCTTTGAGTGAACCCAAGAATGGGTTGAACTTGAAGAAGTACTATGCATAATATCACCTGTGCACGAGTACTTGTATTTTTATTGTATCATACTTCTTGTCTGTTACTATAGCTTTCATTTGTTGTTATCTGGTCTCTGCACTTATGTGACATCGTGTTGAATTTCTAGATGTCGGAGTCTTTGCTACCCTACATTGGCTTCACTAATGGTGCTATCCATAGTACTTAGAACCTTGCTTCTGCTCCATTGGAAATTTACACCCCTACAAACGAACTTTTCTCCTTACGAGGTGTGTGTCTCGGCCGTGTGACTAACAATATTGCAGAGTATAGCGTCGTTATCGAATTGTTGATTGATTCTATCTCGCTTGGAATCCATCATTTGGTTGTGTGACTCGATTTGCAGCTTGTAGTACTATAGTTAAGTAATGTCTATACTATTCGAAGTCCTACTTTGTTACGGGTGTATTTGCGAATTCACCTCTTGGAACATTATTTTGATTATATTGAATATCAACATATTCCTAGATGTGTAAATACATTAACTAATGCATTGGCTAACTATGTATTAGATAGACATTTGGATCATTTATAAATCAATCACATCAATTTTCACACAACACAAGATAAACCGGTAGAAGTCGTATATATATATAACGATAAAAAGAGTTTTTTACAAAAAGTTATATCCGAGGACCAAAATGTCAAAATCTGAAGCTCATAGCTTCTACAAAATCACATCATGGATGACGTTCACGGTAACACATGACTACCCGAGAAACCCTACGAAGAAGTTGATAAATGGACTCTGGCACTCCTATTGTATGACGTTGATAATGTCGTGGAACCTCTCCAAGAGGCATGTATGGAATATCTGTTGTCAAACCCTCTAGGTTTTGTTCCACCGCTTCATAATCCTCGGCGTCCCATCCTGGCACTGGAGCCACCTCTCCTCGTCACTGAATAGGAGAAGTACCAGGAGGTCAGTAAGGTCCCACATCTGTGTCATCAAAAATGAATTTTGTATTTAGTCCCTGGATGAACATATAAAAAACATTTGCATATGATTAAATTCACAAAAACATTTAAAAAGAAAAAAATGTGTACTTCTTACCAAGTTCCCCCCACTGAGCACCCTCGGGCAGGACCAAGTCTGGATCTCCTCGAAAATCCAACCAAACATAAGCATAATCGTCGACCATTAACATATGTGGTCGCAACCAATCGATGAAGATATCATCATATTTGATAATTGGTCCTGCTACGTGCCGGGCCATGAGCTTACACCATCTCAGCATTCTTGGATCTATTGGGGCTGGAAAATCCCACTCAATCTGCAACCTCAGTAACAAAACCCTCTCGAGAAAGAAGGACAGCAACAAAGACTCATACCAGAATTGCTTCAGGTCGCCTTGGCTGCATTTGGTCAACTACCTTTTCATGCTATGAAGCACATCATCTCCCCAGTTAAAAACCTGAGGCTCAGTACACTCTATGGCATACTAAAAGTAACTCTGGAGCACCATGTGAGGAGCGGAGCTCCAAGCCATACGAGAAATGGTGAACAAAATAGTGCAGAGGGTCAAATCCAGAACTCCCCAAATAGTTGCTTTCCCTTTCTTCCTCTCTGCCTTTGGAACACAGTGTAAGCGGCAGTACTCGCTCATGGGAAGCCCACCACCTCTGCTACCAGTTAGGCTCACATGGTACCCACATCGTGACAGTTTTGTCAAGAAGTAAATGTCCTCAATATCCAAGGACAATGTGTGGACCCCTACATGAAATACTTGTTGATCGGGATCCCACATATGCACAAGGTACTCCAATAACCTGACTTGGGCCCTCATGCCCGGGATATGAAAGTACTTCAGAAGACCACAGTTTCGCAAAGTAGCAATGGTGGGCAGATGATTTTCGGAAATGGAATTATCTTCCTCATGCTTCCTTTCGCACCATTCCAAAACCTTTGTGATGGCCAAATACCTGCATAAGAAGCACAAGAAGAAGATTAATAACTCTATTCACAATTTGGTATCTTTTCATTGAGCAAATTTAAAAAAAAACTTTCACACTTTGCGGTTCTCGCAGGTGCCCTTTAGGCACAGTGCAAAGTTCTCGTAGGTCCATTTGGGCTCATCTGTGAGAACAACCTATTCTCACAGGTCCTGTGTATCTCACCTGCGAGAATGGTTGAGCACCATAATAACCCCCAAAACAAACTCAAAATGGTGGTTTTTGCCAATGAAAATGAAAACTTAAACCATGAAAAAGTAGAGGACAAAGAGCCTACCTCACTGTCGCTGACACTTCGTCGAATGGATGCTCGTAACTCCCACAATCTGACGTCGAATTTCAACGGTAAAAGAGGGGTTTTGGGGCTCAAATAGTGGTAAAGTTAAAATGATATGGTAAAAAGAGTTTTTACCCCTTTATATTCACTTTTACCATGTTATTGAATTTTTATAATTATTTATTTATTAAAACCTAATACCTAATGCCCTTTTCAGTACAACTTTTGCAGGCGTAACGACTTTGATGTTCATGTATAGGGATGTAGACATATTTTTTCTTCTTCATCTCATGTTTTGTTTGTTTTTTATGGTTTTTGTATAAAACCTCGAGTTGGGTCTTTGTTAGTTCTCACACTCGAAAATACATGAGAACGCGATCAAGCATACTTTTATCACTTTTTCGGGATCAATAAGGTTATATGAAAAAGGAACCCCCCTGGAGTTCTCTTTATGCTCTTTTTAGACTCTCTAAACATGAAAAGATAGCCGAGCAACCTTGCTATTTTCATGCTCGATAAATTTTTTGAAGAAAGCGTCTGGTGGGCGATAATTTATCTCTTTTTCGGTCTCATCAGACTATTTTATGAAAAAGGAATTGAGAGAGTTCTCTTTTAAGTGTTTTTCCAGACTCTATAATCATGAAAAACCTTAGAGTTTTTTTTATCTTTGGACTCATTAAATAAACATCGACATACCCGTCATGGGACCAAACCACTCCTTCCTAGGGTTTGTTAAACATACTTCGAAGGACTTATCCAAAGGATAAGCTTATATCAACAAGCATATGTTATCCTCCTCAAGCTTGCATAAAAATAAAGAGGTACTCTCCAGAAATGGTGGGGGAAAATTTGGGAAAGGGATATGTTCTCATCTTCATATTGATTGGAAGTAAGTGTCGCTCTTGAACATGACACCCCCTATTCATTATTTGAAGCCGGTTTGGGAAATCCATTTGTCTCTCATTCGATTTGCTACAAGTTCATACCCTGTGTCGTCTCTGAGTCAATGTTGTCGAATCATTGGTCATGTCATTCATATGTTCAAGAGAAGTTCATCTGAAACCTCTATTGAGTCAGTAATCTGCAGTTGTCCATTCTCTCCATGTCGGCCTTCCCTATGTCTAGTCCAACTTACATCATACTCTGTTTCATCTTCAAAATATGTTACTCATTTTGTGTCATTGATGGGGGATACATCAAGGCCCTCTTGTGATGACTTTTTGTTCCGTCGACTTCAGCTCACTATCCAGAATCAAGACTTAGAAATATTTTGGTACCTTGGAACCTGCATGCCTCAATGGCATGTTTCCTCGCTTTCGACAATGGGTTTACATCATTGAACCCTGATCGAAAGATTCCGTTGGATGTTCGACCTCAACTCATTCATTCACATTTGAAGGATTGTACTAGATTACCTTGGGATTCATTGACATTAATGGTGATTTCCCTCACACTTGTTAACGGTTTCATCAATGACCGATAATCAAGTAGTTTCTACCATGTTCGACTTCAACACATGTAATCACATGGTTAGATTCGTACTTTTGGGCGATGAGATTGAAGACCCTGGATATCATCTCTTTGTCTAGGTTGTGATGGAATATGTATAATTTGCGACACATAGATCCACTTTGTATGTCTCATGGCTATGTGATCTTAATTTGAATTTTCTCACATAGATCCACAGTGTATTCCTCGTGGCTATGCTATATTTTGAAGCATCAGATCCACAGTGTATGATTGGTGGCCATGACATATGTCTACAATGTCATCTATCTTTGATCTGAGTATGGGAATGCCTACCTCAGAATTAATATATATGATATTCTGCAGATGCTTGGTTGTTCGCAGGTTTTCGATTAGGTGTGCTCCTGGTTTCCGACACACACGTGTAGTTTACAAAGTCTTTCAACTGTCATTGATTCAGGCCTCATACTTTGGGGGGAATTATATTACCCATGATTTTGGTCAATCTTGACGGTGTACTCAGGCTCGTCATAAGAACTTTCTCCTGAGAAAAGTGGCATTCATCTCTTCCCAGAAAACTTACTTTTGAAGAGAGTTCGCAGGTTGCTAATATCCTAGGATGTGAGAATGACCCATTCTCGCAGGCTGCCTTAAGCTAGGGTGCAAACTTCTCACACTGTGCTACATAGATAGGGTGTGAACTTTTTCTAAAGCTTGGAAAAAGGTCTCGATGGTTCTAGAAGGGAATCTTCTAGAAGAATGGGTTAGTATTCGAATGTTTATCCTTTTACTAGTTTCCCTGATATTGTGGGATCATTCTTATCCAAGTAACCATCTCATTCTCTTCTATATATTGATGGAATTCTCATGGAAAAGGTTAAGCAAGATTCATTGGAGAATTGGTGAAAGAATTTTGTGAAGGACCTAGCTTGAACAGGAGCTTGGAGACTCTAGCAAGTCTATCAAGAGGAATTGGATCTTCTTCATACAAGGATCAAGCAAGTGTGTGTGTTGGAGCCAAGAGCCACTGAAAGGAATCTTGCGACATCAAGGCGATCAGGTTGTATCTTCTACTTTCGATTAATATGATACAGTGGCATGTCCTTTTCCCA